>JAXCLR010000050.1:14000916-14019107 GCA_035584095.1 Annona squamosa
AGAAAAATGTGTAAAAAATAATTTAAAAAATAATAGTTATGAAAAATGACAAGTTTTAGATTGAAAAGTTTTAACTTAACCACTTTTCTAAATTGCCAAACACACCCCAAAAATTTTACAACTTTCCAAACACGCCCTTGATGTTTAATTTATAATTTGTAGGGTGTTTTTGCTGCTCTTTAACAAAGTGAACTAATCTAACACTACGGTTCCATATTTGTAAATATGGCTAATCTTTTGTACCACTCTTCCTTATGGGTAATTTTTTGAAAATCTAACCCTCGAAAGCAAGTAATTTCCGCTCACTGCGCTGCCTTGAGTACTTAAGCTGCATGCACCGCACTAAAAAGGCTAATACTGTACTGTAAAGAAGAGACGTGACCCATGTGGTCGGCTACATGGGACTCCGTGATTCCGACCGTAGGATCTGGTTTTTTTTTTTAATAATTATTTTATAAACTTGTAAAGTTAATTATGCTCTATCTATAAGCCAAATTTTACTATTTTGGGTTACTTTAAAGTATTTTTTATTTTTAAATAAAATGACATTTTCGTAATTTTTCTAGGTAGAAAATTAATAAAAAATTACGAAAATATCACTTTATTTAAAAATAAAAAATACTTTAAAGCAACCTAAAATAGTAAAATTTGGCTTATAGATGGAGCATAATTAACTTTACAAGTTTATAAAAAATTCAAAAAATAATTATAAGGAGTTTCCATGGCCGAATGCACGGGTTTCATGTCGCCAGATGCATGGGATCCTCCCTCGGGAAAGAAAGCAACAATTTAGGGTCATGACCGTTAATAGTTGTCCTGGATTCAGGATTGGTTTGAAGTTAGACAAGTAAAGAAATTTAATTACTTAAATATGATAACTTCAATCAGTTTAATATAGATAGAGTTGAAAGTTCCCCTAAAATCAATTCAAGGTAACCCTTTTTATTTTGTAAGATGTTAATTATTGATGAAATGTACGATTTATTCATTATATTTAGTATCATTTATTTAGTTATAAGATTAATTTTCATCTGAACTAAATATGTACATGGCTACCTTTCCTATAAATAGATATCTTATGCGTAAAATAGTTTGTTTAGATTCATTCATATATATATATATTAAAATACAATAATATTTTATAAATCATTTATATCCACGTGGCAATAACATTTTAGTTGGTTTAAACGTTCAAAATATTACTTTAAAATTGATATTTAATATTAAATTATTCTATTATATAATTTTATACATTTGTAGACAGAACCATCTATAATGACAGTAGACAAATGAAAATTTTGATAATAAAAATAATATTAAATACAATAAATATGATGAATTTATCACCAATCATTAAAATATTAAAAACGAAAGAACGTCGACGTTTAATATAAGCATTTATGGGAGTCGAAATATTGAAACAACAAGAAAAACTATAATACTCTTGCACATTAGTTTTTATAAAATTCTAAATAAATACTTTCATTTTTATAACTAAAAGGCAAGTATTTATCTTTGAATGTTTTAGGTATTTTAATAAAGTTATTATACGCTAGACTTATTTTTAATAAAATTAAAATAATAAAATTAAAATTACTTAGTGTAAATATGTTGTAAAATTAGAACTTTTACATTAAAATTCGTTTATACTGAAAATTTTTTCAAATTAAAACTTTTCCCTCTTCACAACTATTCATATTTTAAAAATAATTTCTTCACACCTTCCTATATAATTTACCTTACTTTTTAATTATTTTTGCACAATTACTTATATAACTAGCTTATATATTTTAAATTTATTACTTTTACTTCTTATCATTACCCCTATTATATTACATTATTTTCTTTCATTTTAAGATTTTTACACACAAAAAATTTTGTAAACTTTTCAACGCACAGAATCTATAGAAAAGATGTATACAATTGCCCCTCTCCATTCTACACACTCAATAATTCCAGAAAAAAAAACTAGAGGTAAAGCTTTTATTATAAATTCATCCAAACAATGTCAAAAATAAAAAACAAAACAACGTGAAAATACTTACAATTTGTTAAAGTGAGAATTCTCATCTATGATAATTGTACATGAGAAGAATAGACATACTTGGTCGAAAGAGACCCACTTAGTCGAAGAAAAAAAGAAATACTTAGCCGAAGAATAGAAATACGTGTCGAAAGAGGAAAAAACAAGATAGTATGGAAAATTATAATACATATAAGGTTATTTATAGGATATAAATAGTTGATGAGTAAAAAAGCACCATAGGAGTAATGGAAGAGCCAAAACCTTTGAAAGGGGGAGCAAACTCAAATGAATGGAGGCATAATATTATTTAAAGGGGGCAAATCATATAAAAATAAATTATATTTTTTAATATTTGAAGAGAATTTTTATTTTTCAAAAAAATTCAAGGATGTAGCTCCACATATGCCTAAGAGGTGCTTATTACTTAATTAATAGGTATCATAATTTTATTGAAATAAGAATTATGTCATTAGCTTGCTAAAACATGACTTGTGTTCGTAAATGGCTTGATTTTTTATTTTTTTTTTTTAAAAAAGCAGTAAACTATTCGCTGAATCAAAATGGCTCTTGATGGTTTGCTACAGGGATGTTCCAGAAGATCAAATATTCTTAAAAAGGATGCGTATGGGATGAGATTCTCCATATTGGAGACAATTTTTTTAACTTCTGATACAAATTTTTACATCTCTAATGCAACTTTCTCATTTTCAACATACATTATTGCTTTGTTATTCTTTTTATCCCATTTTAGCCCCCTGAATTCTTCCTAGTAGGCCTTTAGCCTCTTGTATTAATTGCTGTCCTTTCACGAGGTGACTTCTAGCGGAGGAAGTGTTGAAGCAAAAGAGCGCCGAATCACATTTATGAGAATTAAAAAGTCAAAGCCATTATTAACTAATTACTCTAATTTTCATTCTTACTCTTCATCTTTTATTTATTTATTTATATATTTTCATACAACTACCTATTTATCCTCATTTCTTTCTGCTTTATTTTCAGTTTATTCTCGTCATAACTATCGTACACTAGCATGTTATGTTCACTTCAATAATATAATTATTTTATGACCAACTCTCACCTATTAATCCAATATAATATCTTAAATAAAATAGGCATAATAAATTTCATAAAATGGAGCCAATGAAACCTGCCTAAACTAAGTGTGTGTTTGGCAATTTTTAGTTGTTAAGTTAAAATTTTTTTAATCTAAAACTTGACACTCTCCGTAACGAGTTTTTTTAAAACAATTATTTTTTTTACGTTTCTTTTTAAACCACAACTTTACTTTTCAATCATTTTTACACAGTTACCAATACAACTAACTTATTTTTTAAAAATTTATTATCTTTACTCCTCATCATTACCCCTAAAATATCATATCATTTTCTACTAATTTGACAATTTTTACATAAAAAATTTTTAATTAAAAATTTTTTAATTTCGCAAACACGCCCTATGTGTGCTTCAGTTCACAACACTCTATACCGACACATGTCAGCCACTTAAGCATCCTACAAATTTCTTTGAGTTCTTTATTTGAATTTTTAATTTAAGTAGAAATTAGGGATGTTATACAATTAAATTTCAACTAAGATCTAGGGTTTTGTCAGGGCATACATTAAGCCTGCCAGATCTCTGCTTCAAGCTTCACAAGTTTTGGTACGCCAGTGTGGTACAAAAATAGTTGCTCCCCTACACTTCACAAGTTTTGGTACGCCAGTGTGGTACAAAAATAGTTGCTCCCCTACACTTCACACGTCCATTCGACGGACTCAACCAAGATCAAATTGTGTATTTCAGTTAATACTATTTTGGGGATTTCCTAATCAATTCGACGATCTGATTCATTTCATCCAACTAATCAATCGTTTCATTCGGATCGGCCAGCGATTCTTCCAATCACCATAGGACCCGTTCAAATTGTAAACCGGATTCCATGATCAAACGGAAAACACACTCCAAATTTTTTTTTTTTTGATGAAAACACACTCCAAATTTTGAAGCAGAAGAAACTATAGAACTTAGGATTCAAAACCACCAGCCAGTCTTACTCCTACATACATAAATTGCACCCAATTGATCAACCTGATCGCGTCAGCATAAGATAGGAACCCGGATCTAAGCCGTCAACGGCATGCCGTGTCTCCACGTGCAAGGAGCTAGATTGCATCATTTTTTTCCGATAAATTTAGATTGTGTCCTTGATCATACCTAAATTTCAGATATTTTACGGACGCATCACCCACGCATAGAACATAAAGTATATACCTTAAGCGCAATCAAGACCAACCCACAGTGGGTATCCATCGATCGCTCAGTTCCAACTTACGCTCTCGATCTGACGAAATTGCTTCTGTGAGGCCGCGTTGTCTGCGGCCGCATGATCATCGTCATGAGAGTGCTTGGTGGGAGTGGCTGCTGAGTGGAGGTCAACAGCATCGTCGTCAGGAGAGCATATCATGAGAAGGCCGCCGAGGAGGCAGCCTAGCCAGGGGCTGGAATCGAAAACGGAGCGGAGGCAATTCGTCAAACGCATGGCGGGTTTCAACAAGGAAGTGGTGACCAAGTGTTCTTCCAAGGAAGATTAGGAAGGGTTTATAAGAAAGGCTGTGTCGTGATGCCCAAGCCAGGATATGCGTGAATACTGCGTGGAAATCACGGAGGAAATAAACAGCAGTCGCCAATGGCAACGACTTGACGAAAGATTTCGACAAAAACTGATTCTATGCTATCGGGTGCACTTAGCCTTGGTGCATTACGGTACAAATACTTATTTTTTAATATTTTTTTACACGACCGTTAATATATGTGTATTAATTATTACTTTTTAAAAAAAAATAGATTTTTATTTTTAAAAATCAGTGGCATTTTAGTAAATTTAAATTACTAAAAATGTCACTGATTTTTAAAAATAAAAATCTAAAAATCATGAAAAATGATAAAAATTAATATACATGTTAAATATACATAAATTAACAATTATGCGAAAAAGATTTTAAAAAACAATACAAAAATGTACCCAAGTGCATTAGATTAAAATTCAATTCTAACTATATTTCTAGGCTAGGGAATATGGAAAAGATGTGTGGCACCCAACAACTTTTCTTCCAAAGTATACTTGCATTTTCTTTTCTTTTAGGGCATGTTTATTTTTAAAAACTTTTCAACCTAATGTGTTTGGAAAATAACAAAACTTTTGAATGAAAATTTTATGGGGTAAAAGCTATTGGCCTAATAAAAAATGATATGATATGATAAAAGTAATGATAAGGAATGCAGAGAATAAAGTTAAAATAAATAGATTAAGTGTATATGTAGTTCCATAAGTATAGAAATTTATATAAGAAAATGTAAAAAAATAATTAAAAAGTGTACTAGTTAGAGAGAGTAAAAAGTTTTAGATTAACAAGTTTTAGATAAAAGGTTTACTTCTTGCAAAACACTCTCTAAAACTTTTCAATGTAAAACTTTTCACTATCCATAATTATTATATTTTTAAAAAATTCATATTTTTCTATACGATTATCCTATTTTGAATCATTTTTACACAACTAACCGATCTATTTTAAACTTTATTTTCTTTATACCTCATCATTACTCTAATCACATTGCATCATTTTCTATCAATTTAATAACTTTTACATAAAAGAATTTTTCATTCAAGAATTTTATTATTTCTCAAGCACGCCCTAACTTTAAAGTAAATAAAGCATTGAAATTGCATCTGCCCGATTGAACTAGGTGATGGGGTTTGAAGCATGCCAACAGCATGTTGTGTACAGTAAGAGCAATGGTGACTTCATTTTCCCAATTTCTATGGGAATGTCTACCGGTTCGAATATTTAGGAAATATTATTAGGAAAATTTTAAATATTGGTAAGATACATGTAGAATATTGTTAGGAAATTATAATAATGTCCCATGGCCTAATTGTAATACCAGTTGAAATGATGTAACGTATGAATAATCATAAAGAAGCCCATAAAGTATTCAAGCTTTGCATTAGACGGGATCATATTTTTATTTATAAGATAATTATACTATTCACAGTTCAACATAAAGCTTTTCATCTCCGATACCATTTTTTACATTTTTAATGCACGTTATTAAATTTTCAGTCCATTTCCACATTTCTTCTACGTCCCACTTATGCCCTTTTTATACAGATGAACAACCCCGAGGGAAAAAAAATCTAATATTAATTGCAAAAAATGCTTTCTATTTCAGTAATTAGGGTTGTAACTTGAGTTAATGAAATTTAGGTTTACCTTAATCCTAATTATAATCTTATTTGTAAAATTTAAATCCTAATTTTAAACTACTTGTAAAACCTAAATTCTAATGCTGTTTGTATAAATCATGTTTAAGTTAAATTTTAAGTTGACAAGTTTCTGTTGTAAGTCTAAAATTTTATATAAATACACAACAATAATAAATTATGTAAGCAAAAATAATAATATATAGCCTAATTAAACTTTTAAAAATTAAAATGTAGCAGTAACTTTTAATTTTTTTCAAAAATGTATAATATAGTATATAAAAATTTTTCAATAGTCGTAAATTATTAAAATCATAACAAAATGCATATGGATAACACCATAAAAATACTTTAAATTAAGTGTGTGTTGAGAAGTAATAAAACTTTTGGATGAAAGATTTTTGATGTAAAAGTTTTTAAAAGAAAGAAAATGATATGATATAATAGATTTATTGTATAAATAATTATGTAGAAAAGGTTAAAAAATATGAAGGTGTACATGAAGATGTGACAAATAATTAAAAAAATATGATAATTTTTGTTCGAAAACTTTCGGACGTAAACAAACCCGCCCTGAGAAAATAAAAGAGGTGCATGGATATGTCCATATTCCCAGCTGCGTTAAGTTATTGCAAATTCTGTAAAATAAAAATGAAGCCTTGTTGAGTGACAACTATGCATGTTTTTAGCATTTGAAAAATGGCACTTCATTAATCTAGATGCTAAGTTGCATTAAATAGTGAACTGTTATTAGGCGAATACAAATCTTAAAAAAATGTTTTTTTTTTTACAAATATACATATAAGTTTTCGCATAAGGTTGAGATTACACCCACTTTGTTTGAAAATTTTGCAATACTACTTATATTGTTGACATATTACGTGCATACAGTTTTTCTGCCCAATTCATAACAAACAGTAATTTGATTTAGAGTATTTTTATTAGGAGAAAGAAAAGATGGAAGGAATAAATTATAGAACTCAAGGGGGTTGTATGGAGCTTGGCTCATGGAGCTTAATCGTCCAGTCCAATGAAAAGCTAAAAGATCCCAAAAGGTCCTATTGAGCATCCAAGCCCAATCCTTTCATTCCGAGTAAGCTGTTCCTGCTCGTTAGTGAATTTCAATGCTCCAGCATTTTCCAACACCCACTTGTACATTCCCAACACCATTTCAGTCTCTTTTCATTATGGGTTTATGATTCATGAGTAATGATTCGATACAGTCAGGCTGCGTGAAGAATACATCCACCAACTTTTTCATTTTGATTTTCTAAATCTAAATCAGTTATTTTATTTAACATTACTTATTCTGTCAAACTATCAAAATGCTTTCGATGGAAACTTCATTTTAAAAAAATTAGTATTTTTTGAGAGAAGAACATATAACCATTAATTTTTCAACAGAATGTAAGTAACTACAACAAAAAAACTTAATGGTAACAAAATTTAGACCCTCATCCGTTCCTAATGGGTTGTTGCTTATGCGCTTTGGCAGGAAAAAAAAAATGCATTAAAGAGCATAAGCAGCAACCCGAATGCAACAAGTGGAATAAAAATAATTACCATTTTGTTTGGAATGTTACAATTTGCTGTGGCTAGTATGCATATGATATCGCCACAAATTTTGATTTTTGGTCTATATTTTTTTCTTATAAAAACTTAAAACCTAAAAAAAATTATTGTCAATAATTGGCAGTACATGTCATATTGCAACCACTATGAAATATTTTTTTGAGAAATTACTATGAAAATATTTGGTTATTAATAGTTTATGATTTTTGTACTCAGGCGACAAATTCATTTTTGGCTTTAAAAAGATTACCATGATATGAAAAATTTTAGGAAAATTCTCAAATATACTTATCGATTTTCACGCTAATTCCTAATATACTCACATATCTTCAATAATTCTTCTCCTACCCAAAAATTTATCTCAAAAATTCTCTCATGCCCATTATATGAATGCCCATCAATTAGATTTAGAATCTTCGTTTTTTAAACTTTAATATTTTTCTAAATTCTAAATTATCCCTCACCACTCTCACGTCTATGATCTTGGTACACTTATTATCTCTAACACTAGCGATGCAAATCCGCAACCACTATCAATCATAGCCAAAGCATCGCCCTATTATATGGCTTAGATAGGTGCACATAAGCACTAAATTCGGTTTCCCGCTGGAGGGTCATAATCCAAAGCATCTGCTTCCTGAAAATGAGCTCCATGGCTGTCGATACATGCGATCTCACACAAGCAGCAATCAAATGACGATCGAAGCCAACTGTCATGATGGCACAACCAAAATAACACATCTATGTTAATCTCCTTATTTTCTCTTATTCTCTCAGCTCCATCTTCATCATCTTACTCTTCATGGGTCAACCAGAGTTCTGAAGTCAGTAGATCGTGGAAGATATGATATGAGTAAGATGGCTCATTATTAGGCTTTTACGAAGGATCTGTCTTGGTTTTCACTGATTTTGATGGAGATCAATAGCATGCTAAGCTTTGTTCATCAATAGATGCTAGATGGGCATGACGTATTCTTATGCCGAAGATGGAGATTGGACTGCACTTTTGTCAGGACTCCAATTCAAGTCAGTGGCCTAGCTCAGCCCACACTAAGAACTTTTAATCATATCTAGATAACTTTTGATGAATAGCTCATAATTCATGATGAATATAGTAAACAAAATTCATCCATAAGATCCATATAATAATTATTACAAATTGATGATCAAAGTTTGAGTACAACATCTCAAAATAAAGAAAATAAAATTACTTTATTCTACCCCTAAAGTCCATGCCTAACTCACTTTACATGCATTTATAAGTAAGATGAATCTAGATTACCTTGAGGTGTAACTCGGGTCAAGCAGGTCCGAATAGGGGTCAACATTACCTTTACCATATTTTTAAACATAAGGGTATGTGTTTAAAAATCTCAAAAAAATATATACACAAATACAAAATGGTAAAATTTGGTTTATATGTTAAATATACTTAAGGGTGTATTTGGTAATGAATAAAACTTTTGATGAAAACTTTTAAAGAATAAAAGTTGTCAAATGATGTGATATTGTAGAGGTAATGATGAGGAGTAAAAAGAATAAATTTAAAATAAATAGGTTAGTTGTATTGGTAGTTGTATAGAAATGATTGAAAAGTAGAGTTGTTGTATAGAAAAATGTGTAAAAAATAATTAAAAAAGAGTAATTATGGAGAGTAAAAAATTTTAGATTAAAAAGTTTAAACTTGACAATTTTTTCAAATTGTCAAACACATCCTAAGTAAACAAGTGTATAAAGAAAAAAATAGGAAAGAGCTTTAAATAAATTTGTTAAGGTGAGGTAAGCAAGATATTTATTTAACTCAGGCTAATAAGATCATTTCTTTAATATAATAATATATATAATCTAGGTCAATTTTTGGATACCCAATCCCTGTAATCGACCTTACCTAAATTCTAGCAAGTATTTAATACCTAAAATCGAATCATTTATATGGATAAGTACTTGGAACCTATCTTACCTGATGTAAGGTATGCAGCGGGCCGACCCCTGGTACCTAGACCAAACTGCATTCTTAACATTACCTAAAAAAAATAACGTTGGAAAAGTTTTTAAGAATTTAATAAGTAAGAGTTTTATTGTCATCTAACTATAACATTTATAAGTAAATATTGTCATTAGATATATTGCAAAAGAATGAACATTTTACAACTGCATTATTAGATATGGAAAATATAAGCTATTTACTGGTTAATATGTATGGTTTTATCAAGTAGCCTTTCGACAAATCTTATGACTTACTTTATAATCATACACTGAGTAACCTTCCAATGAAGCCTATGACTTATCAGAAATTATTCCATGGTTAACAAGTAGTCTTCAAAAAATACTTAGGACCTACCCTCACATCACGCATTAGGTAACATTCTAGTTAAGCCTAAGACTTACCTAAAAATCAATACTAGATAAACTACATCTCACATGTTGGTCTTGAATCTTTGGTAAAATCTAAGATGAGAATGGTCAATTGGGTTCTTTAAATTTTTTTTCAATGTATTAGTCGTAATCCCCTTGTGAATTAAGTTTCCTTGAATGAAAACGTGGAGGATAGAAACACAAACAAGACGATAATATCAAAGACACAATATTATATTGGTTCGGAACAACCCTCTATACTTCACTCCTTTAAGAGCACACCTTTGTGTTTTGAGTTTTACTACATCCATGGGATTACAACCACAGCCCTTGCTCTCTTCTAGATTCCATTTAGGGGGCCTTTACCCATATTACATAAGTAGGTGGTAAGTCACATTCTCACCACACACTACTTGTCTTTACTTGACTTTGGTCTTCAATATCAAGCCAAGTAGAATAAAAAAATAAATAAATAAGATAAAGAGTTTACACATTACAGATGGCGCAGTTAAAGTTTCAGCAGAAAGAAGAACTCGTAAAGTGAGTTGGAGAGAGATCTCTTTGACACTTACAATAAATGGCACATTTCTTCTCGTAGAACACTTAAATAATCACTTAAATGTTTGTAGGTTTGAAGGTGGAAGCTTAATCAATGCTCTATCTAAATTGCTTTACTTCATTTGACAAGTCTTAAATAATGGAAAGTGAATTCGAACATTATGGGGTAGGTGACGTGTATTAAATGCTTCAACGTTTAAATTTTTTCAACTGTTATAGTGTAAGTCATAACCGAAGTCGACTTTGGCTACGACTTCACCTAAGTTACACACTAGAGTCGACTTGGGATGCGACTTCGATCAGACCTTTCCAATTTCTTAAGTTCTCCTCCCATATCTTATGTTTTTGGAGTTTCTTCTGAAGTTGACTTAGCCTTCAACTTGACTCAAGTCACATATGAAGTCGACTTCAAGTGCGACTTCACACATTTAACTTTCAGTCAGATAGATTATGTAACCCTTAAGTGGACTTGGCTGTAAAACTTTGCCTAAGTCGCTAGTGGAGTCAACTTGGTACTGCGACTTCACTTCTCACTTGAATTTTAAAATTTCAAAACTGGTGCTTCTTTTGCATTCATTCTTTTAAGTCCTTATTCTGAGTCGACATCATCTTGAACTTCATCTAAGTCGCATGGGGAAGTCGACTTGGTTGTGTGACTTGATATCCAGGTATTTCACAGTTGAAGTATTGCTTCTCTTCATAAACACAAATCGGAGTTTTGAGTCGAATTTGCCTTCAACTTTACTTAAGTTGCGAGATGGAGTCAAGTTGGCTATCGACTTCGCACGTTTAGCTTTTCGTTCGATGATTTATATGACCCCCTAAGTCTACTTGGCTATCGACTTCGCACGTTCAGCTTTTGGTCAAATGGTTTATGCAACTCCCTAAGTCAACTTGGCTATCGATTTTGCTTAAGTTGCAAGCAGGTTAACTTGGCATTATAACTTGACATGTCTACAATTCAAATCTTGCATTCCTTCATTCTAAGTCTCAGTGTAAGGTCAACTTAGGTATAAACTTGACCTAATTGCATGGTTGAGTTAACTTGACTTTGAGACTTGGTGTGTTGTGCTTTAATTGAAAGTTTTATCTTTAAGATATTTAACCAAATGTGTTAATAACCTTTATCATTCAAAATTAGGTTGTTAATTATCAAAATATGAATTACTTTTGATTTTCTAGTTAGGTTACAACACCACACACTTGTATTTTCAACTTCTATGTGTATAATTTATGTCAATTAGTCGTCTAATAAAGCTTCATACTTACTTGAAGACACTTCATAATAGACCAAGAATGTCCAATACTTACTTATAAACCAACATCGAACAAACCACATCCAGCATATCTACCCTCCAATGGTACAATTATTCAACAAGGATAACAGTCATACTTGCGTGCATCCCACCACATTTAGAATATCTTATCATGCTAAAGAGAATATTTACAAGATAACAATAATAGCTAACTTGGATTTTACAAAATCTACTTTTGCCAGCTTTTAAAAGTCTATCTCATTTGAAATAAGTGTTAAATGCCATGCTTAATTTTTAAGAGTCTCTATTTCCATCTTAACGGGCATAATCAAGTGAAATTTCATTCATTAAAATCTCTGCCCATCAATATATCTTCATAACGATCTCTTATGGTTGGTCTAATCTGTCCAATTGATTCAAGACGTTCAAAAATATAAAATCCACGAGTGGATCATCAAAACCAGACATTGGGATCAAGATCCATGAGGAAAATAATAAGGATAGCTCATAAGCTGTCACATGTCTTCGTTGTGGTGATCACACCACTTGCCTAGGTTAAGCATCAGGCCAATGGTTATAGGGCGTGCTTTTGTCTAAGTTGTAAGTTCCTACAAGCCTAGGCTCTTATATGGGTTGTTGCGGGGTCCCACCTAAGCATAGCCCATAACATTTATCTCATTGCAGCATTTGGCATTGAGCTTAGCTAATATAGGCCATTAATGGGCCTAGTTTGCCCCATTCTTGTCATGAAAAGGGAAGGGGACAAACGTGCAATATTTTTGAGATTTTTTATAAATTTTCAAAGTAAATTTCTTAAGTATTTTATCAACAAATCCATGGGGTTATTAGGTAATCTTTCATAGAGATTTCTCTTATAAATTTTATAGCTAGTAGAGATTTTCTACAACTTCCTTTCGAAAAATAAGATTTTCTTAAAAAAATGTAAAACTATAATTCAGGAAAACTTTTGTAGTATTCTTTAACAAAATTTTATAAAATGCAACAAGGCAAATGGATTTTATGCAATACTACTCATCAAGGATCTTTTTGTAAATTTTCTAACTCATCAATGTATTTTTGTAAAATGTCTAATCCTTAGAGGGTCATCTATAAATTCCCTTCCGAAATAAAAATCATGACCCTCTTCCTCCTCCTCCATGCGATGTGGGTGGTTTGACAACCATGGCTACCATCTAAACATGATTCAATTTGATTCAATATTTAAGCATATGTTTAGATTCCTAATTTCATATGGATTCTTAAGAAATAAATATCAATTCTTTAGGGTTTTCAGGTCAATTTCATCATTTATCAAAACCCACATGTTTATTTAATCATCATTAATAAAAGCATAAAATTTCACTTGCTTTAATGGTGCACTCATGGAGAGAATTTCTGAAAGAAAATCAATAATCACCACAAGCTTTCCTCCAAATCTCAACCTAACAATGTTTCACTCAAACTCAAAATTTTTCAAATGTTCCCTCAATACGTTCGCTCCTCTAATTCCTCTATTAAAAGACTCATGTTACTCCAACTAATGCTTCCATCCCTATGCTTCTGTTATTCTCTCCATCATTCAAGGCATGTTGTAACATCATCTCCTCCACCAATCAATAGGAGCCCATGTAGATCATATATTTGCTCTAAGAAATATTAAATTGATTTTGATGATTAATAAATCATTGAAATATCATTAAAATGATATAATGAATATGTGTAAATGTATTTAGACATTATGTCTCTAATTATATGTATAATAATGAAAGAAGTAAAGTTTCAAAGTACAAACAGGTCAAGTCAGAGACATAAGTCGACTCCAACTTTGACTTAGGTGAAATCAAGGCCCAGGTCAACTCAGAGGTTGCATATTTCTATTGACTGACTTAGCCACAGGCGAAGTCTCGGCCCAAGTCAACTTTGCCTCAACCCAAGTAAGTCTAAGCTTAAGTCAACTTTAGTTACAATTTCAAAAGAAAAAAGTAGATGACAAGTTTTAGCTAAAGTGAAATTACAACCTAAGTCGACTTCACTCATCCCAAGTTGACTACACTTGCGACTTCGTGTTATAACTATCGAAAATTCAAATATCAGAGTATTAAATGCATGTCAATCATCACTCCAACAACTAGATCTTCCTCTCATCTATAAATATCATTAAAGTATAAACATAAAGAGATGTTGGAAACACGTAATGAGCTTACACCTTCCTTAATTCAAGAGTATTAAAGTCATTTAAACAACTATTGACGCTTTAAGTGTTGCTATTTCAAGTGAACTTACAAGATCATTTTTTTATATAACAAGGAACTTTTGAAGCAAATTGATTATACGTTGTAAAGTGTAAATTTTTTTTATTTTGGATTATTGCTTTTAATCGGTGTTGGGGACTAAATTCAAAAAATAATAATAATAAGGGATTAGTTTGAGTTTGTCTCACTAACTAGTTTTGCTTGATTTGTTTGATTTTGTCTTACCGACATATTAGACTTGGTTGGTTAGAGTTTGTCTCACTAATAAGTGATTATTGTATCCATCCTCTAGAGCTAAAATCTAAAAGAAAGCAAATGCTCTAAATTGTATTAGATATACAACAATGGAACTTAAGACACGAGGATTGTGTACTCGAATGAGTGAAATATGGAAGGTTACCTGCACAACTGTATATTATTGTCTCTTGTGTGATTTGATTATTTACATTTTATATTCTATTTGCACCCTTTCATTTTATCTCCTGACATATTTTATAATAAAAGATTAAACTCACTAGGGATTAAAGTTTTAAAGTACTAACGAATTTTTTAAAGAACTCAATTCACCCTCCCTTATTGGGTTTTACCATAGACTTGAGACCAACAATTTAGAAAATAATAAATTATATTTTTATTATTATTGTTAATGACTATTACAACTCATTGGAGGTTTGTTAACATTTGAGGATGACAAATTTAGAGTAACAACGGTGCGTATTTTAGATTGCTAGATTTTAACAAGGCTTTGGTTGAATTTGAGATTGACACGATGGGTACAATTTTGTAGCCCCGAGCAGCCAATCAATCAGAGCTTCCAACCTCAAGGCTTTGGTTGAATTTAGGATTGATACGGTGGGTTCAATTTTATAGCCCCGAGCAGCCAATAAATTAGAGCTTCCAACCTCAATTAAAACCATTCTATTTGTCACCTCCAAATCTAGCCATCATCAATATTTGACGGCTTCTTTATCTCATTGCATCCATAGTAGCTATGGATGTCACTACTATTACTATGTTCATCCATCTACTATTACCCACACCATTGATGTCACTTGTCATTACCAACTATCATAATGAAGTTTACCGTCACAATTTGGTTACGATCAACACTCAATAGGAACCCCGGAGCAAACTACTGATGGTGTTGACTTCCACGTGAGAGGGATGGAGCAAGCAAAAAGCCATTGCAGCTTCACAGGGAAAGACAAATAGTCCTGAAATAGTCATAAATTAAAATGGGTAAATTGGTTATATTGGCATGAAGATAATGGAAGTTGGTGCAGCTATTAAAAGCATGGGTATGAGATAAATTTTAAATAAAAATCATAAGTATAATAGGAATTACGGAAAATTATATTGGTATGCTAGGATTTAAGGTCTAAATTTGTGGGTATACTTGAAATTTTCCAAATTCTTACTTCGCTTATAAAAGTATCACGTTAATTAAGAAAATTTTTATATAAAATCACCATCATAAGTCATAACCATGAAAATTTTCCTAGTGTATAAATCTTCATTGTTAATAAAAAAAATTGTTGCTAATAATGAAGTGGCCAAAAAAACTAATTTCCTTCCTCTAGATAGAGGAGTTATCCATAATATATTTATCGGCTAGAATAAATAAATGCATATGAATAAATATGATAATTTCGTATCAAAAATTTATTTTAAAATTTTCCACATATTTTTTATTTTATCCTTATATTTAGATCATTTTTTCATCAAATTATGCTAATTTTTCTCTTTTTCTCTTTATTGTATCGCATAAATCCTCACAATATTCAAAAACATTCAATTTCCTCCCCTTACACGTTACCAAATGCATGTCTGCCTACAGCGGGCAAGGTTAGTTGATGTCACTGTCACAGATCACTGCCTACAAGCGTTTTTAATCCTTTTTTTAGTAAGTTAGTAACTTTTTAAAAATTTTGAAATTTTGATGTGTAAGAGGATTTTTAAAAAAGTAGAGTAACTTTTGATTATATGTAAAATTGTGGGAAATAATAGGAAATGGAAATAAATAAGTTCATTGAAGGTCGTTGGTAAGAAAAATAATTAGAATGCGCGGAGTAAATGCGAGAAAATAATATGATTGAGGGAGCAATTATTAGTGCTAGTAAATGCAATTTCATCCCCGTCCACCAATTCTCACTTTTTCCCGTTACCAAACAGCACCTTGGACAGTGGTGTGATAAGACATTAACGGCACCTTGGACAGCACCTTGGACAGTGGTGTGATAAGACAAAGATAATGATTAGTAGTAAACAGTAGTTATATGTAAAGAAATGGATAAAAATGATCTAAATTTACGATAATTTAAGATGGCTGTGTGAAAAAATTTAAGAAATTTTTATGTTTACTAAATTTCAAATTTCATTTTTATTTGTTTCCAACTTTTTAGAAAACGTTCCATCCGTCAAGAAAAAACTTTTTAGAAAACGTTATAAATCTCAAATTTGTCAACTGATAATATGTGTTTTTCAATGGATTTATATACAGTTAAAGCAGGGCGACTTTCGAAAAATTCACATCGTATTTGAAATTATTAAAATATGTGGATGAAACATATGAATTTTGTAAATATATTTTTAACCGTTAAGCAAAATGCAACTTCGAATGCATAAGACGCAAGGTGTGCAGTGAATTCGCAAGTGCGGTTTCGTTTTTCAAAATCATCCTCGGCCTGAAAATTTTCCGAGGAACTTTTTTATTTCAGGCCGCATTAGGTGATTGAAAAGAAAGATAACGATTACACACAGACGTTTCCGTGCTAAGGGTACGCAAGTTGTTATTTTTTATATTTATAGAAATTTTCACATCTAGACCATTTAAAATACAAATGAATATGTATATATTTGTAAAGCTAAAAACCAATTCGATTGAAAACTTGCATATATATATATATATATATTTTAATGAGAACATGTTATAGATATTTGATATGAATATGAAAATTTTACGTTTTGCAAATAAATACAACGCATATAAAATTTTATAAAATATTTTATTTTCGTTGTCATCGCTAAATACATATAAATGAGCGTCATAGACAACTTAGACACTAAAAATTCTTATAAGAAATTTAAAAAAAAAATCATCCGTGCATACCTCGGATCCCAATCTTGTGCTCGTGCGAGCGTCGAGACTCCATGCACTCGGGGTGAGGCGACCGTTCGATCGCGCGGGGAGAATATGAGCCGTCCGATGGAGCGTGCGCAACGAGGCTAGAGGAATTGCTGGCAGGTCCTCCGTCAGAAGCGTCAGAACCTGCAGAGGCTGGCAGACGAATTTGCAAAATGGTAAATCCATATTGATTTTGAATCCCGTTGCGCACGCGAGCCCGCGAAAATTTCCCCGCGCCTCACCCCGACAGCTCTCCCCGCGCCCGACCGAACTCAACTCCTCTCCCCGCGCCGGAACCTCCCCCCTCCTCGTCCTCTTCACTGCCGGCCACCGCTCTCCTCTCCCCGCGCCAGACCCACCCCCATCCTCTTCCTCCTCGCTGCCGGCCACCGCTCTCAACTCCCGGCACTCGGATTTTCTGCCACCAGTCTTCGTTTTCAGATCAGTCAGGTTCGTTTTCTTCTCTCGAAGATCTTCGGTGTCCCTTGTAATCCGGAGTTAAAATGCTTCCGCGAACAGCATCTGAAGATTTTTTGGCGCAGGAGAAGCTTTCGAAAGATCTGAAATGGCCATCTGTTCTTCTCCGGAGCCGGGATCCGGAAGCGGAAACGCGTGGATCGTCCATGGCTTGATGGCCGGCGCTGCATTAGCAGCGGCTGCAGGTGCTTACGTCGTTTCGCGGCGCCACTCCGGCAAGTTCCGGAGCCGTGTCGTTGGTATCATTCCAGCCCGATTCGCTTCCTCCCGCTTCCAAGGCAAGCCCCTTGTTCACATCCTCGGCAAGCCCATG
>JAXCLR010000050.1:14020726-14031852 GCA_035584095.1 Annona squamosa
CACTACATCCATCCGGGAGACCAACTGCTCCCACGCATATATTTATCGAAATCCGCACGCCCGCGGATTCGAACTCTTGACCGACTGTGCGCACGCATTTCTGCGCCGCAGTCGGCCACAACCGAGCTAGCCTCGGTTGGTAACTATTTAGAATAAATTATTATTACCTTTGTTATATCATATTATTTTTTTATATTTTAACAAAATTTTACACCAAAATATTTTTTTCAACATTTTATTACTTTCTTCTCTCAGAAAAAAAAAAAACTTTTCATACACACCTTTTTATATTAAAAATTTCTCCGCTTGGGATGCTGCTGTGAGCTCAACAGGAGAGCTCACCTGCAACCCAACCACCCCTCTGTCTTCACGAGCTTGTAGAACGTGCCTGTACAGCTTCACATGCCTCTCAGATGATTATTGGTCCAGAAAAGCTAATCGCACTACTGCATGGTTTTGGAATGCAAGGAATAAATAATAATCCAAAACACGCTGTGAACTGCTGCGAAGTCAGGTCCTTTTTCCCCTCTTTTGGCCCTCGTTGGCGCGAATACTGGTCAAAATATGCGGTGCCCGCCCAGATGTAGCCCATCATTAATCATTTCCTCCCAACAGCCTTACTAGGAAATTAATTAATAAAATGCTCCAAAACGGTAATTTGCGGACAGACGATGACTGCAACGTCGATTGGCGCATGTGTAGTCGTTGTAATCCAAACACATAGAATACGTTTTAAATATTTTAATTACTTTGCAAAATAATCATTCGAATTAATTGAAGTAAATTAGTTTCTATCTTTCTACCCAAATAAAAATTTCGAATACTTGGAGCGTTTTAATTGATGCCAAGGGTTTAAATGAGATGCGTAGCATATATGATTTCTCATCTCCAATGTATTTTTTTATTGAAATATAATTTTTTACATTTTTAATACAATTTTTTTTTATTTTCAGGCTTTCAACGTACAGTATTATGTTTTCATTCCATTTCTATATCCTTCTAAAGTAGCTTATTTTGTTGTGGACTACTTTGCTATAATTTTTTTCTTATAAAATAGTAGTCTCATAATATGACATTTTTAAAAGAAGAATAATCTTGTTTACTTGAGCTAAATAAATGTCTCACTTAAACCATCTTAAAAAACTTATTTACAATAATTTTTTCTTCATGCACTTATTTATCGAAGTGTATCTAACGTATAAACAAAATTTTACTATTTTTGAATATGTGTGTACATTTTTTTAGATTTTTAAAAATAAGGGTATTTTAAATATATATATATACACAGATGTTTAAAAATCTCAAAAAAAATACATAAACATATCCAAAATTGGTTAAAATTAGTTTGTATGTTAAATACACTTAGATAAACAAGTGTATAGAGAAAAAACAAAAAAAGTTATTGAAAATAAGTTTTATGAAGTGGGCTAAACAAAACATTTGTTTAGCATAGGCTAATAGAATCATTCATCATTTTAAAATGGGACATATATAAAGGAATCAATTGCTTTTAAATTTCGAAAAACCCTAATTCAGTGTTTAAATAGTTCTAATTTAAAAATCTGTTGTGTGTTATATTTAACATAATTTATTTAGCATGGAATGTAATTATTCTTTTAACAAAAGATTTAGTAGACAGCATGTGGTAATTTAGTTTTACATAGACCAATCAATTAAAGTGAAAATTATGCTAAAGATGTATTTCGAAAGTGATAATATTTTTAAATCAAAAATTTTTATTTAAAAATTTTAAAATTAGAAGAAAATGATATGATACGATACAGATAAAATGTGAAGTAAATAAAATAAAGTTATAAAATAAATAAATTAATTATATGAATAATTGTATGAAATTTATAAAAGTACATGATAGTTGTATAGAAATTCGTAAAAAATAATTAAAATATGATAATTATAGAGTGAAAAGTTAAAAATTGAAAAGTTTTTATCTAAAAAGTTATAACATTATCTAAACACATCATAAATAAACTACTTTAAATAGAACAAGCAGGCTAGACTTTATATCTGGGGGCATTACACCAACAGTAATTTTCAGTTAAAAATCGGCGTAGAATTCGTGAGTTATGGATCTCATCTGACGATTGCTGCTAGGTGCTAACTATTGCAATAGTTTTTTAAATCCACTCGTAATCACCATGGAAGCAGATAATTTCTTTGCAATTTCTTCCATCAACTTTTGACTAAGACATTCGACCATGTATAGTTGATTATATATATATATATAAAACTTTGGATGCTAGATTTCAGAAAACTTCGTAGACAATTGAAATCCAATGAGACCTTGAGGTTTTTGTGATTCACAGCTTTCCTCTCCTCGCTCTGTCAATTCACTGTGGAAATCTTGCAAGATTCGCTGGCTAGTACAGCTTTGAAGGCCAACCATGGGAGGAGTAAGTTGGCAGTACCAGGTACAACCATTAATAAACATTTTCAGGCGGGGTCCATCAAATAAATCATAAATACAATAATTTACTAAACTGTTCCAAGTGGGGTCCATCAAATTAATCATAAAAGTTTATTCAACCCGGGCCCTACTTCGGATGATGAGTGCGCCGATGTCTGTCAGATGATTATTAGCAGTTTTTTTGTAGGGTGTGTTGGGTTGGAAGTAAAACTTTTTATGAAAAGCTTTTAGAATAGAAGTTGTCAAATCAATAGAAAGTGTATTATATAATAGGAATAATGATGATGAGTAAAAAGAATAAAGTTAAAATAGATAGGTTAGTTGTATAGGTAGTTATGTAGAAATAATTAAAAAGTATGGTAGTTTGTGTAGAAAAATGTGAAAAAATAATTGAAAAATAGAGTAATTATGGGGAGTGAAAAGTTTTAGATTGAAAAATTGTAGTTGACACCCAGAGTTAAAAAGAAATCAATTCAAGAGAGAATATTTCATCGGACAAAAAAAATTCAAGAGAGAATAGCCCGTACAAAGAGAATTCATTAAACAAGGTAGATGAACCTCTTCCCAGAAGCACCTCCCAGATCCCGAAAATTTGACAAAAAGAGAGCCACTCAAACCACTCTTTACATTCATCGATTTGGGTGACCAGACGATGGAGGTTGGAAATAGTGTTGTGACTCCCATCAGCCAATTGATAAGCACCTCCAAGTCACTTTCCACTTCAGCCTTTCTTCTCCCATGTCCTTGAGCCACTTAAACCTCAAGAGAACAGCATAAGCTTCTGTCCATAGGGAAGCATATGCATATGGGATCATCTAACATTTAGCTACTAGGAATGTGCCTTTTAGGTCTCTATGGGCTCCACCAAAACTCATTTTGTGGATGTTGAGGTTGCAAGTAACATCGACATTAAATTTAACCCTTCCTTCTGCTAGGCTTGTCCACATAGAGGAACTCTTAATAATGTTGATAGCAGCTCACTTTATCAAATTTACTGATTAGAATTGGTGAAGGAAGTTTTGAGACAAAGCAGCTATGTCTTTGAAAGCAATTTGAAGATCTTCTGTAATCAGTTTGTTTCTACAATACCATATTCTCCCGCAAAGGGTTAAAAAAATCAAGAGGAAAGGGATCTTGTTGAGAGGATAGACAAGACGGTAGTTCCTGCATGTGGTGCATTGGGTCTGGAGATTGTGTGGAAATATGGCGTTCTGAAAATATCTCAAACATATCGGCATTCCCAGAATATACGAAAGACTTCTTCTAAATTTTGTTGACAAAAGGGCCACTTAAGAGTGACTCGGATGCCAAACGAAGCTTTCGTTCTCACCCGGCACGTGTTCGAATTCCAAAGGGGGATTTCGAACCAAATTTCTGTGGAAACAGGTGCATGGTCCTCATTGTTTGGTTGGAAGCTGTTGGTCTCCCCCGTTGATATTTGAAAGCTTGTTATCTCCCTTTGGAAACATTATTAGAATTGTCTTAGAACTTTGAATGTAATATGAGTTGAGATATGTTGTAAATATACTCAATTAAAAAAAAAGAGTGACTTAGATGTCTTTACGGATAGGGTCTGCTCTTGTCAGAAGAAAATTATGCACTAAACATCACCCAAACAATTGTATTGTCTTGGGCAACTTGGTTTTATAGATGGTTTATAACGTTGATAGGGCAGACATAGGGCGGGCTGGGGGGCTAGCCTATAAGCAAATTTTATACAAAAACACCCATTAGGCTCATGGTCCTAGACTACTATGTTTGATTTAATAAAAATTTTTCAAGTTAAAGTTTTCAATGTAAAATTTTTTACTCTCTATAACTATCATGTTTTAAAATTATTTATCCATATCTTTTTATACAATTATTTTATTTTTAATTAGTTCTACATAAATATCTATATAACTACCCTAATTATTTTAATTTTATTTTATTCGCACATCACTATTACCCCTATCACTTTACACCATTTTTTATCAATGTAACAACTTTTATATTAAAAATTTTTCACCCGGAAATTTTATCATTTATCAAACACATCTATAAAGTTCTTCGTTGAAAAATATTGATAAAAAAAGCGTATTCAATTGGGAAATTTTTTTATTGATTTGTATAATATGATATCTTGTATTACAAACAACCACATTTACCGAAGATGTGATATACTCCCTAATTCTCAAAGGAGACACCAAACTCTCATTTATTATTTTTAGAGAAGACAACGAGCTTCGGCGTGTAGCCAAGTTCCCAAGTCCCATCTACGCCGGACCCTAGAGTTGACTTGAACTTGCGTCGTTTGACTTCCAGATAAATGATTCAAATACGCATTAACAATTAGTCTAATACTGGTGCTAATTGATCTTAAATTTAATCATGGAGAGTAACTGTTTCCTATCTGCTTACGGGTAACAACTTGTTGGAATGATCAATTGAGTTGCAATTAAATTTTTACATGGAATAATGAAAACAAATAATGCTCGAAATATGTTCGAGAATAACTTCATATGAATAATTTTTTAGGATGATTTGCCAATATACTCATTTAGTTTAACACTAACTTCTAATATACCCATATGATTTCACAAATTCACATTTCTATATAAAATTTCACTAAAATTATTTACATACCCATGTTAATGGTTGACGTACAACTGTTAAATAAAAAATAATAATTTGCTAAAATACCGACTTAGTTTGATGTTAATTTCTAATATATTCACACTGTTTAAGGAACTGCATATTAGCTCCCACAAAGTTGTACTATAATTGTTTGTGTACCCATGTTAACTACTGATATGTTATTCCCTTAGGTTAAAGTTTCCTACTTGCACAATTGGATGTTTTATAAACTATGTAATTCTAATATACTTTTAAATAAGGTCATTTCTGTCATTATTCAAAATTTTAATGCACTTATTAATAATTTCTTACGACAAAAGAGGAGTGATGGGTACATAGGCAATTTTAGTGAAATTAATGGCGTAATATGCAATTTATAAAACAATGTCTGCATATCAGCACTTAATGTCAAACTAAATGGGTATATATGTAAATTACCTTTTTTTTAGTTTGACACTAAATTGCTAATATACCCATATTATTTTAAGAATTGTACATTATTCTCACAAAATTTTACTATAATTGTTTGTGTACTTGTGTTAACTGTTGACATATTACTCTCCTAGGTAAAACTCCTCTACTTGCATGAATGGGTGTTTTATGAATTATGAAAGTCTAATATGCCTTTAAATAGGGTCATTTTTATCATTATTCAAAATTTTAACATGTATTAACAATTTATTATGATAAAAGATGAGTCATGAGTACGCAAGCAATTTTGGTGAAACTATATAAAATAATGTGCAATTTATAAAATAATATGGGCATATCAGCAATTAACGTTAAACTAAATGGGTATATTTGCAAGTCACTTTTTTTAGTTTGATGCTAATTGGCTAATATGCTCATATTGTTTCACAAATTGCACATTATCCTCGAAAAGTTTTACTATGATTGTTTATGTACCCATGTCAACTACTTACATGTTACTCCTCGGGGGTAAAACTCCTATACTTGCACAACTAGGTATTTTATAAATTATGAGATTATAATACACCTTTAAATAAGGTCATTTCTATCATTGTTCAAAATTTTAGTGCATGTATTAATAATTTCTTATGGTAAAAGAGGAATTATGAGTATGCAAATAATTTTGGTGAAATTATATAGGATAATATGCAATTTATAAAACAACGTAGGCATATCAATAATTAATGTCAAACTAAATGGGCATATTTGCAAATTATCTTTTTTATGGAATAGCCCATGTACTTCCATTAAATGTCAACGGTTAACATGGGTACCTAAACAACTTTGATAAAAATTTGTAGGCTAATATATAATATGTGAAAAAATCAGGCATATCAGTAATTAACATCCAACTAAGTAAATATATCAACAAATCACCCTATTTTTAATTTTTATGAGAAACTTTATACATATTTAATTTAGCCAGTTTCACAATACTTTTTTCGTGACATGAGTTGACGGGAGCCAATAACGTTTGTTAGCTGTCCGATTAAAATGACAAATATCCGACTTAGGGGTAGAGGGGCATGTTGTTTTGCCGCTAACCTCGGGAGTTAGGTCACCATAATCAAATTGGAGACGGGGTAGAAGAGGGCTGCGATTCAGGGCTTTGATTTTTGAATGGCTGGTGGTATCGAGAATGCGCACGTCCGTCCAGCATCTATTTCTACTGTCCCAGCACCTCTCTAATTTCTTCCACGTGCAGCTGCTTTAAGGAATTTGTCTCTCGTCAACGAGGAGTACGCCTCTTGTCTGAGTGTCTTCTTCCTCAAGCCAATTGTCGACGGTCCGTGTTGCTTCATCTCAGATCAACGGTGGAATTCCTACTTTGGCTGCTACAATCGAATCTGTAAATTTGGAGATGGGATAGAAGCAAGCTGCGGATGGTCCGTGCGGCTTGATCTGAAGTTGCCAGTAGAGAACGGACATGGCTGCTAGATTGGAGGTGGAAGGATAAGGTGGGGAGGTGCGGTGATAGCAGCAACCGCTAATTTGGATGGCGGCATTGCTGTTGGATTAGGTAGGAAGTTTAGCAGGTGGGGCTATGGACAGCCGTAGCGGCAAACATGGCTGTGATAGGCTGTTCCTCGGTTTGGGGAAGATGGAGAGGGTGGAGTCCCAAAACTTGGCGCTCCCCGGCACTCCGCCTCTAGAAAGAGCATGGGAGGATTATTAAAATATAATGATATAGTAGGAATTAGAGTTTAAATTTATGGGTGTATTCTAAAATTTCCTGGAGTTATTTATACATACGTGTTTTCGCTTTTTTATATTTTCCTGAAGTTATATATATATATTTATATAACTGTACTGACATTTTTTGAGTTTTCATCTTTTATTTTCTCTTAAAGTGCTTTTGAGAAATGGTAAAACTATTAAATGAATAATTTTTACTATAAAAGTTTTTGAATTGATAGAAATAACATGATATGATAAAAGTAATGACAGAAAATAAATATAACAAAGTTAAAATAAGTAGATTAATCTTATGAGTAATTGTGCATAAATAATTGAAAAATATGATAATTATAAAAAATATAAATATACAATTAAAAAATGTAATAATTATAGAGATTTAAACATTTTAATTGAGAAGATTTTGTGATAAACAAACATGCCTTTAATTCTTATGATGACTCGTCAATTATACACAAATAAATGTAATGTTTTATATTTTTTTTACCTTTTCGAAGTCAATGTTTTGTATCTTGATTTATCTCTGAATGAGAGTAATATCTATTAATTTTAAAATTTTAAAATACAAAATCTAAAATGATAAATTTTAGTAAGTGAATTAAATACATGAGAGCCTGCCTTGGCTTATGGTCAAAGTGTTTCATTTGCCAATCTTTACATGTAACGATTTTTATAATCTTTCATGACTTTTCAAATTTATTGGATATATTTTATAATTGAAGGCACATACAATGATTATATCTGAAATTAACTTTGAAATTTAACTATATGAAAAAAAGGTATGATAATTAGTACTTTTGACTTTTTTTTTAGGAAAATACTTTTGACTTTTTATTTCCACACATTGCACTCAATTTGCCAAATATAAAAGGTCCGTTTAGCATATGTAAAAGTAAAGAGGGTGAAATAAGAATGTAAAAAAAAAAATTTTGAAAGAAGGATAGCTAGCGACACAACTAGGACATGTTTTTATTGTGACATATTTACATTATTTGTAAACTTGTATTACATTGAAGTTTTTAGACAATTTTTATAATTTTCGAAAAAAAAACTACAAGTTCCCAAATAGCAATGGAGATACCACAAACTCTTAAATATTAATGGGGACATAAAACTTTTAAACCACAAAAATTTGGATTTGACGTCGGGACCTCTACTGATAGAGACATTGCCTCTAACCATATGTACAACTTGTAAGCGACACGACTATAATCTTTGACAAGAAATTAGCTTACAAGAAGATGAGAGAGATGATTTTATTCAAATGAGACAACAGTGTGAAGATAGGTAATTAAATAAAATTTTCAAAAATTTTATTTAATTTTTCAAAAATTCCAAGAGTAGGTGTTTAACTCAACATGGCCATGATTATTGCCGCATGCACACGTATTTATAAAGAGGAGTAACGTGACAAAATTGGAGTATGAAAAGTAAACTAAATAGAGTTAAAATAGATAAAATAGTTATATAAAAAATACGAATGACATGTTTGTTTCTACATAAAAATTTTCAATTTAAAACTTTTATTATTTATAATTATGATATTTTTAAATTTTTTTAATATTTTCATACCCCACTATCATACATTTCAATCATTTATATATTATTACCTATCAAACTAACATATCCCTATCAACTTTATTTTTTTTACTCATCATCGTTATCTTATTGTAACGTTTTTTTTTTCAAAATTTAAAAACTTTCATACAAAAAACATTTCATTTGAAAGTTTCATTATTTCATAAACAGATCTGAAAAATGATTAGAATTTTAATAATAAACGAACAATAATTAGGCCGCTGAGATGTAAAATCATTAAAAATGTGTGTGTGAAAAAAGTAGGAAATATATATATTTTTTACACACTTGCGTGTTCCCAGACGAAATTCACAATTATGTGGAGGACTTTTTTGCAGAAAATTTCACTGGATTTAATCTCCTCTTGTCAATTACAGCCATTTATCCTGCTTCGGAGAAGTAGAAATCAACGATACTATTTTTCTAATCCTGATCTGAGGTGTAGTTTGCATATAATTCCAAGATTATGAAGCCGAAATTATCTTTTCTAAGAATATTCAGAACGACAGAAGCGGATGCAGTGCTAGCCATCGCACGTGGTTGAAAATGGCTAGAATCGCTAGTAAGAGCATCCAACTCAGCCTAATAGATATCATAGATTTGGTGCTGTATATGTTTTAATAGAAGTTATACTCTTAGCATTGACTAATCAAATGTATAGCTCCGTCCCAATCAAAAACTCATTTACAACATATTTTTTATTTTTTTTCTTCGAACACTTTTACCCGCTTAACATATACATCAACTTTTATTATTTTTATATATGTGTATATATATTTAAAATGTTCAAAAAATATATACACATATTCAAAATAACAAATTTTAGTTTATATGTCAAATTTACTTAAATAAACAAGTGTATAAAAAAATTTTTAAAAAGATTATAAATAGATTTTTTGAGATAAGTTAAGTAAGACATTTAATTAACTCCAGCTAACGGGATCATTCATTATATTTTAAAGGCCTTACAATAAGATTTTTTTTTTTTGCTTTCTCGTGTTTCTTGATATTTTTCTTTTTTCAAAGAGACCCAAAATGATGTTTAAAAAATTAGAAAATTATGTTTGGTTTTCCAAATTTCTTTAGAAAATCCATTATTGCTTTTATAACAAATTGATAATGGGATGTGATCCTCTTAACCTCGAATAAGCAAATGATTTGCTTATCCCATCTAAAAAAATTCAATTAAAATATATATATTTATTTTTTAGTTATAAACTTGTTTATCTAAGTTTATTTAACATATAAATCAAATTCACCATTTTTAAATATGTGTATATACATTTTTGAGATTTTTAAATATCTATGGGCTCCGCTTTTATGTAACTATGTAACTAAGTTATATAGAAACTAACTCATATAGCTCATTTAAAATTTAAAATTTTGATTATTGATGAAATATTCAATACATTCATTATATTTAACATTATTTGTTTATGTACGAGATCAAGTTTTATCCAATCAAATATATTTACGGGCCACATTTGTTAGAAAATGTATATATTCAGATGTAAATTATGAAAAATACTAAAATATCAAATTTAAAGTAGTATTTTTGATATATAAACAATCAAAATATCATTCCTGCATAAATAAATGATTTTACAAAGTATTATTACATTATAATATATGTTAAATAGATATAAGAGTTTTTTATAATTTACACTCGAATATATATTTTTAAACAAATGTGACTCATAAATATATTTGACCGATATGAAATTTAGTCTGTTAAATAAATAAATGATGTAAAATACAGTGAATGAATTAAATTTTTTATTAATGATTAAAATCTTATATTTTGAAGAAATTATATAAGTTTGCTTCTAGATGCGGGACTGAACATCTATATGTACATATATTTAAAAATCTCAAAAAAATATGCACATATCCAAATGTGTTAAAATTCAATTTATATATTAAGTATACTTAAATAAATAAGTATATGAAAAAAATAAATAAAAAATATTTTAAATATATTTTTTGTGGTATGCTAAGCTTAGCCCTGGTTAAGAAATCCTTCCTCATTGATAATACTTTCGTCGCTTATGAAGCAGGGTACTCTGCCAGAGCAGAATCATTCAGAAGTCTACGCATTCAAATTTTCGGGTAACGCAGCAAGCGCCAAAGCTGGTAAAATGCATTAGACCAAAAAAAAAAAAAAAAGGTAAAACGTACAATCCCGCCATCAGATGATGGCTTTTGGACGCTGGATATCTCGCAGGAATTGGCGGGAAAAGACGTCACGAGCACCTAAAGTTAACGGAGCGCAATTCAGTGCACCCGGGTGCACTCAGCCTCAACGCACCCGGGTGCACTGCACCTATTTTTTTTATTTTTT
>JAXCLR010000050.1:14039304-14067376 GCA_035584095.1 Annona squamosa
GTGTATTAAATTTATAAATCAAGTTTTACTATTTCTGGATATTTTAAAGTATTTTTTTTGGATTTTTAAACACAGTGATATTTTCGTAATTTTCTGAGATCCAAAAATTACAAAAATACCACTGTGTTTAAAAATAAAAAAATACTTAAAAAAATGTAAACCTTGGTTCATAGATTTAATACACTTAAATTTACTTATCTATAAAAAAAATAAAAAAAATAAAAAAAAAAAGTTTTCAGGCCGGCCTGCTCTGATCAGGCTTAATACAGGGCATGTGGTGGGGCCCACTTAATTAGTAGCGATGGGCTCCATGTGACTCATGTGCTACGGAAAGCGTGGCTAGCGATTGGAGGGAATATGCATGGGGGATATTATTATTGAAAGTAAAAAGAAAGGAGAGTATCCCATATTCCCATTTTACTACTTCCGATGCCATGCTCTTTTCCGTCCGCGCCACCCTCATTTTTGTTCCTTGTTCCTGCAAGGCTGCAACCACGGACTCTTGCTGTAAATTGTCAATGTGTCCCTGACGTATTTGTCCTTACCTGTGTTATTTATTCCTCTCAGAGTTGGATGGTCCAAATCTACTACTTTAAGGAAGACCAAACAAGTTGAATGGTCTAAAACATAAATACCATCTTAACCTATTATAATAATTCCCCAGCAATGGCATTAATTTATCAGCTTTTCACAAATTAATACTCCGTTCGGCGCGTGCGTTTTACGAGTTTGATGCTCCACTATATGAAGCTTAAATGAGGAAGAAAAATGCACATTTAGATTTGTGGTTTATGTGAATACTTTTACAGAATAATTTCTCAAATGTTTTGATAATTAGGGAGTGCATGAGAAATCGAACCTAGAGGGGGTCAAAAGAAAGCTGAAAGTTAGAATGCTATCTTGATATGGTGTATTCGAAGGATAAATTCGAAGGATAAAATTTAGTTAATCGGCAGCTAAGATCGACAGATCAAATGAATGGGATAGGATGCCTCCTTTGATTCAACTATTCCATGTCATAGATTTCTGATGTGCCAGCACACCAACCCTATCTCTTTACAGATCGAATCATTCCCCCGGCATCCTCATCGTTCTCTTTACGAGTCAAATCATTTCCCAATATCCTCGTCGTAGTATGAATTTAAATTTTCTTCCGCTACTGTTTGAATTTTCAAAATTTTTGTTGTCGTCTTTGTTTTCATTTCTTAAATATTTCACCAAAAAAATTAAGGGCCATGATTAATTCCATGCGGTCATGCCGGCAGAAAAATCCATTTTTTATTTTTATAAAAATGTGAGGTTATATGAAATTTTTTATACATTCTTTTTTGTTTTTCCAAAATAAAGGGGCATGGGTATGCATGGACACATGCGCCACTTGTTGAAAATTTGTCTAAGTTTTTCAGATTTTAAAAGTATGTTTGGTAAATAATAAAATTTTTAGATAAAAAATTTTTAGTATAAAAATCTTTAAATTGAAAAAAATTACATGATATGATAGTAATAATAAGGAGAAGTAAAAAAAATAAAGTTAAAATAGATAGGTTAGTTGGTAGAAGTGATTAAGAAGTAGGATAGTTATACGAGAAGATGTGAAGAAATAATTAAAAATAGGATAATTATGGAAAGTGAAAGTTTTAACTTAATATTTTTTATTTATTGTCAAACATACTCTAAGTATTTTTGTTTCTGAAAATAAAACAAGTACTAATGCATGCACCACACATGTATTCATGTCAACTTTCTCATTTTTTAAAATAAAAATGTTAGAATTCAAAAGTTAGCAAATTTCATATGAGCACTGTCTAGCGGGTTTTCACAAATTGGGAGTTTTGTCTTCCCATTATATTTGATAGCTTATAATTTTTTAGTTTAATTATATTATCTGAGATATGATGTAAATATACAATTAAACAAAAATTATTGGTTTGCCCGCTCTTAAATTGACCAATTGACATGCTGCTTTTGCAATCGAAGCTAGCGCATATTCGACGGAGTTATATTTTTAATAAAATTTCCAACAGATAACAAAGTGAAATCACTTAACAGTCCGCATTTTGATGGGTTAAAATATTTACCTTCTCATTGATTAATTTTGTGGTTTGCCAGAATTTTTATCAATATGACGACTTCATTTCTAACAAAACATGAATTTTCAAAACCATAAACATGTTAGATTTAATAGTCCATTAAACGAATAAATTCCTTACAATTTCAAAGGAATGGATCCATTCATATATCCATACGGATTTTGTTTCTAATACTTTTGTCCGTCATAAATTATATACTTCTCAAACTCCACTTTTATATCTTTTAAACTAGAGTCAGTTTCACCATCGGTCTCGCCACGCTGGTGGTGAAGCCGTTTGCCATGCACATCGCTAGTATGGCTTTGACTGATAGATGGGCTGTTTTTTTTTCCTATTTATTATTGTAGCTTGATTGTGTACATCTTGATATATTTTAAGTTAAAATATGAAATTTATTTATTTTTACATTTAGTTATATTTTTTGATGTTTCTTCATGAGCATGTTTATTTAAGTGTATTCAATTTATGTACAAATTTTTTTCAATTTATAATAATTTTACGTATTTATTTTTAATTTTTTAAAAGTCAAGTTTTTAAAGGGTGAGAAATGACTTAAATGCTCTTGAAATTGATGATTTTTTTAAAAAAAAAATAAAAATGTAAAAGTATTGTAAAATGGCAAAATTTTGTATATAAATTGAATACACTTTGAAAAACATGTTTACTAAGGAAAAAAAAATATATCTAACTTTAAAAAATAATAAATATTGTATTTTAACCTAAGATGAATGTAAAATATACCCATAAAAAAAACTACAACCATTTTCTTGGTCTTCCGTTATTTTACAACTCTCTACTCATGCCTTCTAACTGGCACAGAATATTAATAATGTGGTGTCCTTTCGGTTGTAAATTATTAATATGTTTCTAGATTAAGTCCTTAAGTTTTTTATCATGAGATTAAGCCTTAATTAACTCTAGATTTTTTCTAGAGTTTTTTAAAATCTAAACACCACCTACTACAATGTTATTAAAATCAGAATGGAAGTCAAACTGGTTAATCTAGTGTTCAGTTCACAGTTCAACTGGCTCAATATACTCCAAATTCTAAAAGGTTCTGATTTAAACATACGTATATATTAAGTCTCAACCTAAATTGCATTACCTCAAGACATGCTTCTATTTATCTGTATTATAAAAAAATAAAAGAGCAGAACGTTACCCTCTATTTTTTCTATTATTATTATTTTTTCACTTGTCTAATTTTTGTTGAATGTTCCACACTAACTTTCACTCCATCTCGGGCAGCAGTGTTGGGCACTCTTCAGCTGACATTCTTCATCCGAGCCCAATTGAAAACTTCATCAAAATCAAACCCACCACGGCAGCCTACAAGCTCACGTTTTATAGCCCAGGCCTCAGATTCACAAAACACCCAAGTCCTGGCAATCCGACACTGGAGATTCTCCTAATGCAATCTGCACCGTTGGATCCACACGAATTCAGCGTTTAGGGACGACTTGGTTAGATCCACACAATTCCAGTCCCATCGTCTGGACATATTAAAGAAAAAATCAGCACAATCTGGCTTTTATGTGGCCAATTCAAATCGTTGAATTTTGGAGACCAAAACCTTTTCAAATTTGGATAATACTCATTATTCATTTCGTAATTTTTTTCGTCCGGACGGAAGCTAATGCCCTACAATAGGTTCGGCTCATTCAAACTTCGGATCTCATGCATAAATGGTGTCTACTATGTAATTTTGATAAAACATAAGTTTGTTGAAAACTTAGATGGGATTAGCATGTGCTGTGTATTGATAATGAAAAAATTAGGATAAAAATTAAAAAATTGTATGAAAAATGAGAAAATAAGTTGTTATTATTTGAGAATCAGAAAGTATTTTTTTGAAACATGTAATTCTATTTCATTCTCATCTAGTTTAAGTTGTGACTTGGTTTTACTGTATTTCACATATGATAAGAGGGTATAGTAAAAAATATAAAGTCGTAATAGCCACCTTATTTGCCCCACTTTTTGGAGTGAAGTAACATTTTAACTTTCTTAATGATCAGGAATCATATTTCTGTATATATTTTTAACCGTTTTAATTGTTTTCTGCAGAGTGCTTGCTAAACCTTGGGTATAAATTGTGGACATTTTTTTATCATTGCGAGGCATTTTCTCTGATTCCATCAGAACAACAGATGTAGTAAGGCTTTTAGTATTCATCTTGCCCTCTCTCTGTATCAACATATTGTCAGAAATATTATGTACTGAGAATGCTCTTTAGGAGACATTATTTGCAAAGCAGTAGTTAAAGTCAGGGGGTACTTGTGTTTACCTCCGCACAAGGATAAAACTCTTTCGTCTTGATGGGACTTAGGAGTTGAAACTCTTGCTCAATCAAGATCGTAACCTGAAGCAAATGAGGTTGTGACGTGTGCAAAGTTAGAAATGCTAATTTTACGTCTATTAATTTAAGAGTTTATATGAAAAATAATAAAACTTTTGAATGAAACATTTTTAGTGTAAAAATTTTTAAAATGGAAGAAAATAATATGATATGATCAAGCTAATAATGAATAACAAAGAATAAAGTTAAAATAAATAATTTAGATGTATAAAAATGATTACAAAATGAAGTAATTGTATAAGAAGATGTAAATAAATAATTGAAAATTAAGATGATTATTGAAAGTGAAAATTTTAAATTAAAAAGTTTTTGGCATAAATAAATACACCCTAATGTTATAAATAGAATGATTAGTTAATAAGTAGCGAAGGAACACCCAAGAAATAAAATATATAAGATTTTTTATTATTAGTTCTAACGAGAAAAAAGAGTGGAGGGTATTTGTAAAAACCAAAAAGAGCGAGGACATCTCCTTGTCAATAACGGAAGACAGAGAGGGGCAAGTGCAAAAATCTTTTCCCACGGTAGAAGTTTCCTCCTCCGCTTTGCGAATAGAAGGGGCCGACAGCTGGTGCTAGACCTTCATCAGACGGTGGCAGAAAGACGAAGAGAAAAGGAAAACGGTCTGAACCCGAAGCGGAAAAGCCGAAGCGGAAGAGAATTAGAGAGAGAGAGAGAGAGAGAGAGAGAGAGAGAGAAGCGTCATGGCGTTGCAATGGATGATACTGACATACGTCGTAGCAGCTGAGGCTGCAATAGCTCTCCTTCTCACTCTCCCCATGCCCAAACTACTCAAATCTCGCCTTGTAGCGCTCGTCTCCCTTCTCATCCAGCCTTGCGTCAGCATCATCCCATTCGCTGGCTTTCAGCTCATGGGTAGGCTCCTCCTGTCACCTAGATTCAATACAATTCAAAACTCAGCGTCAAGTGCGCGTTTTTTAAGTCCCTGCTTCTTCTCGATCTTTGCAGACATCTATTGGAAGAACGAGCACCGTTTGATGTGCACGTCCGATGTCTGCACGGCCTCCGAAAGAGACCGCTATGAAAAATCCGTAAGTTGAGCCTGCTTTCTGTTCCCTTTAGATTGCAGTTTTGATTTGGGGAAAGCTGGCTATTAATATGTTGTGCCCTAATCTTGTAACTTCTGTACTTCTGTTATTGAAAATTTAAAGAGGATGCAAATATCGTACAATCTCAAATGTCAATGGGCGATATCGGCGAAGAATAAATACTCCGAAATTAAATTAGCTGTAGAACTTGTGAAAGATGCTTTTTGAGTTAGAGTTGATGTCAAGAAAGAAATGCAGTCCAATGTGTGGCGGTATTCCATCTTTAAGACATAAAAATGACAGATTCTAAAGGCCTACGATTAAAAGTCTAGTGAGGAAACAAAATATCGGCTTATCAATTAATTATTTGGCTAGTGTTTTATATTTGTTTTTGTTGACGAATCAGTGGAGTTGGAGCTGAGATGTGGCAATTCAATAGAACAGGTTTCAGAATTTTTTTTTGTTTTCCAAATTTTTTAGTAACCAAAATAAAGACGGCCAGAATGTTGTTATCATTTATAAAGATGCCTTGTATTGTTGTTAGTTTCCTTTCTAGATAGTACCAATTATATAGGACCTCTTAGACTCCAATAGTTCATGATTGCATTGGCATGTCAATGATTTTTTGTGGACCCCCTATTTCATAGCAGTTTTTGGCGAAACCCTATCCATTCTGGCCAACCTTGATGACGATGTAAAATTCACTTCATCCATTATATTTAACATTATTCGTTTAGCTAAGAGACTAAAGCATCATTTGGTAACAATGGTGAGTGGGAAGCTGTATTTCCTCCACACTTTTCAAAAAATAGTTTAACATCTTACCAAATTACCATACTTCTTTTTTTATTTTTACCCATATTTTTCCATCGTTTTATCACACAACTACCTTGTTTCTTCCTTCTTTTCTCCCATCTTATCATATCACATCACATTCACATTTTTTAAAAGTATTCCTTTCTTCACTTCCGTATACACACTATCAAATGGTGCCCAGGTTTCAGCCAAATCAAAGATGTGGTTGTGCTATCTAACAAAATATGTAAAATGAACATAATAAAATAGTTTGACCCAAGTATCAATTTTAAAGTTGCATTTTTCAACTGATGAACCATCTAAAATATCATTCCTATGTGGATAAATGATTGTATAGAATATTGCTACATTCTAATGCATATGTGAATGGGTCTAATAATTTTTCATATTTTACACATGAATATATATTTGAAGCAAATGTTAAGCTTGCACATCTTTGATTTGGATAAAACTTGGTCTTTTAGCTGAACAACATAGAGGGACGGTTTACTACACAACTGGCATAAGGTGACAAAAACAAGCCTATGCTTCTGATCTTGATAGAGTTACTATGTGTCGTTATAAGATAAGATATCTTATCTCAACACAAGGTATCTTCAAGAGAAAAAGGAACCTAGATGGATGGTTTTGCTTAGGACGTTGGACTGTCAGTTATTATTTGTGAAAATTTCTTCTGAGCTGTCAACTGGTCTCAGCATTGGACGGTGTGATTCCTTCAAGCATGTTGGATCAATCCAGGTTACAACAAGGTAGAAAACTCATACTCATTTTTATCTCCTACATTTTGTAGTCTCCTATTTACAGTTCAACTTCTTCTGCATTTATGATAGTCCCATAATTTCACCTATCATAGGTAGTGATTCATTTCAGTTATATAATTTTAGTATCAGAGCTTTATGTATTTTGCCCTCTTTAATGTCAATTTTCAAGAGAATCAAAAGTGAAAGAAAAAATTGATGTCAACCCATGGACCAACAACATGATGATTTTTGCAAATTGTTCAAAGAGTTGATGATGTTATGGGACAGATCACTAATTTGAAGCATTACTGCAAAAAATGTTGTTTGATAAGGAAAAGCCTAGAAACATTCTTGGATGAGAAAGCGGCAATGCACGCTTCGTTGAACAATGTTGGTTTCATATGGAACTCGATCCACCAAGCGCAAGCTTGGTGAACCCAATAGCATGTCTTCATGGCGTCAATTAACAAATGTTGGATCAGGATATGTTTGAAGAACAGTTGGTTGGTGATAGCACTTGCAAGGTAATTTCTTCCAAAAAAAACACTAGTGACATTATCTACGGAACATAGGTATTGTTGGAATGAAACAAAAATAATAGTGGGTTACAAAAGTTTTATAAAATTGATATTGGCCTTGTAAATTTAGAATTCAAACATAAACAATGGTAGATGCTGAAAATTTATAAAGCCATTGAAGCAAATCGCAAGATTATATAAGGATAACATAACTTGTCCAGTTGTGAGGAGTTGTGCTGCAACTAGAAATATAATGATGGCAAACATTGTTCATATGAGAAGGCAAATGAACAGAAGTGACAAAAGGCTGACATCAGTACCTTGAAAACTGAAGACAGTTTAGGGTCATAAAGGCGGGAAACCTCTAAATCTGGTGGAATTTCAATAGGACTATAGAAGGCTCTTTGTTTTATTTTATCTAATTTGGGGATCAGAGCTAAATTTTTGAGCTTTGGGTGGCTTCAATCCTCTCTTATAAACACTTTTAATTATCAACTGGGTGCCAACAGGTAATCAGGTATCATTATGTCCAATCATAACTAAAAAGGACTGAGGGAAGGATAAGAAAGTTAATCAATGTGTTAGAGGTACTTTGATTATTCATCTCACATCAGATCTAGAATTTTTGTTTGAATACTTCTTTGGATCCAGCTAACCGCCTCATTTGGAAAATGGTCCTTAGAGGCAGCATTTATAGATAGTGCCTACATAAACAGTTATACTCCCAAACATCACATGAATGTCATAATCACCGCATGTCCTTTTGGACCAAATGAATAACATTTCCTGTGGTAAGCAATGCTAATTTTGACTTCTAAGAGAGAGAACAATGTAGGTGGCATATAAAATAATAAGCCCACATTCAAGGGGTGTTTTGTCCTATTCATATGCTGAATTTTCTATAAGTACTGCCGTACTAACATAGAGGTGTTTTGACATCAAAAGAATCGAGGTGTTTTATTATTGATATTTATTTATTTTTATAATAGGCATTCTGTACTATGTTGAGTACATCTGGGAATATGGTTGAACTATATGATTGAATTGATATTTCCTTACTGTATTTATTTTTGTTGTAGCTCCCATGTGATGTATGTGATTTATCATTTATGTGAGGTTTGGGCTTGTGATGATAACCCCAATGCTGAGTCCATTGTGATTGAGAATTTTAGGATCCATATTACATTGCATGAGGTCCATGTGAAATGCTACGTGCTATTGCCTCGTATCATGTCAAATTGGTGTAGGTCCCAAAGGCTCTAATGTGAGGCGACAAGTATGCTTAGGAAAAAGATCTATTTTGTTATGCTTTTACAGGCTTTGTACCTCGTGAAGATGATTTGCTAGACATCCAATCTTACAAAATTCTAAAAGTGGGCTGATCAACTACGGCTGGTCGCAGTTGGGCCCGAACTGCATCCAGCCATTTAACCCATTTTTTAAAATTTTTTGTTTTTTAATAAACATGTTAAGTTAGGTTGTATTTAATCTATAAACCAAGTTTTACCATATTTGGATATGTTTATATGTATATTTTTTTATTTTTAAACACAGGCATTGTGGTAATTTTCTGTCTCAAAAATATATGCAAACATATCATAAAATGGTAAAACTTGGTTTATAGATTAAATATAACCTAACTTAACATGTTTATTAAAAAAAGCAAAATAAAAAATGGGTTTTGTGGCCGGCCTAAGATGATCAGCTCTCATTCTAAAAAAAAAAAAAGGAAAAAGTATCGGGACACAATTCTTTACAAAGTTGGGCAATTTTGGTTGATCGTTTGGCCTGTTTGCCAGGACAACAAATTTGTGTAAGCAAATTGGTTCATGTGTTATTATGAAGTTTTTGAGCAAGTAATCCCATGCTGCTCATTTGTTCATTAATGTGATTATTGCATTCCTCCAATAAATACTTTCTTCACCTTTGTTTGTGTTTGTCTATTGTTTTCTTAATGCATGAGTATTAATATTGCTCTTAAGCTGTTATGCAGATTTACAAGGCTCAAAGGAATGTTGTTCTGTGTGTTGCTGCATGCCTACTGTACTGGTAAGTGCTTGAAGATGTCACCGGACTGACAGGAATTTTTGAATCGCAATTCACATGAGAACTTTATCATGAATTAACAAGATGGGCCAGGAGCTTGTCCTTTAGGTTGGATTTGTTTGGATACGTAGGCCAAGGGCCAGTTTGATTTGGCAGGAGCTAACTGGCTAATGGCTGATAAGTAATTGAAGCTAATAAGCATATGAAATTAAATGGGCAGATATTGTTTGATATACTTGTAGCTAGAATACAGAGATTGAAACTGTCAAACTGTATTTGATGCATCTGTGGCTGAAATGAAAGAACCAATAAATACATATAATTATGCTGGACTCCTCTTAGGCTGCTAAATACATGAAATGATGTTGAAGACAATCAAACTGAAATATCTGGATAAATTGAAATAAAAATATTTACCAAACATTTATTCCACGAGTATTATTTAATTTTGTATTTACTGATATATTTCTGAAAGAGATGATAATTACCAATATATTTGATATAGGTGCTTATGGCTGCTTAAAATGAGAATATAAGTCTATTCATCATCTCCGTCAGGCATAACTTATTTGTTAGCTTGGTTTATTTGAAACACTAAGGGCCTGTTTGGCCCTGGCTTTTGAAATTCGAAAGTGTGGAATCTTATCCACTTTTAGTGATTGTTCATGCCGCATTTAATTTCCAACAATTTTTTTTTTTGTTAGGATAGGTGGAAAGCCAGGATAAGTGCGTAATGTAAAAGCTTGAAATCCAAGCTTTTTCAAAAACGTGGAGCTCTGTGGTTTTCATACCGTGTGGCCATACTGAAAATGAGCTGAATCACACAAGCCCAAAAAGCCTGCTGTCTATTTGTCATTAGTGGGTGGATTTGACCCCCTGATGTCGTTTGTAACCATTTGCTTTCCAAAGCAAGTGTAAGACGATTTGTCACCGCCAGACCGCCTAGCTTGCTTTTAAAGGGGGCTTCATTTGGATGAGGCATCATGGATTCTTGTATTCAAGCAAAATGCACCCTCCTTGCTATTGTTCTGTGAATTGTCGTCAAGCAGTGTTCCTTGTTCATATACTAATTCTAGATATGCATTATTGTGGGTACAGGTGCGTCCATCGCATTTCCAAGTATCACAAAGAGATACAAGAATTGGAAGAAGTAGAGAAGAGGTGCAAGAACCTGTAAGCATTTATGGCCATCTGCCGCATTTCCATTTGTAGATGAGATGGCAGTTACTGAGTCCACAATATTTGTATGCAAATACCACTCACGGTAGTAAACTCCATGATGCCATGTGACTAGTGCAAGCAGTTGCCTTCATACGACTTATTGTGTTCTTGTCGATTAAACCTGGAAAAATTTGCAGCCTTATTTGTTATAGTTGAGGTTTTTCTTTATAGATGTTTTTTGGTTTGGATTGGTTCGACCCTTGACATGGTTCCTGAAAATTGGAATTCTATGTTTGACAATTTTAAAAGTTTGGCAGGTAAATGGCATGTAAAATAATTTTTTTCATTCTCACCTTCTCACTTTTACTTTTGCATCTCTTCCTAAACCGATCGCATCCTCAACGCTGCCGCATTGTAAGATGGCAGCATGCAGTCTTGAATGCTCTGCTGTAATGCAGACCACCAGCTAGAAGCTGTGGAACCGTTAAGCTCCTGGTTATACTTGTCAACTGGCCAGACCGATAATGTCTTACTATTTATGTCGTTTTGTAATTGTTAGGATTACATACTAGCAGGCATCAATGCATCACATAATTATTCTGCTATTTAGAATTTTAAAAAAATATTTGAATTTCCTGTACTTATAGCTACGTACGTCGTTTGACCGATACTGCATGTCATTTGTTTATAGAATTATAAATATGGTGCATCATTTGACATACATTGCATTTGTATTTAACCCTGGTGAGATTTTGTCTTCATGATATCATCTTCCTATTGGAAGCTATCCATGTGCAGATCCTTACAAGGGGAAAACAACTTTTAAAGATAACGATTCTCATTTACATTTGAAGAGTCTTATTTTAACCAAAACAAAAAAAAAATCTTTTAAATTTATCAACCAAGATTTTTAAATGAACTTAAGAAAATAGTAACCTAAAAATTCTCGTCTGGTTGTCCCCCCTTGAATTTCGAAGAATAAAATGATGTAAGTTCTAACGCTAAAATGAGAAAGTCTGGTATAAAACCAAGTGCAGCGGCGGCAGTCCAAGTCCAATGGTTAGAACTTAGAACCCGAACCCCACGTGCATTCAAAATCCTCGATCGAGCACAGCCCGAGAGACCGGGGTCGTGGGTCCCACGCTTTTTGACCGTTTCCCACGGGTCTCCCGAGTCCCAGTCCCACGTTGCCAATCTTCTTTGTTGTCATGGATTCCAACCCCATCCGTAATCCTTTTCAATTATCTTTTTGACAAAAGGACTTTCATATAAATTAGAGTTAGAATCAGGACGAGTCATACCGAGTCAAGGTTTGCCTAACTTAGATTTTACTTTTTAAAAATTGAGTTTGATACTTTTTTTTTTAATGCTGGGGCGGGACAAGGTCGGTTTGACCTTCGCTTTTTTCAATAGGTTCCAAGATAAATTTTGAGTTGATATTGGACCGATTCAGGACAGCGGGTCAGGTAAAAAATGTGGGTTAAATAAGCTAATTTTAAGAATTTATATACATTTATACTAAATTTAAATATTATATGCTTCAATGTTTTACTAATTATTAAAAATACATAAGTAAGAAAATAAAATATTTGAAAATATAGTATAAATTTATTACGACAGGCTAATATATAATTACACATAAGTGTTATATATGTACAATTTTTTTTATTAATTCTTATATTACTTTTCTGAATAAATTGATTCTTCTATCGTTGATGGAGTTGATTATAAAAAAGTGAGAATTTTGAAGAAAAAAAAATTTAAACATATGTTTATAAATTTTAATAAATTAATATATGCGGGGCGGGTCGGACTCTTTGGGTATGGACATGGTTGATTCACCTAAACTTTATTTTTGAATTTGGGTCAAAATTTCTGACCCATCCCTATACTGGGTTAAAAAAATATTGGGGGATGTTTGGAAATGTGTATACTTGTAGGATTGTGGGAAATGATGAAAAATGGAAAATAGAATATTTGGAGAAATGTGTGACTAATAGGAAATGATAAGTGTATAGTTGGAATAAATAGGTTTGATGTATGTAGTTGGTAGGGAAAATGGTTAGAATGTAGGGGTAAAAGTGAAAAAAATAGTGTAATTGATAAAGCAATTATTAGCCTTGGAAAATCAAATCCCATGCAAAAGCTATGATTTTCACACTCACAAGTTACCAAATGTGGCCTTGGTTTTACCTGATAAAAAACGAGCTGGGTCAAAGCCAAGTCATGGGTTGACCCGCCAATTCCCACCCATAATATAAACAATGTACTCAGAAAAAGATCACACATATATGCATATCATTAGCATTGCTTTTTGAACTTGAGTCCTTGGTTACATAAAAACAATTTCTTGAAACTTGGTTTGTTTTGGTATTTAGTGACGTTTGATCCTTTGATAAGAAACAACTTGACTCATTGGATTTAGCGTTATTTATTTAGATAAAAAATCAGTCTTCACCCAAAATCAAAGACTTACAATGACTATGTTTGCTTATATATATAATCAAGTGCATTTGGATTACACTATAATTACAGTGCAGGTCATGTATTGTGAGGCCTACTTAATCATGAATAAGAAATCTACTTTACTCATTATATTTATAATTATTCATTTTATTAGTATACCAATTTTCATTCAAATCTAACGTGTGTATCTGTTCCATTTTAAAATTGTACAAAATCAACATAATAAAATATTTTAATATAAATATTAAGTTTAAAGTGATATTTTCAACATATAAATCATTTGAAGCATGATTTTTATATGGATAAATAATTATTATATTTGAATGTGTGTAGGGTCAATTTTATTACGGACTGTACTATAATTATGATGTAGTCCGTTTGCACATGATGAGTTCTCATATATATATATATATATTCATGTGTTATAATGGCTAAGTGGTTGAGATGAGTATGTGTAGATTAAAACTTAAATTAAAACTTTTTTTTTTTTTACCTTTTTCTTGGAGTACACTTACATTAGTTGATTGGTTATTCATGTAATATTACTTTATAAAATTATTTATCTACTTAGGAGAGATATTTGAGATGATGGAGCTCATGCACAATATAAAATATAATTTAAAATTGATATTTGTCAATAAAAATATTTTATTGATGTTCTTTATTGATGGAGCTCATGCACAATAATGTTGAACAACTGACGAAATTTTCTTAGCTAAAATTTTTTTGCTAAATACAATAAATATAGTGAATTTTTTTAATCGATTATCAAGGTGGGCCAAATGGAATAAGGTTTCACTAAAACGACTTTTATAGAAAAATAGGACTTAAAAAATCATCTCAATTCTCAACCAGGGCATTGCCTAATGATATGACATATCGTTGCATGAGCATTGATTCTGACTTTTAGTGCCAACAGTAGCATAGCCTTCATAAATAATCCAATATAATAAAAGTTATAAACAAGAAAAGAATTTTAAGCCCGATTTAAAACTTTTTAACAAGTTGAATGAAGCATGGCCTGTTTTGATAACGTATATTTGAAGAAAAAAGTATGAAAATTAAATAAAATTGAAAAAAATGTTTTTCAGTAGAAAAGAAAGTGCATCCGAAATTATAGGTGAAATGAAATTGGCAACAATTTTTTGCTGCAATGGTCCACAGCAACAATTTTGTTGCCAAATACCAAATCTTTTGAAGTGAATCATGAACAATGGGTAATAATAAATAATGGGAATTTATCGTAGAGGATTATAAAATTTTCTCCCAAGATATAAGCTAAGAAGGAATTGAATATGGATAGAAAAGACTATAACTAACTCTTAATTATTATTACTCTGCTAGCTATGGTGGCCACTGACGGAGTCTTGCATTTGATTGGATAGGGCTATCAAAGGAAACTCCAACAAGTACTCATGGGGAATAAAAGAAAATGCTTTGTTTGCATCTAGGGGCATTCGATCGATTTTAGATGGTTGATGGGGTATTTAATTAAAAGAAAGAGAGTAGATTTATTTCCTTTTGGTGGACTATGACCGAGTCTTTAATGCACTGCCAACTTGCTATAGGTCGTCATGGTCACATCATTTCTGTCCGCTTCGAGAGAATTAAGAGAGCAGCCGATGATGCCTAATATTGTATTTCTCGTACAAGTAATATGTGAAGTACTCTGACGTTGATTTCCCTTCCTAGTTATATTAGGTACAATTTCAATCATATCCTGCCAAAACTATATATTTTAGAGGATTTCGCTTTTGTCAGGAAGTGATTTTGTATAATTTTTTTTTTTTTATCTTTAAGCTGTTAATGATTGATATAAAATTCAATTCATTTATTATATTTAACATATTTATTCGGATAGAAAATTAAATTTCATCGAAATCAAATATATGCGTGACTCATATTTGATAAAAAAAAATTAAATATAGACACGCGTAAATTAAGAAAAATACTTAAATATATTTACATATATATTATAATATAATAATACTTTATAAAATCATTTATCTATATAATAATAATATTTTACACGGTTTAAATGTTTAAAATTCTGTATAAAAATTAATTTTTAGTATTATATTATTTTACTATCTTAATTTTATACATTTATAGATGGGCTCATATATAGTAATGCTAAAAAAATAATAATTTTTATGATAATATAAATAATATTAAATACAATAAATAGAATAAATTCTACATGTTCGAGATATTAAAAATGAAAGATTACTTAGAAGACAAATTTGATTGAAGCTCGGCCCTATCTTAGATGCATTACCAAAATTTCTCAGCCAATGATAATTAAGTAAAAATAACGATTCTTTACGAAAAAAAAAGGTTAATTGATAACAAAATTAAATCGTTATTATCCTCACGTAGTAGAAGCACGACTTAATAAGAAAATCGTGTTGAGTGTATATCGCTGGCGAATTTTTTTTTTATACCTACTACGAAAAAAGGTACGGTAACGTGGTTGCAGACGGGGTCGTCAGGATGGGTTGGGACAAAGAAGTGGGTGATTGAAGACACCCATGCCTATGCTTGGACCAATCAATGCACCCAAGCAAAAAGGAAAAAAATAAAATAAAATAAAATCGAGGATTAACATCTAACCCAAAATCAACGGAGTAAATTGCAAAATCATTTAAAAAAGGCCAGGCAAACCAAATTTCTGAGAATATATTAACACACTCGTCGATATAAAAGTCCTAAGTTTAAACTTTAAAATATCGTGTAAGACAATAATGTAGCTAAGTATTATCTGGAGAAGATGATAACGTACAATTTCTTTATGGTTATTTATACCTTACCATGATCTCGACTGAAATTATAAGCCAGTCCTAAAATATTCTTACAATTTCCTAACAACTATCTTACAAACATTTTATCAATAATCCAAAGTTTCTAACAGTATTTTCTGAAGTTTACCCCAATTAAGTGGATGCTCCTGCAACCAGCGGAGAAATAATGCCACCTCCCGTTGCACCATCACCACTGTACAACTGCCGATACATGTGGAAACTCATTCGCTGGAACTCGAATCGAAGACATCCTTCCTCAGGAGCACGTCTTTGTACTTGTACCACTGAGGTACAATATTATTACATCTAAAAGTCTTGCATCCACCAGTGGCGATTTCATTTCATATTTTATCATTTTATTGGGATGCTAGCAATATATTTTTTGTACTTTGTAACTAGATAACTGTCTTACGATGGTTCATTGCCATTTTATGATTATACCGCCAGTTTCTCCATCTAATTTTATAAAGTCCAGCATTACCACTCGTATCAGTCCATTGTAATGATATTGTTTTTGAAATATACGTGATGATAATATTGTTATTATGTTGTCTAACTCTAACTAACAGCGTATCAACAACAAATATTGGTTGCCAACATTATTGTTGAAATTAAAATTTTTTTGACAGTGATTCTATACATAGCAGTATTTTCTTTTGAATAGGGAATACTATTTTATTGAAAAAATTTATTTTCAGGGACATCTCCTTTCAATGTATTCTAGTACATGTTTGCTGCTAGAGTAGGGAGGTATCTACGCCTCGGTCCAGCACCTAGTCATCTAAGGTTGGTGGCCTGATAAAAAAAATGAAGCTATAGAGAAATAGCCAACTTAATTTACCTATAATTTGACATCTGTAAGTTCTTGAGGTTTTTTTTAAAAAAATATTTAAGCTTGTTATTTTTAACTAACATGAAATTCTTTATTATTATTATTATTTATTGATTTATTTTTTTGCTTTTCCACTGATTAAGTTGTATTACAGATTCATGATGAAAGCTTAGGAAAATGGAAAAACTACAAACAATGATTTCCCTTTCACAAATGTAATTGGGCGATTTATGGGGGATCTAAAAAGATATTTTTATACATACGTGGGCCCGCTTAGATTTCCAGCATATAAATTTTGGTAAAATTTGAAACAATTAATTAAGTATTTTCTGATTTCTAAAATCAGATATACATGCGTGGGCCCACATATGTAAAAGTTTAAAAATAATAATATAGTTTTTACTTTTTACAATCCCCGGTGAATCGCATAAGACCAATTTATGGGTTTACCGTATAGAATTGCAAAAGTTTTCTTAATGAAGCTAGGGGTGTGTAATTTTATATATCTTAATAAGAAGTCAGTAGTTTGAATGTAATCAATGAACCTGAAAAGAACTCTTTATTTTATATTATTTTCTTGTTTTCATGAAAGGCACTCTTTAATTGAAAGATATAATGACATGTCTGTGAGCTTCCGCTTGACCGTAAACATTGTGTTTCATACATATTTTGAGCACCCACGAGTACACCCAAATTAAAACTAGAGAAATATATGAATATTGGTGACAATTACTACTAGTTAATTTAGGTGGCAGGTATGTAGGTCTACCTTGCCCAGCCAGCCAGCCTGCAAGCTAGCTAATTCCATGGATCCCACCCACGTGCTCCATGCCGTAAATTCAATTCCAGCCTCTTCAGCTTTGGCAACTTGCTGCTCGAAATCGACTGGATCTCGCCGGGTTGACTGGGGTCTAATTTAAGATTCAAGACTTTTTTTTTTTTTTTTGCCGGCAAGTACACACCAGCCTCCTCCCCTCCGCTTTGCTTACAAGTTCGAATTGGGGCGGGCTATACCAGGTCAAGGTTTATCCAACTCCGACCTTACTTTTTAAAAATTGAGTTTGACATTTTTTTCATACTAGGTCGAGACAAGGTCGGTTTGCCCCTCACTTTTTTTTAATAAGTTTCGGGACAAACTTCGGATTGATATCAGACCTGTTTCGGAATAATGGGTCAGGTAAAAAATACGAGTCAAATAAGATAATTTTAAGAATTTATACACATATCAAACATAAATATACATCTATACTAAATTTAAATATTTCACTAATTATGAAAAAATATATAATTAAGAAAATAAAGCATTTGAAACTATAGTATAAGTTTATTAAAATAGGTTAATATACAATTACACATAAGGGTTATTTATGTATCAATTCTTTTTATTGATTCTTATATTACTTTTTGAATAAATAGATTTTTATTGATTCTTATTGAATATAAAAAGTGAGAATTTTGAAAGAAAATAATAATAATATTTGAATATAGGCTTTTAATTTTTAATAAATTAGTATATGTAAGGCGAGTCAGACTTTTTGGGTCAGAATATGGTTGACCCACTCGGACGGGTTAAAATTTTTGACACATTCTTATACTGGGTCAAAATATATTAGTTTTACTTGATTAAAAACGGGTTGGGTCAAAGCTGGGTCACGGATCGACCCGACCTAATTCCCACCCTTAGCTTTGTTGCTACGTAACCATGTTATGTGGAAGCCGTCTTTCATTTTCAATATCTTGAATTCTTAATTTATTATAAGAAATTTACTCTATTTATTATATTTTATATTATTTTTTAGTTAAGAAAATAAATTTCATCTGAATCAAATATGTGTGTGACCTAACTTGCTAAAAAATATATATATTCATGTATAAATTATAAAAAATACTTAAATATATTTACATATATATGATAATATAATAATATTTTATAGAATCATTTTCTACACAATAATGAAATTTTAGATATTAAAAATATAGTTTTAAAATTAATATTTTGCATTAAGATATTTTGTTATATTGAATTTATACAATTGTACATGAGATCATGCACAATAATATTAGACAAATGAAAAATATTTTATAATAATATAAATGATGTTAAATGTAATATATGGAGTAATTTACATTAAACATAAAAATTTTAAAAATAGAAAAAGTTACATAGAAGAGTAGTTTTATAATGTAATATATAGAGTAATTTACATTAAACATAAAAATTTTAAAAATAGAAAGAGCCACGTAGAAGAGTAGTTTTATGGAAGTAAAGGGAATGAGATAAAAGTGTATTAAGACCAGAAAAGTTCTATTGAAAATGAAAAAATAGCTAGGTTATTGTTTTTTGAAAATGAAAAACGTGCTGTCCCTATATTCGTATTATCTTATATATGCTCTTTTTTGTGAAGTCCGATCCAATGCAAATGTTTTTATTATTTGACATTTTTGGTGCTAACACGTGGGTCCAAACTAATGTTTTTAAAACCGGACCGGTCACTGAACTGGTTTTGTGACCGGTTCCCGGTTTTTTCAGTTCAACTGTACCGAACTGCGATTGGACCGGTAACAGTACCGAACCGGGACGTGACCGGTTTACGGTCCAACCGCCCAGTTCGGTCCGGTTTCCAAAACACTGGTCCAAACATGTATTTTTTATATGTAAAATTTAATAATTTTAGAATATTTAATATTTATTTTTTAATATAGAAAATAAAAAACCTACTGTTGAGCACTTGAACGGTTGAATTTGTTTATTTTCAATATTCAAAAATAAATATAAATATTTTGCAAAAATTATAAAATTTTATATGCTAGAAAGTGAAAAACATATTCGGGCCTACATATTAGTGCCAAAAAGGTAAAAGGAAATGCAAAGTCCAACGCAAACATTTGATTGGATCGGAGCCTTTTTTTATTAATTCTTTCACCGCCTAAACTTAGGCTGGTTCGTTAGGTGTCGATTTTTCAACTGAATACAAGATTAGAACATTAGAACAAGAAATATATGACAAGAATAAAGTAAAATTGCGTAAAATTTTCATTTTAATGCTCCATATTAGAATAATTTTTGAAGTTCTTCTTTTTTGTATTTATTTTTGAATATCAAAAACTAAAAACCTACTGTTGAGCACTTGAACGGTTGAATTTGTTTATTTTCAATATTCAAAAATAAATATAAATATTTTTCAAAAATTATAAAATTTTATATGCTAGAAAATGAAAAACATGTTCGGGCCTACATATTAGTGCCAAAAAAGTAAACAAGAAATGCAAAGTCCAATGCAAACATTTGAATTGGATTGGAGCCCTTTTTTTAATTAATTATTTCACCTCCTAAACTTAGGCTGGTTCGTTAGGTGTAGATTTTTCAACTGAATACAAGATTAGAACAGTAGAACAAAAAACATATGACAAGAATAAATTAAAATTGCATAAAATTTTCATTTTAATGCTCCATATTAGAATAATTTTTGAAATTCTTCTTTTCGTATTTATTTTTGAATATCAAAAACAAAAAACCTACTGTTGAGCACTTGAACGGTTGAATTTGTTTGATTTTCAATATTCAAAAATAAATATAAATATTTTTCAAAAATTATAAAATTTTATATGCTAGAAAAAGTGAAATACACAACTATTAATTTAAATGTATTTAATATGTATGTCAATTTTTATCATTTTTAGATATTTATAATTTTTTTGAATTTTTTATAATTAGTGGAATTTTAGTAATTTTAAAGTATTAAAAATGCTACTAATTTTAAAAAATCCAAAAAATCTATAAATATTCAAAAATGTCAAAATTAATATACATATTAAATACACTTAAATTAATAGTTCTATAAAAAGTTTCTAAAAAATTTTTAAAAAATTGTATGCACCCGGGTGCACCAAGCCTAAGTGCACCCAAGTGGACAAGATTATGTTATGTAGATAAGTAAGCATCTTGTTATCTTTTTGTGAATTATTGAGTTTGATTATAATATAAAATAAGATGTAATAGTGTACAACTAATAAAAAAATTCAAAATTTAATATCTGATAATATTAAAATCGTGCTTTTACATGTTACAACTATGACATTTCCATCCATTGTGTGTACTTGGCTGGGATAATTAACACGATGAGCAGAACAGAGTGTAATTTGAAAAAAAAAAATTAATAATCAAAATTAGACAATATGTAAAGATAAATGATTGACAAGGTAACAGAATATTTAAAAGTAAAGAAAAAAAATCGAAGTGTTGGTTGTAATGGATAATTTTGAAAAAACTAAAACTATACAGGCATGTGAATTCATCCACTCAACCATCCTCAAGATTGAAATTGTATCTTTATATGTTATAAAGTCCTTGCATATGTCACATACAAACTGTTCAGTCCAATGGATGGTTGTTGAATGGACAGTAAGGATTGAAAAAAAAAAAAAAATTAAAGCAGCCCAAAGTTCGAATGGGAATTTCTCATCCGGAAAAAAAAGAAAAAAAATCAAATCAGACAGTTGTTAGCAAGCAACTGTCACTTTTGACAAAGAGTTCCGCCTATGATGCAATAAATCTAGGTCTTGAGTCATGGGATAGAGAGTTTATCTTTGGCTTTCGATGTAATGCTTCAGTAGCTAATTTCTTAATAATATTGTTAGATTTACACTCCTAAAATTACTATTGTAACATCTACTTAAGTTAAGTTGTAAATAAATATTGAAAAAAGTGCAATTGGGAAAGTTGACAATATTAACGCAAAATTTCAGTAACATAAAATGTGCTTACTCTACTGATGATACATTCAAAGCTTGAACTGAATAATTAAAGCTGTTGTATGGATGATATCTGAGTAACGATTTTTTTTTTTTTTTGGGGGGGGGGGGGGGGGGGGGGCGGCTTTAAAGTGAGCAATGATAAGCGGTATTAGATGGTGTAAAACGAACAGGCGTAAACTCGATACCTAATATTCGATGACATTTCATCAAAAAAAAAAAAATATTATGGAAGTCCAGACGAGCATGATATATAAATGATAAACCAGATCATTAAAGACCAATACCAGCCTAATTACCTAATTCCTCAGGATCAACAGTATTGGGTCAAGAAAATTTAAAAAAAAAAAAAAAAAAAAAAACAACAAAAGAAGAAAGATTTTGGCACCATTTTCAGTCAATACACAATCCAGCCCGGCAGGTATCCGAAATCTTTTCCTTTTTTGAGAGAGCATCCGAAATCATTTTAAATTGTTTTTTAAAAAGAGAATCGCTTTCATAATTGAGAAATGCACCACCAGAACAGGCCCGTAATTAGACTGGAATGGATATCGTCTCCCTATGTTAAAAGGGGCTCGATCAGCTTTTGTTTATTTATTAAACGAGATGAAAGGGATAGTTGGCATCTGGAATCCAAGATTATTCCAAGTGTCTTGAATCCGTTCTATGTAACAGCTAATTGTTTAAGAATGGTAGGCAATACTACTAGAGCTGTCAAATCCACTTGAGCTGGTGTGGACGACCACCCAGATTTTCTTGGATTCTCCCGGAGCCTCTAGGAATTTGCTTGCCTGGGTACAAGTTATATTTCAATTTTGTTATATTAGTAATATATCTACGAAATATTACTGATAAAAACTTGATCACATATCTAGAAGAGGGGGGGAAAAAGTTAAACAAAACACATATAATATCAAATTCATATATGTGTAATTTTATTTAAATATTTCTGTATTTATTCATAAATTAAATCGAAGAATTTGATCAAATGAGTTGTAATTTGTTAGTAAATATATAGCTTAATAGGAGTGATCCATCTCCCGGGTTTGTGCAGACTCAGCAGTTTTTGGGCACATTGATCATCTATCAATTAATCTTGATCATGTTTTAATTAATTTGTGGAAATATTGAAATAATTTATATGCATATCTTCTTTAGAAACAGTTAAGATGATCAGCAGGCAGTGTCCTCCAAAAAGAATTATTGGACGAGCTTGGATTACTTTGAGCACACTCAATGCATTCGCCATGTTACTTTTTCAGACCGGGTTAGGTGAAAATATTGATTAATTGAAGAATTTAAGCGAAACATGGGATCAAAATTCCAAACCGTTTAACCAATCAAGTACTAGTTCCTACAAAAAGAATTTTGATATATTCCCATTTCCGAACCATTTTCAGGAGTGGCAATATATTAATGGACAGAAAATTAACCATATTCGGTCAGACCCGTGCACTATGTCCAAGTACATTTGTCAGGTGTTTGGTGCACCCACCAAGATGAGATCGATGCATGGGCTATTAATTTGGATAACGAATTGTTCAGGCGCCAAGGAAGAACATATTTTCTAGCCTCTTATTTAATTTCAGTTAGTAAGTATCTCTCAGAAGACAAAATCTAGCATTGATTTTGATCGCGGTCGCGTGCAGAGGACATAAATTGTACATGTAGAGGGAAGTTTCGATTATCAAAAAATTATGATCATCTACTAGAATAATCAACTTTGATGGGGATCTGTTAACAAAAAAAAAATTAATGGGGATGTTTATAGGTAGAAATTGATTGGTATTTCGCATATTTATTGAAGTACAAGTTCGAAAATTTTGTTCAAATAATTAAAATTAAATATTTACGGATTCCAAGATGATTTCACTTAGGCTCTTTATTTCATGCTTCTTATCTCCCAGTTCTAATAATTGCCCGTATCATACCATCTTATTATCCTATCTATTTTAAAAAAATTTCGTCCAAATTTTTCCTTTATATTTTTCTCTATTCTAAATGGACCCTTAATGTCAAATTTTATTCTTATCAAATAGAACTTGGTGGAATTGGAAGTTGTAGTGAAATGTCATTCATTATTAATGTTTTAACCTCATTATTATTATTATTATTATTATTATTATTATTTTCTTATTAATAATAGCTTTTTTTAGGAAATATGATTTGGGTCAATATGGATCTCAGCAAAAGTACACATAATAAATAAAATAAAATAAACAATAATAAGATCAAAAACAATAATACACTAAGATTTACCTGGAAAAACACAAAAGAGAGATAATAATCCACTATGATAAACAGGTTATGAAGACATATAAGAATACCTCAAACATATTTCCGGATACCTCGTACACACCTTAACTAAGAAACACTTCCATAACTCTCCCTCTCATATTTCAATGGAATACCTTTTAAGGCTCCGTTGAATCCCTAATTAACACACTTATATATATAAGACTCCAATGGGCAGTTGTACAAAAAGGATATCCAATCTCAAACCTATTTAATTAAGATACATAGAATACACACATCTAACAAATCTCTATATTGAATTGAATTTTGTGCACACACACTCCAACCTATATTAGGGCATCGGCCTTGTACTCGATCATGCATCAACTATAAACAACATAAATTGGATTCAAATTCCGACACCATTGCATTCATAGGACTACCCAGGCTCTCAATTATCCAATGTTGATGCATTACTGGGATCTCATAGCCATCATCCAATGCAAAATTTAGAAAATTTTATTCTATTTTCACGTGCTCTCTATGCAGCCTTAGCATCAACATAACCATAGACTACCACGATAATGCAGAACATCCGTATCTCATGAACTATTGCTTCAAAACATATGAACTTAATTCCTCATAATCAACCTCAATCTATGTGATCTAATTTGATCACGTCTAATGATGTAAAATCTTCTTGATCTACACTATCCAAAAGAAACCCAACACTTCATCTCATCCAGATCTCCACCTCGATTTTAATCATCCATCATATCCACCTAATTCGAAGTAAAACCTACCTAAAGAGGTACCACCATTGCATTCAGAGCATCAAAAAACATAAAAATTCATACTTGGATTACTAAAATTTGAGCTTGGGATCACCTAATCCGAGCCACATGCCCTTATGTTCTCGTGCACATCTATACACCTCTTTCTTAGGGGATGTTTGTTAATCTCCATGCATGGGATTTCATGACATGTTGTGGGCCATGTTTCGAGGCAATTATTTCCTCTATCAATAATTATATTTTTTTCACTTTTAACTATACATTCCAATCATTTTTCCTGATAACAACCCTAATTATTCTAACTTTATCATAATCATTTCTTATTGATCACACAAATTTTAAAATATTTCATTTTCTACTCCTCGTCCCATCCCACAATCTGACAAAAATACTAAACATCCTCTTATTTTCAGAGCAAGATGCCCCAGTCGCCGCTAACTATTTTTCGCCTCCTTATGTTGCTGCACAACATCCACATGCACGCCTACCACCATTGACGACCATCGGTTCGTCGATCGGAAAAATCCCCATAGCCAATCACTAAATTTGCCAGTGCTAGCCTCTTCTCTCCGGCAAGATTGGGCTGTTGGCGCTGCACTAGACCACATCTTCCTCTTCAATCGATGCCTTGGAAACCCATTAAAAAAACCATCTGTCAAATTTGCTCTTCTCGGAGCACCATCTGCCGCACGCTGCCAATGCTGCTTTTGTAGCTACCACACTATTCACCGGCGACCTCCATCGGCTTGTCTTTGCCTCCATCTGGCCACAAAATCTACCACCGCTGTTGCCACCAAAACAAAAAAACTCTCGTGCCTTCACAATTTGTCCATGGCGATCTTGCTTGCCAAAAGAAATTGTTCCAAAATGAAATAATCTCCCGAATCAGAACCATAACCATAGTCTTGATACCACTTGTTAGGAAATTTTTTCAGGTCGATACGATTCTCGATGAAAGTACACATAATAAATAAAATAAAATAAACAACAACGACAACATCAAGAAAATGCTAAGATTTACATAAAAAACTCTTCAATACACGAAGGAAAAAACTATGAAAGAGAAATAACGATCCACTAATAAACATATTACAAAGATACATATAAGAATATCTTACACATTCTCTCAATATCTTGTACACACTCCAAACAAGAAACACTTTGATAACCTCCCTTATGTCACAACGAACACCTCCCACGACTTCATTTAATCCTTAACTGATGCGCACATATATATGACTTTAATGGGCACTTGTGCAAAACTAATACATAATTCCAAACTCACTCTATTAAGATATGCTGAATGTAAAACGCACCTAACACTTTTAGATGACCACCTCTGTAAACAGTTCAAGGACTTTGAAAAATAATTAAAAGAGGAAAAAAAACGCCAACCTTTTGGTTATGGATTCCATTTATGTTGAAAAGCCTCCGACATCTTTTAAATATAATTCTCCTTATTAATCATTAAAAAACTTGCATTTCCATGCAATTATTCTCCACTTCGAATGAAGAGCCTTTGGGGGTATTACATCAAATCAAACCCTAATTCATATCTATCTATCTATGTTTTGCCTTATTAATAGAAGGATAGAGAATGGGAACCATACACAAACAAATCCATTGTTGTGTTACATCCCTCCAATTTCAGTTTCAGCATAGTAAATCTTTAGCAGCATTCGAAAAATGCAGGAAACTGAGACCCATTTGCTTAAAAAGAAAAATCCGAGGCGTAACTATGTATAATTCCCCTCTAATCCAAAATGGCATGTGACACGAATATTGTAAAATTTGTGATCTGTACAAAAAATCAATATGGGTATTTTATTTTCCCAAATGATTGATCGATAGATAATATCCATCAATCAATCAAAAGGGCCTTTTTAACTGCTTGAAATCCATAGAATCAATGCACTCTGCCATCCCCCTGCGTGCATTCAATAGCTTCAAGAGCTCCGTCGCTTTCTCTTTGGTCGCTTCACCGCACCCCACCTGTAGCAGCAGGAGGACCTTCTGGAACGCCCCCACCTGAAGGCTCTCTACCACCACCACCTCCTCCTCGCACGTCTTGCAAAGCTTCCCGAGAGCCGAGACGGCCGATTCCGTCGCCAGGCTCGACACCCGGAGCATCTTCTTCACCAGCAATGGCACCGTCAGCGCATTCTCGTGGGCCGCTGCCAACCCCTCCTCGCAGTCGCACAAGCCGTCCAGAACGCTCAGCGCCTTCTCGCAGATGCTCCTCTCCGAATCTACAATCGTCTCCAGCAGCACCGGCACCAGACCCAGCTCCACGAAACGCCTCCCGGCCTTTTGTCTATTGATGTAGTAGATGGCCATCAACGATCCTTTCGTGGTTGTGGGACAGATGGGTTCCTTGATCACCTTCACCAAGGCCTCCAGCAGCCCTTCCGTTGCCGCCAAGGCGTCCAAATGCCGCTGCTCCGAAGAAGCCAGGTGTCTTACGACCAGAACTGCCGCCCGCCTTCCCCCCAAGCTCCCGCACTTGAGGAACCACGTCATGCAGAGTAAGGAAGCCGAAGAGCCCAGGTACGCCCGAGCCTCGTTGCCCAGAGGAAACATCCACGCCAATGCTAGCAGTATCTCCTCCAACAGTGCCGCCTGGCTGTCCGTCGAGTACTCCACAGCGAACGCGTCGAACGTTTCTGCCAGCACCGACGCCGTGTCGGCCGCTGCAATGCACCGCCGGTTCCTCTCGCTCTCCTTCCCCAGCGCGTTGATCCTCCTCACCAGCGCCAAGCACTTGCTATGGTCCTTGCACCTCCTCCTCCCATTAATCTCCGACAACATGTCCACCATCTCCGCCATCGTGACGGGAATCCTGGGCGTGGGTATCCTCTCGATCCCGTGCGACCTGTTCTCCACGCACCAGTCCTGGATCATCTTCCGAATCGCGTGGTTAGGAACCTGCTCCAAGCTCATCAGGGGCTGGTTGGTAACGGGGCAAGTCCAGTTGCCGCCATCGATCCACGTATCGATGCTCTGGCGGTCGTAGGTGATGCCAGTGCACAGAGTCACGGGGTCCTTCATGAGATCCAGCGAGATGGGGCACTTGAAGTGGGCCGGGATGACGAGATCAACAGTCGGATTCGCTTCGGTGCTCACCTTTCCCCGGCGACCGTCCTTCCGTCCGGCTCTGCGGAGTCGAAACATGGCTGTATGTTGTGAGCTTGAAGATGAAAGAGAGGCGAAGAAGAAAACGAAAGCTCGATTTGAATGATTGTAGTCGGGTATGATTGTGGGACTCGTGGAGATGTTATTTATAAGATTTTGAAGAATAAGAGCTGCAACGCGGATAAAAAATACGGGTTCAGAAGAATGCTTCAGAGAGAGAGAGAGAGAGAGAGAGAGAGAGAAGGGAGGAGGGGGATTTGAATATTGACCGTTGAACAACG
>JAXCLR010000050.1:14072529-14095053 GCA_035584095.1 Annona squamosa
CAAAAATGGTAAAATTTGATTTATAGATTAAATATAACTAGATTAACATGTTTATAAAATTATTTTTCAAAAAAAATTAAAAAATATATATATTTTTTGATGATCAATCAGCCAACTTAAAATATTTGCAAACAACTCTTTAATAACAGTTGTAGCCAAATAGGAATCCCCGGCTATAATGTTATATAGAACTAAAATTTGACTGCATATAATATTATATGTAGCTAATTTTTTAAAAAACGAATGCATTTATTTAGATGCAATGGCTCATATGCAGCCAAATATGCAATCAATTTTTTCCCCATTTATATATACACATAAGAGAACCTATAATGTGCAGATGGATTGCACTATAATTATGAGATAGTCTGTTATATAGTCTTATACGTATTGAGATGTAATAATTTTTTATATAACCATTTATGTATATAAAAATATATTTTTTGACGATTTAGATGTTATAAATATGATTTTAAAATTAATATTTATATTAAACTATTTTAGTATGTTATTTTGACCATTTTAAGATAGGGCCTATATAAATATTTAATTTTAATGAAAATTGATGTGATACTAAGTAAATGAATCATGATATAGTGCATCCGAGTGTTCTTAGCTTCGGTATACATGAGTAAAAAAAACTCATTTTTATATTTTTAAAAAAAATTTTGATACAACTATTAATCTGGGTATATTTAGCATATGTATCAATTTATATCATTTTAGATACTTTTATATTTTGTTTTCTAAAATTAGTGACATTTTCATAATTTATAAATTATGAAAATGCCAATGATTTTAAAAATAAAAATGTCTAAAACTCTACAAAAATAATAAAAATTGATATACGTGTTAAATTCACCTAGATTAACATTTATATAAAAAATTTGAAAAAATAAAAATAAGTAAAATGCACTCGGATGCATTCAGTTAGGCGCCAAAGTAAATGATTATAAATAAATGACTAGAGTAGATAGGCCCATTTGCAATGTTATGGTGTAGTCCTAACACTTATATGCATACACATATATATATGAGATATATTCAAGTGCAATGCCGCTGAAATGGGCTCCATATGATGATAAAATCAAAATCGACTACACTCATTGTATTTAAAATAATATATTCTATTACCATATCATTTTTTATGCCAATTGGATATATGTATGGACCCTATCTGAAAATGGTACAAATTTAACGTAATTAAATAGTTTGATTTAAATAACAACTTTAAAATAATTTTTTCAACATCTAAACCGTTTAAAGTATGATTTTTATATGAATAAATAATTATGTAATGTTTCATTGCATTTTGATATGTGTTGAGCCTATTTTTGGGGCAACTGTACCGCTGCACGGGAGCGGATATATATAACGACACACACACTCTCGATTGCAGCCAAAGAAAACTGCGAAAACCGCAGTCATGTTATACGCAGTCAGAAGAAATTGTTGCATTCAAGTAAATTTGTTGTACTGTTGAGAAAGGGTGCCCCTCAATGGAATCGATCGGTTCCAAGTGTAAAGCCTATTGCTTTTGGTAAACCGTAATATTTTTGGAGAATTTGGGCCACTTTGTTATGTTTACTAGCATCTACCTACTTAATATATAAAAATAAATTGATTGGATACTTTTGTGGTTCTTAACTGATAAAAAAGAGAGCGAGTGAGAGACTACTCTAAAATATGTTATGGCCTGCGAAAATATTCGGTCATGGTGAATTTTGATAACCTAGGCACATGACAACAATAATGTAGAAAAAATAGAAAATTACATACCCTAAATGGGTTCCATAAATTTATGTAAAAATAAACGTTGGTTTGAAAATTTTATATTAGTCCCACTGTGAAAATTGGACGTTTCATATGGAGGATTTCCTTTTTCTTTTATAATTAAAACCAAGGGAATTAAGTAAAGCAGATGATGCGATCGATGTATAACATGAACATTGGGCTGGATTAATTATGATCACATAGCAACATTTTAATCTTAGTTCCTGCATATACAACCATACATTGGATGGTCCTCATTATATTTTTGCAAAAAAAACTCTAGATAAGAAATGACTCAAACACATTTTTAGTATACTTTGGAATAGAAACCAAAGCCACATGAGTAATTAAAATTATTTCATAGATTGCAATGTGGACTACTAGCTAGATCTATTTTGAATTATTTTGAATTAGGGTGAAAATCAGAGCACGTTAAGGCAGGTTAGTGTGTGCTCAACCCTAGCTCTATATTTTAAAAATTCTATTTGACTTTACTTTTTATACTGTGTCAGGATAAAGTTAGTTTAATTGTCACTTTTCTTTAATAGATGTCAGGATAAACTTTGGGTTGATTTCAAATCGGTAGTAGAACAGGTTGAAAAAACAGGTTAAATTTTAAAAATTTATATACATATCAATATAAACTCATGTCTATAATAAATTTAAAGGTTAAATGATTTAATATTTTACTATTAGTAAATAAAACACAATTGTCATAATAAAATATTAGTAAATTTTTTTTTATAATTTCGTTTACAACTTAACATTGATAAATATGTGAATCAACATTCAAAAGATATTGATGTAAATTTCGAATTACAATTAAAATTGCTAAATTGCAAAATAATAATAATAATCATTCTTGTAAGATATAAACAACAAAGATAATATATTTTATGTCATTGATAAATATGTGATTGAGATAATTGAACAACATATATACAATTAAGAAGTATAAAATTATCAATATAAATAAGTTACAAAGTTAAATATACATCGACATAAATCATATTCACACTAATAAATCATAAAATTAAACATATTTATCCAACAAAACAACATTCACATAAGTAATTATTTATAAAAGTAACCTACATCTTATAAATCAGGACATGGCTAACCTGTCCTGCTCCTTGGAATTGAAATACGAGTCTAAAATCTTGACCCACCCGACTCTATTGGATCATAATCTTTGCCCCAACTCTCTATAGAATCAAAGGCAGGGAAGGGTGAGGCAGGCCACGAGTCGACCTGACCCTATTGTCATCCTTAATTTTGAAGCATTCTATAACTACCAGATTTATCTTATAAATACTCAAAAACTAGAAAACTACAGCACCTTGTAGTGAGAGGAAAAAGAAAAAAAAAATTCCACCACTTTCTGCACCCTCTTAATTTGATCTGATATTTAACTGTTATACTTTCCAATCATTATCACTATATTCTAATAATTTTTTATACACTAATTTGCTTAATTTAATTGAATTTTTTTTATCCCTAATTATTAACCCTGCCTTATCAAGTGATTCACGTCGCTTTCTCACTCTTTAAAAGATTTTCGCCTCCCTCTCTCGTTCTTTTCCGTCCACACCAGACGGAGCAATTAATGCAAATACTCAGTCCAATTCCAATACTTTCGGATTTAAGGGGTTCCACCGTAATTGACGGTTGGAATTGAATGCGATCCTTGGGAACGTGGCCCAAGGTGCACGACGTACGCAGCCGTGTTCCCAACCGCCAGCCCCGACCCAAGGAACGAGAGTCGTGTAATGTTAGTGGCCATGGGTGGCACTATCTCGGTCACCAGGCACTTACGATAGCCAGCGGCTGTCTTCGATGTGGCCCACGAAGATTCAGTATCAGCCTCCGAAAATGAGTTTCCAAGCTCTGATATGCACCACCTTTTTCTAAATCAGCGTCTTAGCTTCAAACAAAGCTACAGGTCATGTCAACGAGGTTTAGCGTCCTTTTAGGTAATTTAAATTTACTAAAATGCCATTGATTTTCCAACGTCAAAAATAAATATCTAAAATACTCCAAAAATAATAAAAATTAATACGAATGTTAAATATACTTAAATTTATAGTTTTATAAAAAAAAATTCAAAAACATTTTAAAAAAAAAGTGTATGCTCTCAACACTCCCAGGAGCATACGATCAGCGTCTCCCATCTAGTGTGTGCTTTTGTCATTTAATAACACTTTTGAAAGAAATTTTTTTTAAAACGAGAGAGATGATATAATATGATAAAGATAAAAATGAAAAGTAAATTTAAAATAAACTAGGTATTCGTAAAGAAATAATTAAAAATTAAAATAATAATATAAAAGTATATGAAAAATGATTAAAAAAGATACTAAGGGAGAATGAAAAATTTTAGATCCACCACTTTTCATTACTGCCAAACACGCGCCTCGTTTCCCTTATGAAAAAGTGACGTGCTCGAATGCCATATTGTTGTTCAAGATTGAGATAAGCATGAAATTAGGATAGAACTGAAATTTTTATATTTCCAAAAAAATATTTTTTTCATTACAATGAAATAATAATTTACTATTTTCATTTTCTATATAACTTTTCTAATTCCCAGTATAATTTCTCAAATTCAATATAAAATAATCCTTTTTCATCTCATCTCCTCGTTTGATTCTCTGCCCAATCTACCATAAATATCTAACATGTTAGCTCGGGATGAGGCGCATAGCTGGCCGTTCACCATACTTGCTCATTTTATGTTGGAATTAAAACATAAAACATTTCTTTAAAACGAGTTCAGAATGAAATTTTTTCATAATGCAAATTACAGAGTTTAATATCCAATATGAATTTGAACAACTCGAATCCAAATCAAATTTGTAAACAGTAAATTGAGGGTCTGAAAATAAAATTAGAACTAATGATTTTTCTACAGAAAATGACGGTTCGGTTGACTTAAACCTAAGTAAACCGACCCGATTTGAAAGCCCCCAAGAAATAATCATTAATTATAATAATTTTTTTTATGAGAGAATCATCAATTATAATTGTATGGCCGGCAAGCGCGAGAGCAGTTGCCAGTGGTCGGCTGCGGCAATACTCGGATGCATCCTGATCATGTGGGGCCATTTTGGGTTAAATATGCGGTGTGTTACGGTACACGTAAATGCCCATGATAAAAATTCATATAGATATAAAGATTGGTGATTCGACGCACACGGGTGTATCGAAACTTAAGTATACTTGGGTGTAAAACCCATTTTTAAAAGATCTTTTTGAAATATTTTAACAAATTGTTATCAAGGTAAATTTAACATATGTATTAAATTTTATCATTTTTGTTAATATGTATATATTTTAATTTTTAAAAACAAGGAGGTTTTAGTCATTTTTAAATGACTAAATTATTCCTATTTTTAAAAATAAAAAATATATACATTACTCTCAAAAATATATATACATATTTTCAAAAATAATAAACTTAGCTTATAAATTCAATACGTCTACGTTAATAATTGTATAAAAAAACATTTTAAATGAATTTTAGACTAAGGTGCACTTAAGTTTTAGTGCAGGCGGGTGCATTGAATGCGTGATCGTACATGAATATAATAGAGCTGCTAGCCTACCCCTGCCGTCCTTTGCTGAATCTTTGAGAGCTTGTGATGGGAAGTGTTTCCCTTTTTCCGAGGGCAACATCCACTCACGACTTCTTCCAATGGCTTCACCGGATTGTGGGGGTTCGACCTCAAGGTCGGTGAGGCTGGCCTGCATATTGTAGCCGACCATGCAGTGAAAGCATGCATGCTGCTGGCAGGAAGGATTGGAAGGATGTTTGGCATTCAAATGGCTCCATAGTTCCCATCTCCTTGGTTACTATTTCATTTCATGAATTCTGACCATTAGCTAGCTTTAATTAATTGCCCAAATTTTCATATTCTGACATGGTAGACAGCGTTGGCAATTTTCCTTTTTATTCTATTTTTTATGACTGACATCATTTTTATTCTTTCTAGTTAATTAATTTTTTCATTTTCATTCAATCAATCACGCTCTGATAAGAAGGAAAGCTAGAATCAGATGATGTGGGCATAAAAATGAATAAAAACAACATTGACACAAAATATTTATCAAATGGGAAAATAAGAAAATGAATGTTCTATGAATAGGGTAACATGAATTGTGCAAAATGAATGAACGCGTTCCATTTCTAAATTTTCCATACTTAAGGCTCATATTTGCGCTTTAAATGCAGGAAAGTTCTAAATTTTAGTTTACAAAGAAGCCGTCATATGATTCATGAAGAATTTTTATTTGATGATATTCTGGTTGTTGGGAAATTTGATATGCTTTGATATTTATTATTGCAAAAGCATGCATATTTAATCATGATCAAATAACAACCACAAGATTAAATTATAGGACACAAAGATTTACATAAAAAAATCCTTTAATCAAGAAAGAAAAACTACAGGAGAAAAATGCGTTAAATAAGTTCCTAAGGTGCAAACAGATTAATGACATCTTGTTCTCTATATACCTCGTAAATATTCCTAATAAAGATACGCTGATCTTCCCTCTTATACCCCATTAGGACACTTCAGGAATCGTATAACGGCACTCTACAAACCTTCTCTCCCACCCATTCTAAAGAGTCCTCCATCTCTTTCTAAGAGTGTGCTTGGTTGGAGGTAAAACTTTTGATGAAAAGTTTTTGGAGTAGAAGTTATCAAATCAATAGAAAGTGATGTGATATAATAGGAGTAATGATGAGAAATAAAGAGATAAAATTAAAATAGATAGGTTAGTTGTATGGGTAGTTGTGTAGAAATAATTAAAAAGTAGGGTAGTTTGTGTAGAAAAATGTGAAAAAATAATCAAAAAATAGAGTAATTATGGAGAGTGAAAAGTTTTAGTTGACACTTTTTTATCCTAAACAAACACACCCTAAGTTTCTCCTTCTAAGTTTCTCCTAAGGGCTTTATTGCATCCCTAACTTTTACCAAGCACTTTCACGTGTAAACCATTACACAAATTTAATACTTCGTAAGTGCTACTCTTATGCGGTTAGCTGCACGTAGAGAAGATTTAAAAATTTTTTAAAAAAATTCTAAAAATTAAATAAATTTCAAAAATTGTCAAAATCTCACAAGGGATACGCGTGGCCTGTGCATCATAAAAAAATAATAATAAATATTTTCCAGCCAGCTGCATGGTGGCTCGTTTCTTACAAATTCTACATTTTTTTTTTTTTCCCTTTATCTGCGATCTATTAGATTTAGATCCCTTTCTGTTATCTTGCCTGATTATTGGCAGTTCAACGCGTACTTACCATCCAATATGAACCAAGGCCCAGCCTTATTCAAAAAGGGGTGAATGAACAACTCATAAGATACTGCCTTCCATCATTCAATGTGTTTGACAAGTTGGGCTGGATGAGTCCCAACCATTCCCACTCACCTGAACTGATCCATGCTTATTAAGCCGTCTCCAGAACAGATGCACTTAAACACTCTGCATTCCTTTTCCAAAATTCAGAGCGGGAATGAAGAAATGGAGAGAGATTCAAGTTTAAAGTGGGCCTTCCAGGAATGGGGTAATTAGCTCAGTTGGTAGAGTGCCTCGTTTACACCGAGAGAGTCAGCGGTTCAAGTCCGTTATTACCCACAGCGGCACTTCGTTGAAGATCGCCCACATTCCTGCTGTCTTCATGACGAAGCACGGATGTGGAAATTTCCAGTCAGCCGCTATGGCCAGCTCTCTTACCCATGGAAAGAGTTTCCCACTAGATTCAAGGGCCGCCATTTTCAAGGCACTTAGCCGTGCACTACATTGAATCCGCGGGGATAATTGCCAGCCGGTGTTTGTGGTGGGACGAAGCTCAAAATGTCAAAACATTACCGGCGCCAGATATCCGTTCCATTGAATAAAAGTTTCAACATGGTACCAACATAAGAATTCATCAGTTGACCAAGTAAGATTTCATACAAACATCACGTTTGTGAAAAATACTAAAGAACCCCATGTATGATGTGTATGCCACCGCTGTTTTACCTTGAAGGCACAATACACAACCCTTCCCAACCATCCTCTCCAGCACATCGCTGTTTCTGCAACGGATATACATACGCCAGGGGCTCTCAAACTAATGATAAATTCTATGGCAATGTAATTACTCTTATACCAAAAAATAATACAGAAAAAATCTCATCCTAGCAAGACATTACATTCATTTTTACATAGGACAAGTGATAGCCCACAAACAATGCCATACGAAAAAGGAAAATCAACAGCATTGCTGGAAATTTGAAAGCCACTAGCATCTCCTTAATTGCTAAATATGAGCGCCAAGATATACCTACTTCCAAGCAAATGTAAGGCCACCCAGTTGATGGAGCACACCTTCACACATCATCGCACCGAAGAACACTTTCAGGGCAGTCCAGAAGTGTACAAATGTGAGGATAGTCATCAGCCCTCTTTTGTTGCACTCGCATTGCCCTGACCGTCGTTCAGGGTCACAGCAGATGAACAGTAGTAGTGCAAAAACAATAATCTGAGGAACACCCACCTCTTTGGAAAGGCTCCTATTCCCAATCTGGTCCCCAATTTGTAATCAGCATTCCCCGAGTTCTGCAAATTCTCCCTAGCATGCAGTCCATGAGAACGAGAACTCTGATATCTGCTACAATTCTGAATCAGGATTACATTCAAAGAACTTTGCAACCGCCCGATAGAGCTGATCTTCCTCGAAGGGCTTTGAGACATAGCCATCCATACCACATTTCAAGCACTCTTCATGCGTTGCCTGGATCACATCTGCAGTCATCGCTAAAATAGGAACATGCCATTCAGCCTTCACAGATCCATCTTCCACGCCAGATTCCTCACTCCTAATCCTTTCATTTGCATCCCTCTCCATCAATCTTATCCGCCGTGTTGCCTCAAACCTGATTCACAACAATTAAAAATAACTTTTATTTGCAATTTTCATCTTGAAATTTATCATACTTAAATATAGTTGAAGTAGACACTGGGCAATGCTAATATCAACATGCCATGTTTTTCTCCTTGTCTCTTTTGGTCTCTTCATCGTTTGGGAGTCGTTATATCTGGGGTATCGAACCATTTGAACAATAAGACATTTTGAAATTAAAATAGGAGAATGACTTCAGTAGCACACTGAGCCTTAAGAGTTTCTGTTATCACTAGAACCAAAATTCTTGTTTTTGGAACATCGTGAGCATCTATATCGCACTTTCAAGTGCGGTTGACATTTCTGGTGCCCTTCCTGACCAGTATCATCCATATCACTGTCAAGTGGTGGTGGAAGATGGCAAGCTCCATTACCAAAACACACAATTTTTAAGGAAAAATGTCAGGAAAAAGTGTATAAATCAACGCACCCATCCATTTCTGGCATCTGAACATCCATGAAACAAGCATCAAACTTGTGTGGCAGCTGAAGCAGATCAAGTGCAGCTTTCCCACTCGCAGCACACACAACATTAGCACCATATTTCTTCAATGCACCAGCAGCAACTCTCTGATTTACTTTATTATCATCAACTACTAATATATTCTTCCCAGATAAAAGGCTACAGAGAAAAGCAGATCCCTTACGCATTGGCTTCCCTTGCTGTCTCTTGTTTCCTAAACCAAGCACCTGTTGCAGGCATGCTGCAACCATGCTTGCTCTCAGAGGTTTCAAAATCACTGGTTCAACAAAACCTGCTGCTTTTGCCTTCTCAGAATCTGCACCAATTACTGAAGTGTTGGACAGGAGAATCAGCTTAGGGAAGTCAAGTGCTCGGCCATTCTGTTGAAAGTCAAAGGCACGACCATTCTGCTTCCTGTCCAGTGTATGTTCAGGCAAACAGGCATCCACTCCAAGATCCCATGAGTCCTTCTCAACCAACATCATATCTGGTTTTTGAACCCTGACATAACAGCAGTATAATCAAACATCTGGCATTCCCATAAACTGCACCATATGCCCCATTGTTCATGTGTCCTAGGCCCGGTAAGATTCAGATCGCCCAAATATGCATGCACTTCAAAAAGTTATCATTTATCTTATGACACATAATGTGCTTACTTGAAATGCTTATAATCTTAAACTCACTCCAATGAAGTGGTAAGCCTCCTAAAGCAACTAATTGCAATCATAGCTTCATTGAACAAATAAATCTTTAGCATCAATATTCCATTTTTTTTTTTTTTTTTTTACTCATGACGAGTACTAATTGGCCTCTCATGTGGACAGGCCATGTCCTTAAGGGAAGGTACTTATTAGTGAGATTAACATTTACCTGCAGACAAGATTGTTAGCTAAAAAATGAGCAACAGTAAAGCAGGTACAACTCACAAAAAGCAGTCATCCAAAAAAATAATTCATGCTGACGTAACAACTATGAGTAAACAGGGCGAGCTCAATGCTCCCGGGTGCATACACCTTTTTTCTTTTTTTTTGAGTAGCCACCTTTTTTTTAGTTTTTTTTAAAAGAAATTTACCAGATTATTAATCTAGGTGTATTTAACAAATGTAATTTTTGTCATTTTTGGAGTATTTTAGATATCTATTTTTTATTTTTGAAAATCAATGGCATTTTAGGTAATTTAAAATTACTAAAATGCCACTATTTTTAACAATCCGATATAAGTTCATGAAAATTGATATATGTGTTAAATAAACTTAGATTAATAAGTTCATGAAAAAAAATTTAAAAAAATGAAAAAAAAAATAGGTATATGCACCCGGCAGCATTGAGGCCTGAGTAAACAACCACAGAATTTCAATTGAGAAATATGCTTCCACCCTTACAATGCCAAGTGAACTTCGGGTCCACTTGGTAACATGTAAAAGTTCTTTTTCTTTTTCTTTTCTTTTTTTTTTTTGAAAAAAAAGGGAAAAAAACACTTTACTAATGTTTTGTAAATATCTTTCAGTACGATTTGACATCTTACCTACATAACCACCCTACCTGTTTAGTATTAACACTACATTTCAATCATTTTTTACATCTTTCCTCACCACTGGCATGTCTATGTTAGCTTTATTCGCTGTACTCCGAATTACGATTCCCATTTTTTACTTTCACGCCTTCACAAATGCTCAGTGACCTTTTCCAAGGTCCACAATAAAGCATCATTCACCAAGTGAAATGGACACAAACTAAATGATGACCTGGTGAGCAGATAGAGAAACAAAATGATTTCTTACCCTGGTTTTGAATAGCCGTTTTGTCTAGACAGTGCACCAAGGGCTACATTAATAGTATTTGCAACTTCAACCGCAATCCCAAGTCTTTTTAGATGATATTTGGTTACAGCAGCTCTGAGTGGTCTCCCATCAACAACAATTGCTTTCATTCCTTGAAAACTCGTAGGAAATGCTTCAGAAAGAGGTCTCTTTAGCTCAAGACAAACATTTCTATGGCATCTTCTGAAGACAGCCGTGAAAGTAAATGTGCTTCCAATATGAGGCCGACTATGGAAGCTTATATGTCCACCCATGAGCTCAACCAGACACCTGCTTATGCTCAGACCAATGCCTGTGCCTCCATAGTGTCGGGAAGTGGAACTGTCTGCCTGCATAAAGGGTGTGAATACTCGCTCTTGTGCATGTAAAGGGATTCCAATCCCCGTATCTTCAATGCTGACCATCAGGGTAACATCATCGGAACTTTCATCCATTGGCCTCCACATTTCAGAGACATCAGACCACCCATCATCCGAAAGTAGCAGCTTAAAAGTTTCCCAGCTGTTTCTGTCATCAGCAGCTTCATAACCACTTAGGGTACTAAATAGACGAGTGCCTCCAGATATAACATCTACTTCATTTGATCCCCTCTCCATACCTGCCTGATCTTTTCCAGCCATGATAAATTTTGCATGGTCAGCTAGATGAACTTGGACAAAAATGTGACCTCGTTCAGTAAACTGTAAGATCAAGAAATAATAAAAATGTTAGCAGTCATGAGGAAGATCTAAACACTACCATTAATTTCATTCTTTCTTTGCTACACTTACATCAACACAAACACTCATTCCTCAGATGCACTTACCATGGGATGCATTGTCTCCATCATTCCAGGCATCTAAAATATTCGACGACCTAGTCTCTAGTTTCTGGACTTTAAAAACACCTGGCTATTGCAAGGTTCTTTCTCATGAGTTTGCAATGATCACCAAATACTTTCATAATTTGATGATCCTAAGTAGATTGAACTTTCGAAGGATCCAACGAGTTGATTTACGTGCAGATTTTGTCCAACTAAGTCTCAGTTGAATGCATGAAATGAAAACGATTCACTTGAAAATCATTTCATACTTACCACCAAACCACATCCAGATACAAGGTTTCAAAATTACCAGCAATTCCAACTTTAGATTTTACGCAATAAAATGGGAGAAAATAACCAGTTCAATAAAATTCATAACTTTGGAAAAAGAATGATTTCTGAGTGACATCACCAGATCTAGATGGCTTACTCACTTTAACAGAATTGCCAACAAGATTTGTGATAATTTGGCGAAATCTCCCAGGATCACCCACAAGAATTTCTGGAACTTTATCAGACACGAATACAGCCAGCTGCACTTTGCCACATGATTGTTCAGAAGCAGCAGAACAAGATCAAAATGTCCAGTGGCACAATGAATATCATCAATAAGCCAGCAGCCATGCAGGAGAAGACGCATTGGTCAGTTCAGAGAAGTTTGCAAGTAAAAGTAAGCAAAATAACCAAGAAACTATATGATCCATGATTAAAATAACTGGCCCTTACTCATATGGCCCAGTTATTTTACAGACAAAAGAGCTTGATCTTGCACTCACATGTGTCATACAATAGAAAATCCAAAAAATAATGCTTTTTTCTTTTTGGGATTTTTTTTGGGGGAGGGGGTTTCACTTCTTCCTACACAATTACCTTACTTTTCAATTATTTCTACATAGTTACCCATATATCTAACCTATCTATTTTAATTTTATTCTCTTTACTCATCGTCATTACCCCTATTCCCAGTTTAAAAACTTTTCATCAAAAGTTTTATCACTTCCCAAACACATCCTAGGAATAAATTTTTTTAAACCAATCCAATGAAAATGGAAAATGACAACGACAGTTCATTCTCAACTAAACCCAATTATATGATTGTGGTAATCAAATACAAACTCTACCCTAGAGGCAAATAGCTGGGCGGATCCACGTACATTTGAGTGGGGGGCAATTGCCCCTGGTGAAACTTTTTATTATTATTATTGATATGCATATACACAGTAACACTAACATCAGATATTACAATCAAGCACCCTTCACACATTGGAGGGATCTTCCATTAATATCTACAAAAACCATGGGGGGGGGGGGGGGGGGGGCGACTCTTTTCTTTAAGGTTTTGCTATTGATTCTAATAAAATTCCATCTTGATATTGATAATATTCTTCTTGGATTTAATTTTCTAGTGATTCAAACAATAACATCCTCTTTAATAAATGCATACTTTTTTTTATCTTTTAAATCATATCTCAACTCATATCACATTAAAACATTGAGATAATTATTACAAATTTCTACAAGTTTCCTAACAATGACTTCTAAATAGCCACCTGGTGGACGCTCCCACAAAATTCGGGAAGAATAAATGCCACCACTAGCAAATGCAGATGTCGGGGGTTGAACCAAAGACGCAGATGCTGTTGGCAATGTCTTTGACCATTGGGGGTTGAACCCAATTATATGCATGCTTTTAATCCTTATAATTATTACTAGAACTTACCGATTTTATTTAATAGTGCTTTAGAATGAATTATTACCATTTTTGACTTTCCTTCTCAAGCTAAACTTCTCCCTTTTCCTGCTACCTCTCTTTCATAGTTGCACTTCTCCCTTTTCTTCTATAATTTGAAGATAGGCTTTTGGCATATCCATATTAAAAAGCTATGATATTTTTCTCTATTTCAAATTTAAATTTAAAAATTATGGATATAGATTGATAGCATGCAATATTATCCCTGCCTTCTAAATTTGTAAGATGCTTTAAATATGCAGCAATCATAAATGAAATTGTACAAGTGAAGCAAATAGAAGTAAATAAAATATATATATATAGAAGTTAAACTATTGGCCTAAATATTATAACACAAGTAATTTATAATTGGAAAAATAATTATTAGAATAAATGTATTAATGCCATGGTAAAACAGACGGTAAAAAATTATTAATATATGGCTTTACTATATTAATACCATCATTATTCATCTAAAATATATGTATATTGTCATTACTAATTCAAATAATTATTAAAAGAAGTGTCTTTATTTGGACACCTATATTGTATATGTTGAGAAACATTAGAATATTGTTTAAAAGTAAGCATCAAATGGAGAAATTTCATGAATTTGAATTCACTGAACTAATTCCATAAGACTCAAATCATTTTTTAATTTAACATCATAACTTACTCTCATCCACTAAGCCACTCGATCACATTTGCAGATGATGGTCCAATTTTAGGTATCAACAACTCATAAACAAACTTCATAAGATGTTAAATTAGTTTTCCATCCATTATTTAATTTTTCAAGACTGAAGATTTGAAGTAGATGAAGTGAAATATCATCGACAAGAGTAGCGCTTGACACCTATTAGTCATTCAACATTATATTATAATTATTTTCAATGATTCTAATTTTTATTATTTTCAATACCTTTAGTAATGATTTTTACTTTCTTGAAAGAAATGTTCTCACATCTTCCATATAGTGTTGACATTATTACATGGTATTACTACATTGGATAAAAACTTGTCCCCCTGTGGTTTTCCCTTTCTTTATTTAAAAAAAAAAATCTAAATCATGGTTCATATTCTTCTCAATGAATGTCTGCATGCTAAAAATTATAATAATTAGATACGTATAGAATCCATAGTAGGTTCAAATGAATGAGGTTCTTTAAATTCATATTTTTTAAATATTACATTTTAAAGTTTTCAATCAAATTATTTTTTTTTTATGAAGACAAACAATTAAAAACACAATGCATCATTTCGATAAAAAATTCAAAATTTTCTATTTTTAAATTAATGGTAATACAAATTAACTTTTTATACTTTTTATTTAAGTAGTACGATCTCATTTACCTAATTTGAGATTGAGGATGATGTTTAAAAAATATATTTTTAATTTTTGAAGTGATAAATGTGATAAAAAAAAAATTTTTCTTAAACATACAAAAATTTTAAAAACAGGTGTAAACTTTGCCCCCATTCACCATAGGTCCTGAATCCCCCATTGCAAATATCCACACGGAAACAACATAAAAAATGCATCAGTCCAAACAAAGTAACTCCCGACATGCATGGTTTATTGAAAACAGGCCAATAAATATATGAAAAATTTGCACATTTACTCCAGCCTAACTAAAATGCAAAACCGAGTAATAAAATGGCGAAGGGTAAGGCATAGGATGATAAAAAAAATAAAATAAAATAAAAAAACACTATCTGTCAACCCCGGATAGAAGGATGTCCAGATCGAAATGCATCTGCTGCTTCAGATGATATTACCTCAATGCCCTTGCTTCTAGTCTTCCCAGAAAATAAAAACAGCACATCATCAAGTATGGATCGGACATCAAAGGGCACTGCCTCTAACTCTAACTTGCCCGCTTCAATCTTCGCCCTGTCAAGCACATCATTTATTAAGTTAATCAATGCCACCCCAGACTGTTGAGCAGTTTGAGCATAATCCTCCTGGGCTGAATCAAGTTCGGTGTCTAGAAGCATTGCTAGCATCCCTGCATTGGAAGAAAGAACATAAATACGTACAAAATCATTCCCAGGCCTTTGGCTGAGTGTAAGCATATGCAAGTATCTTGAACCTACCTAGAACACCATTCATAGGAGTGCGGATCTCATGGGAAACAGTAGCTAGAAACTGTTGACAAAGAATAGAAAGGCCTGGATCAGAAAGAAAGACAGCTATCTGGCACAATGTTATTACGGAAATTTCAAACCTGTGACTTTGCAACATCAGCGGCTTCTGCTTGGACTTTCAACTCCTCCATTTTACAAAAATCTTCATCGACTTTAGCAATGTGAGTCACTGCAGCATACAGGATGTAACCAACCAATATAAAAATCAGAAAGAATCCACATGATGCAAGGATTGCTGTCCACGGAATAGGGGCCTTCCAGAGATACCTGCCAAGATCCCAGCACAAGTGGTCCTATAAATCATGGCACGATAGTTTTTTTTTTTTTTTCAGAAAACATGTCACAGAAGTTATTTTGATAGTTTTATGAATGAGAAAATATTTCTTGAACAGTATCTATGTTTCTACCTGCAGCTCATTTCGTGCTTCCTAAATGGATCTCCAAAATCAAGCATGCTGACATGTGAAAGAGACATGTCACCTTCACGTTGCTCAGGTCCATACATGATTAAGGGCAGGGAATGGTTAGTGACATCATACACATTTACAACAATGGCCTCGTTCCCAGAAAGTTGCCTCAGCAAATTTTCAACAAGGGACTCGACATCAAATGCTCCACCAAGGTACCTGCTTCGCATCAGTATATTAGTTTATTTCTGCAGCAGTCAAAAACATATTAGCTTTGGAAAACCACAGAGATGATCAATAACGAACAGTCATCCAACATCAGCATGAATTTAAATTATAGAACAATCCAAGGAAGCATTTGCTGTGCTTTAATTCATCATTGGAAGCAGCAGCAAATTTAGTCATTGGTGGAAGAAGGCATATACAGGCTGCAATGTGTGGGAAAAGGCACTAGGAACGGACATGTCAGTATGCATGCAATTAGACTAAAATCAGTAGAGTCAACGTCATCCCCAGACCCCAATACTAGGGATGCTAGGATTTAGGATTCAACTCTTATAAGCAACTCCTCATCATCACAAGTCCTTTTCCAACTAAATGGGGTCAGCCACATGGATTCTGCTACACAATTCTTGACGATTAGTCATTAAGTTTCCGATAATCTTTTAATCTCTTCTTATCTTATATAATTACTTCCATTTATTTTTTTTGAATCTCTTTCATTCTCTTACCACCTTCTACTTGAATAAACTCAACTCTCCTAACTAGTGTCAAGTCTATGTTTAATATGGCCAAATCATCTTACTCAGTTTCCCTCATCTCATCACTTTTTGGCTTCACTTTTAGATTATCTTAAGTCATTTCATGTCTAATTTTATCATTTCCTGTTTACCACTCATCCAACTTGATATTCTTGTTTCTACTATACTCATTTTATGTGTATGTTGTTCTTTGACTGACCAACATTCTGCCCCACAAAGTATAATTGGTATAATAGCAGTTTAATAAAATTTTCCTTTTATTTTAGTTGGAACTCGACGGTCACATAAAATTTGTAAGTCACTTTGCCATTTCTTTCATCCTGCTTACATTCTATTCATGACATCATTTCTTTCATCTCAAATACTAAAAGCAATCTGTTCTTCGTATTACTTGATCTACAATCTTAATTAATTTCTCATCAAGGGGCTCACTATTATTAAAATTACATTTCATATGTTCGGTTTTTGCGCGAATAACTCTAAAACTATTACATTCTGAAGCATCTTTTTACTTATTTAATTCCAAATTCACTTCTCTAGTTTCACCTATTAGAATTATATAATCTACAAATAATATGTACCAAAGCTCGTCTTCTTGTAAATACATATATATATATATATAAATTCATCTGTAACTAAGGTAAAAATGTACAAACTTGAGACTGAACCTTAATGCAAATCTACAATAATTGGGAAAACCTTAATGCAAATCTACAATAATTGGGAAAACATTTGTATCTCTACCTATGATCCTCACATTTGTGTAGCCTCCTCATACACATTTCTAATAACATTAGTATATCTAGCGTTAATTCCTTTTTTTCATCACTTGCCATATAAATTTTACTGAGACTCAATCATATGCTTTTTAAAAATCAATGAAAATCATGTGTAAGCTTTTTTTTCTTCCAACTGTACTTCTTGAATAATTGCCTAAGTAAGAAAATTTCAATAGTCAATCTTCCTAGCATAAAACTAAAGGTGTGTTTGGCAATTAACAATAATGTCAAGTTAAAAATTTTCAATCTAAAACTTTTCATTCTCCACAACTATCATATTTTTTAAATCATTTTTTCACATTTTCCTATACAACTACCCTACTTTTTAATCATTTGTACACAACTATCTACACAACTAACCTATTTATTTTAACTTTATCATCTTTATTACTCATCATTACCCCTATCATATCACATCATTTGACAACTTTTACTCTTCAAAACTTTTCATCAAAAGTTTTATACACTACCAAACACACCCTAAACTGATTTTCAAATACTAGCTGTTTTTTGTCTTTGTTCAAATATGCAACCAATAATCAAAATTTAATCTCTTTTCGCTAGTCAAGTAGAAGATCAATTAAATCCATTTTCCTAATAAGCATAGAAACATTCGACTTAAGTTTCACGATTAGGAAGTGACTTAATGCAGGTGATTTGGAACTTGAGTGCACTCGAGTGCAAAACTTATTAAAAAAAAAAAAAAATTTAATTTTTTTATAAAACCATCAACTTAGGTGTATCTAATCTATAAGCCATTTTTGGAGACGTTTATATTTTTATTGTTATAAATAGGAATATTTTAGTGATTTAAAAATAACTAAAACCTTCTTATTTTCAAAAAATCTAAATATAAATAAATATCTCCGAAAATAGTAAAACTTAATACACAAGTTAAATACACTTAGATCAACAGTTATAAAAAATTCAAAATAAAAAATTTTAAAATTGGTTTTGCACTTGGATGCACTAAAGTTATAATATGCATCTGGGTGCATTAATTAAATCACTTCTCTTCGTAACTAAAGCAAAAGCTCAAAGCTCTCTTCGATATACATAACTACAATCTCCAAATCATCTTTGGAGATATTCTTCCAACAAACCCCGCTAACAAAAAGGTTTGACCACATGCGGATGCATCCGCTGCCAAGCAGATTAAGAGAAGTAAAAACAGCTGAGCAGATGAACTAATAAAATGAGGCTTGATCCGCCAGTAACTAAAAACAGCACTCTCCCATGCTCATTCATTCAAAACAAACAAAACAAACAGGGGAAAATTGAACTTTTCATAATTTAAATCAAGCAAAACTGGGAGCATTTAAAAAAGTCATTTTACCCAACAGCGAAGTTTAAATCCAATGAACTGTATCAAAAATGTCTAGAAGCAGAAGGCATTGCCAATGCCAGAGATATCAGGGAAGAAGACCTCACCCCTCCGTTGCCTCAATACGTTGCTCCACAGTAGAGTCTGTGGCAAGGCCAGATCTATAGACAGGGAATGTGAGGACGACGCCCAAATGATTGGAATTCAAGAGCTTGAAAGGGCTCGTGAGAACAGCCTTCCCTGTAGCCCTCGCCATGAGAATGTTCTCTCTGTCCTCCTGCATGTATGCGGGGCAATCTTTAGCATTGTCCCTAGCTAAACGAAACCAGAGAGAGAGAGAGAGAGAGAGTACCTCTCCGGACATCATATCAAGAGACTCAATGTAGGAAACAGTCTCCTGAGAGAAAATCACTGGAGCATACTCATCTTGAATGGGGGACGGCTCCCTATCTTTCATCGTCTTTATCCTCCATCCCTGCAGCTGCTCGAACCTCTCCCTCTCCGCATGAACCACACGCTTTGCGTACGCCACTCCGCTCAGCAGCGGCCGTTCGAACGACGTCCTCGCCGTATACTCAGCAAACGTGTCCTGCATCCCCTCCCATTTTTCAGGAACCCATTTGCGAAGGAATTGGGGAGGGAGCAAGCAAGAAGAGATACCTGATCGATAGCGGAAGGCTGTTTGTGGTGGTGGAAGGTGGAGATGAGGATGGCGAGTGCGTGGACGTGGTTGACGCTGACAGCGAACTGGTCCTGCAGCATCCTCGCGCGCTCGTCGCACATGCTCGCCAGAATCTCCTTCCTTCTCTCCCACCCGTTGTCATCAATCCAGTGGTAGATGTGGTTGGCAATGGCTGCGAAGAAAAGCGCCCAAATCGCTAGCATCATCCGTTTCCGAGACGCCCATACCTGAATAGCTCGTTTCTCCCTCTCCTTCAGAGACAACCGCTGCTCGGTCAGCCGCACCGCCACCGAGTGGTGGCTCGGCATTTTCGAGGCTATCGCTCAAAAGCCAAAAGACCAATTCCCCTTTCTCTCCCTGCCAATTGGAAGGGCAAACGACCACTTCTTCTATCCTTATTCTCTACCCCACTTCTTTCACTTCTTCCTCCCGCTCCTTTCCAACCAATCAAAGCAGAAAACCCGCTTCTCCTTGCTTTTCTTTCTTAAGCACAGTACAAGTCTTCTGCCTGCTAGAAACAGCAAGCACAAAAAGCAACGGCTTTTTCCTTCTCCAGGGTATCTGCTGCTTCAAGGGGGGCCCTTTTTCTGCACGAGGAAAGAAAGGGCACTGCAAGACTTACTCCACACTATCATTTTACATCGATCTGCGCGCAACAAAACCAAGGAAAGGAAAACAGGAAAGGTTGGCAGTTATAGGGAGCATGCGGCCATTCATCTCTCCTCCCCACCTTCCCTCTCAGCGACTCATCACCGTCGGCGTTTGCATATACAGCGAAGAGAGAGACAAAAACAAAAACAAAAACATGGGAGTGCTTCTCAAAAGAAGGAAAGCTTCGAATCCCAAAACAAATGCCTGTCTACCCGCTAATCATCGCATTCCTCCTCTCACCCCTCAAACAAGGCGTAAAAAAAAAAATCAGGCCTCTGACCAAAGCAGAAAACAATTTCTCGCTTCCCTCTTCAGACACCCAAACCAGGCGTGAGAAGGCTGCCCTCAAAAGAAAAGCTAAAAATAAAAGAGAAACGATCCGAATCCCAAAATGGGTGCGTTTCTTTTAGCTTTCTTTTATGCCCGGCGTGAGATTATTCCTTTCTGGGTTTCAAACAAAAAAACATTAGAAAAAACCAGAGAACAAACCCACGACCATCCTCAACTGCAATAACCAAACCCGACCAGAAGGAGAGCTTTGGGGGTCGTTAAGGTCATGCACGCGACAGGAGCAGAGCACGTTCTCTGCTTCTTAAAAAATTCAGCTCTAACCTCTTAACAGCTGAGTAGGAAGGGAAAAAACAGGGGGCAGAGGGAAGAGAGACGTATACCTGTTTTCTGATGCAATGTATTCGGGTCGTCTGTATCACGCGAAATCCTCTTCCTGCTGTCTCTCCTCTATTCTATTGAAATATTCGCTTTTCATCGCCCTTTTTCAAAGCAACTGAATCGAATTTCTGGATATCTGTAGATACGCGACTGTCCCCTCCAGCGCATCCTAGCCATTAAAATAAAGCAGAAAATCTCTCGACCTCCACACTTTTTCTTTATTCAAAGATTTTCGTTCTGTTTTTTTCCTCTTTTCTTTATTGCGGTATTTCTTCCACTCCCTTTTTTTACTCGCTCGACTGTGCAGTGAAAACGAGAGGGTCAACGGACGATGACGCCGGCCAGTGCTTCTTCCGCTTTTCTGAGAATGGCTTTTGCAGATTTGATGCGCCGAGGTCTGCAGCTCTGGAATCGATTCTATTAATTACTTAATGGTAGTTCACGAAATTAACTTTCGGGTGTTTGAGAATCGATTGAGCGAGGTTGCATGCGCTGGAAAAAATCCCATGGGCCTGGTTTCCAGCATTGCCGGGATTCTACAGGGGGTTTTGGGAAGGGTTTAAGTAAGTACGGTACTGAATCCGACAGACCCAGATGACCGAAAATCCATAGATTTTTTGCATTTTAGACCGGAACAGATAAAAACGTAAAAAAAATAATCCAAATCGACAGCGCAAAGCAACAAACGCCAAACGTATCCGAAATTCAATGGCTTTAAAGCTTCAAAATGTAATGCTATAGAAAAAAAAAAAATTTCAAAATGTAATAAATGTAACGAAAACCACAAAACTCATCATCCATCAAATTGCACACCAACACGGAGCAAGAAAACCCAGGTAGACAAATTCGATTTCGGTATTAAATTTCTTCAGGAACCGAATCCGCCGGCTCGTCGAAATGGCAGAGCAGAGGAGTTGAAAAGGCGAAGAAATCCGCGGAGAAGTGCGGGATGAATGGAGGACAGGTGTTCTGCTTTCGCCTTCCTGGGTTTGTCCGCTGCTAGATTTGAAAGGGAGGGGAAAATATCATGGCTTTCTTTGACTCATGTTCGTTTTCTGTTCATCAGATCGTGAAAGAGGAGAGAGAAATAGATCAACTACGACCACGCTTCTGATTGGTCCGGAGTTTCCGGGTATTTAACAATTTTACTTATAATTTGAGTTATATCATTGAATTTTCATAATTTTCAAAAAAAAAAAATTATACTCGTAAATTTTCATCTTAATTTCACCAGTAACTACGTAGGACCCTTTAAATGCCCGTTGACTTTTCTGGTAAATGACTAAATATTCACATCCAATTATAATTTTATGGGTATGTTTGGTATTTTAGAAAAGTTGTCATGTTAAAACTTTTAAATCTAAAACTTGTCATTTTTCATAATTATTATTTTTTAAATTATTTTTTATATATTTTTCTATACAACAACTCTACTTTTCAATCATTTCTAAACAACTACCACTGAAACTAATCTATTTATTTTAAGGGTGTGTTTGTTTCACATGAAAAAGTGTCAACTAAAACTTTTCCATCTAAAACTTTTCATTCTCCATAATTACTC
>JAXCLR010000050.1:14095476-14108032 GCA_035584095.1 Annona squamosa
TTTACTCCTCATCATTACTCCTATTATATCACATCACTTTTTATTGATTTGACAACTTCTACTCCAAAAACTTTTCTCCAAAAGTTTTACCTCCAACCAAACACACCCTAAATTTATTCTTTTTACTCATCATCATTACCCCTACAATATCACATCATTTTTTACTAATTTGACAATTTTTACATAAAAAACTTTTTATCAAAAGTTTTACAACTTCCCAAACACACTCTATAATAAAAATTTATGTTATAATATATTTTTAATAATTTTATAACTATGAAAGTATATACTATTTGAATATGAGTTTTTAATTTTAAACAAAATACTCTTAAATTTTAGTGGAGATTAAGTATATTCGTCATTTTATAGGGAGATTAATAGTTCATTTAATGGATTTTTCATGAAATAAGTATAAGTGGAATTGTGATGAAAATTTGTGGGCGTGAAAGGAATTTTTAAAAATTTATAAATATAATGCATATATAAGGAATTTGCGCTTTTTTTGGGGGCAGATATTCTGCTGTTCCTACTTGAACTGGTTCGCGACAAAATCGAAGTTGGCATAGATACAGAGAAATGTTTGAAATGCATCTCCAGCTCGCTTTTTTCCTTTAATAATCGTTATTATATTTTAGATATTTTTTACGCTTTTGAAAAATTGTGAGCAGACTATTACGGACGCTCATCCTTTATGCCGGATAGCATTGAGCATCTTAATGCTCGCCGGCGCATACATTTAAAAAATAATAATAATAATTTATAAGATTGTTAATCTAGATATATTTAATATGCATATAAGTTTTTATAATTTTTAGAATATTTTTATTTTTTTATTTTTTATTTTTTATTTTTGAAAATCAGCGGCAATTTAAAATTATTAAAATTCCACTGATTTTAAAAAATCAAAAATAAATATCTAAAATACTCTAAAAATGATAAAAATTAAAACAGATGTTAAATACACTTAGATTTGTAGTTTTATAAAAAAAAGTTCAACAAAATAAAATAAATGTGTATGCGCCCGGGAGCATTGAGCAGGCGCACAGGATTAGAGTCCAACTATTACACAGCCTGATTCATCATAATAAATTTTTGGTGGTTAACATTAGTTTCTTCATTTAAGATGTATACTAATCCATACAAGATTTTTTGATTCGTTTGTTTAGAATGTATTTTAATTCATACAAGATTCTTTGATTGAATTTGTATCACTATTTCCAATATAGCTTTATAATTTTAATGACATTTTTTTTCAATTTTCAATACAATTTTACTCATTCTTAATACACATTATCACATTCTCATCCTATATATTAACTCGATCTAATAATCTTATATAGTTTAGAATACTCCCTTGTTTTTTTCCCTAACTTTGGATGGGACAATGATAAGATTTTTTTATTTTAAAAAAAATGTTATTGTTAAAAAAGGGAAGCTTTGTATGAGAATTGAGAAAAATTGTAGGTAAATAGTAAAATATGCTGATTTTAACAAAAATATTTTTGATAAATAATATATTAGCATGCGAAGATCAAATCAATTATTTGATTTTAAATACTTTTTATTAGTATCTATATATTATATTATCTCAACTAGTATTACAATCAAGTTTTGAGACATTTTCACAATTTCCTAACAATATTCTACAAATATCTTATCGATATTTTAATTTTCCTAACAATAGTTTCTAAATATTTGATATAAGATATTTTGAGATTAAATAAATTGATTCATTGTAAAAAAAAAAAAACAATGGAGTTATTTCTTCATTTGAATGAAATATTATATATTGAAAGAATGTAAGAAGAAAAATAGAATTTATTTTTTTAAAGATGATGTAGTATACATGAAAATATGCACTCATAGTGTATTTTGCCCCCAAAAAAAAAAAGAACATAAGGTATTTATATGTGTTTGATGGGTTGCTCTTTAAACTCTTAAATGACTTCAAAGCTTGGATGGAATAAGCACGAGATGATAATGGGATGAAAATATATTATGAATGGATAAAAACATGGAGAATAGATAAAGGTGTATTAGAAAATAAAATATTTCATTTTTGAATCATCCCATCTTAGAACGATTTTAGCTATGAACATGACATGATTGTGTCTAGAGTGTGTGGACCAGAGGTGTAGTATTTGATGTTGACTTGAAATTTGTTTCAATTATTTTTTTGTTTGGAGTATAATTCGGCCAAATTGCTATGATTTGAAAAAATTGGTTTGTTCAGAAGACTCATTCCACGAAATATATCTTAACCCTAGTTCAAGGCATGAATAATTTTTTAATGTCATGTCTGTAAATAATTTCCTTGAGCATAGTTTACCCAAAAGTGAGTCAATTCCAAATATATTCACAGATACTCTACTCAAGTTAAACATCTAATAATTTTAGAAGAAGTTTGGAGATTAGGAAAAACGAAAAAAAAAAATTTTACCACCATTGTATTTATGTATTTTAATGTAGAATGACAATGTAACTGCGTAGTAATTTTATTTTATAATCACTACTTATTTTTAATTGTCATTTTACATTTTTTACAAAATTCATCTCGTTTATTTTATTTTTTTTATATTTACTCTTAATTATTACTTTTATCGTGTCATACTACTCCACTTTTTAAAATTTTATTTTTTCACTTTTTATTTATTTTCATTACCAAACATATCCTCAAATAGCTTAGACTATTGGGGAACTTAACAACATATTACGTATAAAATAAATATATATTTTTGCACATTTTTAAATTGCTGTAGTATTTTAATTAGCTTAAAGTTTTACCTTTTGTTATTTCTATTTACATTTCAATCATTTATGTGAAAAAATCCATTGTTGAGTTGGTGGGTATAGATTAGATTTTAATAAATTTGAAATTTGTCAAATTTTCCGAAGCTATTCTTGGGAATTGATAAAACTTTTATATGAAATTTTCATGTGTAAAAAAATTTTGAATTAGTATAAATGATGTAATATAATGTGAATAATGACAATAATTAAAAAAATAAAATTAAAATAGATATGTTAGTTGTATGGATAATTGTTTATAAATGATTAAAAAAGTATGGTAGTTGCATAAAAAGATATAAAAAATAATTAAAAATATAATAGTTGTAAATATTGAAAAATTTTAGATTGCAAATTTTAGTTGAAAAAGTTTTTGTATTTGTTAAACATGTTCATAATTTAAAATCCAATCTAAGGCCCCTAGAACACCCTTTTATATTTTTTTGGTTGATATAGCATATATTTTAAATAAAATTTGTTGATAGAACTTTTCAATTTGGTAAGAGGTAAAAAGTAGGGAAATTTTTGTAAGAAAAACTTGAAAATGTGATATTATATGATATATTGAGAATAATAATTGAAAGTAAAGAATAAAAATAAAATGGACAGAATAATTATATAAAACTATGTACAAATAATTTTAATATTCAGACAATAATGCAAAATTAAATAGCTGGAGTTGAATGTTAAATTATATCAAAATATATACATATGATGAATTGCAAAAAAATAAATTTTCATTTTACCAAATGCGAGACTAGCCCCAAGTATCCAAACAAACTCTTTGGTCAGTAATATTCATACATGCATTTATTTAACAATTTAACCTAGGTTTAATATTGCTTAGAGATTCTTGGTTAATAATTTTATTTTTAATTTTGATTTTTAAAAAAGATAATAAGTTATTTTGTAAGCTACAAATGATTACACAAGTTAATATCGAAACAGCCCTCAAATTCCAAATCCCCCAATACTAGCCTCGACTCTGAACTTGTAGATATGAGAATGCATGCTTTCATTTCAATGATTAAGGCTCTGGCATGAAGGAGGACCAATGTGCCTATTACCTGACTCAAACAAAAAAAAAATGCTTTGAAATATTATCTGCATGTTCAATATTTAGATAAGTCCAACTCAATTATCTTCAACTTTCAAGTGCAAGGGACAAGCAAATTAAAGCTCGGTGTGGAAAGATCAACAGTTTGTTAAAGGATGAAGAACTTTTGTGGCAGTAAAGATCAAGGATCAAGTAGTTAAATTATGAAGACAAAAACACTAAATACTTTCATATATTTTCTTCTGAGAGGAGACGGAAGAACCACCTCTCCTTCCTCCTTAATGAAGCGGGACATCCTACGTATGATCAGAAAGGAATTGAGCAATTGGCTGTTAGTTATTTTAAACATATATTTAAAATCTAGTGGTGTTTCTAATGTGAACAGAATCACATATCTAATACCAAAAAAAATATCTAAAGTTGATAACTAAGTCTTAACAGCCCTGTTTTTAATAAATAAATTGGAAAAAGCTCTAAAATCAATATTTCTTAGAAAGGCACTTGGACCAAACGACTTTCCTGTTGACTTCTATCAACATCATTGGGATAGAGTTGGGGATCAAATCTTCCATGCATGTAAGAATTTATTTGATTCCAAGTCTCAAGCTAACCTTTGTAATTCATGTTAATCATGCAAACATCGTTTTAATCCCAAAGATAGACGGTGCAGAATGTATGCTAGATTCTCACCCTATTAGCTTATGCAATGTAAGCTACAATTTTATTGCTAAAGTTCTAATTAATAGATTAAAGAGTTGTTTATCAAAGATTATCTCTAGTAACTAGAGTGCTTTTGTCCTCATAACGGATATCGAATAATATGTTGATTGCATACGATGCACTTCATACACTCTGGAAAAGGAGGCGAGGAAGAACAAAAGAGATGGTCATAACATTGGGTATGTCTAAGGCATAAGACAATGTCAAAGGGAACTACCTGTGTCAGATTATGCACAAGTTGGGGTTTAGTTATGTGTGGATTAATTAAATAGTTTCTTATATATCTACCACCACTTTCAAGTAATAATCAATGGCTTCAAGTCAGAATGTTTCAAAGCTAGTAGATGCCTTCAATAAGGAGACCCATTCTCCTAATATCTATTTCTTTTATGTACTGAGGGTCTCTCGTCTTTGTTAATTGAAGCACAATCCATTCATAGATTAAGTGGCACGAAAGTTGCAAGCTGAAGGTCATGCTTAACTCATATACTATGCACGAATGATGCACATATTCACAAAGGCATCCATGGAAGAAATTAACTATCTAATGAGTGTGCTGAAGATTTATTGGGAGTGCACAGGACAGACAATAAACTAGGACAAAACAATTTTTTGATAATAGTAGCAAAGAAATTCAAAAGTATCTGGAATTGCGTGTTAGGATTAGTAAGGCCAGAGCTAGAGTATTTCAATGCTTAAAAGAGATAATTTGGAAGGAGATCCAAGATTGGCGATCCAAACTTTTCTCTTAGGGTGGAAAAGAAGTGTTGATCAAAACTGTAGCCTAAGTAATTCCCACCTAGGCTATACATATGTTCCGGTTACCCAAAAGTTTTTGTGACGTGGTTAATTATATGATAAATAGGTTTTGGTGGGGAGAGAAGAATGGTGAGGAAAATCAATTGAATGACCTAGAGAATTATGTGTAGACCTAAGACTAGGGGCGGAATGGATTTTAGAGACTTCTATGCTTTCAATCAAGCTTTACTTGTAAAGCATGCATGGAGATCATTGTTAAATCAAAACTCTTTGAGCTACAAAAATTTGAAAGGTAAATATTTTTCTGAGGATACTTTCTAGTCATCTTATCTCAATGTCTATTTTTCTTAAAGATGCATAATGTCGACCAAGGATTTCTTGAAAAAATATTGCAAGTGGAGATTGGGTGACAGCAAAAAACTATCACTGTTATCAGATTCTTGGAAGTCCACTCCTTTGCAAATAAGTAGGGCCTCTCCCACAGTCCATTCCTAATGATGTCAAGATAAACTTCTTTATTGATAAGGACTCTAGGGGTTAGAAGGAGGAATGAATTCGATATGTGGTTTGTGCAGTAGGATGGGAGATCAGCCAATCTATTCCTATTCCTTCACATCAGCAATAAGATACTATTTATTGGCCATATGAAGTGGATGGAATATATACAGTAAAATCAGGATATAAGATGGTGATTGAAGCTGAGAATCAAGCTGAGGAACTGGAAGGAAGTGTAGATAATCCTCAAAATTGGGACGCAGTGCGAGCTGTGTGGTCATTAAGGCTCCCTTCAATAATCAAGATATTTAGGTACAGAGTTGTGATCGATGTGTTACCAATAAAGATCGATTTACAGAAAAGATGTATATCTATAAACCCAACATGCTCTTTCTGCAGGAGAGAGGAAGAAAATATTGTTGGAAACAATAGTTAAAACAAAACAAATTAACCAAAGCATAAGTTTTGATGATTAACAAATTCAAATTTGAATATAAAATGATTACTACTAAAATTAATGAATGTCTTAAGGAATGAAAATCAGCCAAGTCGATTCCCAAGTCGACTTTAAGATCAAGTCGACTTTAACTTTGACTTAGGGTAAAGTCGTTCTTAAAGTCGACTCTACATGCAACTTCAACAGGTACCTGATAAATAGAGTTGAAATTGGAAGATAAACATCCGAAGTCGCAGACGAAGTCGACTCCACTTGCGACTTGGAAGCCAAGTCACATACGAAGTCGACTCTAGTATCGACTTGAAGTTGCACATTTCCTTCCAGCATTGATTTTGGGAGACAAAACATCCGAAGTCGCAATCAAAGTCGACTCCACTTGCGACTTGAGGCCAAGTCGCATATGAAGTCGACCCCAAGATCGACTTGAGTTTCTCAAGCCCAAGTTAAAGGTGCAAGCTCATTTCAAGATGAAGACAACTCAAGTTTTTCAAACCTAAGTATGTGAAGACTAATACAAACTTAAAGTAAAGCAAGGTACATGAATTCATTCCAAATCAAAGAAGATGTGACCATACAAGTTTCAAGTTCTCTAAGATTCACAAGATTTGAAGTCAATCCAGAACAAAATAATGCTTCTAGTATTGAAGAAAAGAAGCTAAGAAAGCAAGAGTTGAATCAACAAAGATCAAACAGATTTGGCACAAGAAAATAGTCAAGTCGCACCCCAAGTCGACTCCAAGATCGACTTGAGGACAAGTCTGAAACCAAGTCAACCAGAACATAGACTTGGAAACTGAAGAACAGCCGAAGTCGCACACGAAATTGACTCCAGTATGCGGCTTGGGCCAAGTCGCAGACGAAGTCGACTCCACCCTCGACTTAGGGACGTAACGTTCGAATTTTTGAACGTTGAAACATTTATTACGCGCCAACCACCTTTATAACGTTTAAAATCTTCCTTCTTCTATGTATAGACACTCAAGCAAACGTGGATACACACAACATAGAGCCTAAAGAGAAGAAAGAAGTGCAAGCAAGAGCTTTTATTCGCTTTTCTCTAAATTTGAGTGATCTATACACTTTCAAAGGAAAAACAAACTTCAAAGTTGCGATTTGCTTCAACGAAATACAATTGGTTGCTCCTACAAATTCTTTCTTAAGCTGAAACTTGTTACACAACTCACTAAAGTATAGATCTTCTTTATTTTCACATTGTTGTTTATTTTTAGTGCTTGGTTTGAGTTTGGTGGTTCAAACCAAGATGTTGCAAGTAGATTTGTGATTGGAATGTAACTTATCATCTATTTGTGTTGATTGTATATGTCCCCTAGAGCTAGAATCTAGAAGAGAGTAGAGGCTCTGGTTGTATATGCCCCCTAGAGCTAGAATCTAGAAAAGAGCGGAGATACATAATGGAACCCAAGTCACTATGGTGTTGAAATACCAATAACTCCTCAACAAAATGGAGTTATTGAAAAGAAAAACCAAACAGTACAAGACATGGTTATGACCATGCTAAATGAGAATAAATTGTCCAAGAGATTTTGAAATAAAGCTGTAAGTACAACTTGTCATGTATTAAACTGAGTTACCATTAGAGCAATATTGAAAAATACCCCATATGAACTTTGGAATGGCAAGAAACCAAATATATCATATTTCCACACTTTTGGATGTATTTGTTATGTGTTAAATAATGGAAAAACAAATCTCGGAAAACTAGATGCCAAAAGCGATGAAGCTATTTTCTTGGGTTATTCATCAAATAGCAAAGCATATGGATTTTCAACGAAAGACATCAAACAATAGAAGAGTCAATACATGTTATTTTTGATGAATTTAACCAAACTCCGAGAAAGGAGGATGAACTAAGTGATGCAGATAATACAAAAACAAAACAACAAAAACAACAAAAGAAAATCGAGCTCAAGCCAGAAAACTCCATAGAGGAAGAGGTAAGTAAAGGTAATGATTCTTACAAACCTCCAACTGATTTAAAGTTTAAAAATGCTCATCCAATTGAGCAAGTCATTGAAAATGTTTATGAGGGAGTAAAAACGAGAAGATCAAAGCAAAATATTTGTGGACAATATGCATTTGTGTCAAAAATTAAACCAACTACCATTGAACAAGCTCTCAATGATGAAAACTGGATTATAGCAATGCAATAAGAGCTAAATCAATTTGAAAAAATAATGTATGACATTTAGTTCATATACCAAATGGTTATACCATTATTGGTACCAAATGGGTATTTAGGAACAAATTGGACGAAAGTGGACTTGTAATTAGAAACAAAGCTAGATTAGTAGCCAAAAGGTATTCCCAATAAGAAGGAATTGATTTCGAAGAATCATATGCACCTATAGCTAGATTAGAAGCCATACGCATCTTACTAGTATTTGTTTCTCACATGAATTTAAAATTGTTTCAAAGGGATGTGAAAAGAGCATTTTTGAATGGATATTTGAATGAAGAATTATATGTTGAACAACCTCCTGGATTTGAAGAAAAGGATCAATCAAGATATGTTTATAAGCTGACTAAAGCACTATATGGACTAAAACAAGCCCCCAAGAGCTTGATATAAAAGGTTAAATAGATTTTTGATTAATCATGAGTTTCAAAAAGAGAAAGTTGATACTACTTTATTCATCAAATATAAAAGTAAAAATATCTTAATTGTGCAAATCTATGTAGATGATATAATATTTGGTGCTACTGATGAAACGTTATGCCAAGAATTTTCTAAGATCATGCAGAGCGAATTTGAAATGAGCATGATGGAAGAACTAAATTTCTTCCTTAAACTACAAATCAAGCAACAAAGCAAAGGAATATTTTTAAATCAGTCCAAGTACGTCAAAGAAATGTTAAAGAAATTTGGAATGCAAACTACTAAAAGAGAAAATACTCCAATGAGTTCAACAATCAAGTTCGACACCGACGAAAACGGTAAATGTATCGATCAAAAGCTTTATAGAAGTATGATAGGATCATTGTTGTATTTAACTGCTTCCAGACCAGATATTCTTTTCAGTGTTTGTATATGTTCTAGATTCCAAGCATGCCCGAAAGAATCACATTTATTGGCTGTAAAAAAAAATTTTAAATATTTGATGAATACTAGTAATCTTGGACTATGGTATCCAAATGGGTCAACATTTGACTTAATTGGCTATTCGGATGCAGATTTTGCTGGCTACAAAGTAGATAGAAAAAGTACTAGTGGAACCTTTCAATTTCTTGAAAGTATATTGGTTTCATGGTATTCAAGAAAACAAACTAGTGTTGCTCTATCTACGGCAGAAGCCGAATATATAGCCGCCGGAAGCTGTTGTGCCCAACTACTTTGGATGAAGCAACAATTGAAAGACTATGACATTGATTATTACAACATTCCTATCAGATGTGATAACACAAGTGCTATATGTTTGACAAAAAATTCTGTATTGCATTCAAGAACCAAGCGTATTGATGTAAGACATCATTTTATTCAAGAACATATTGAAAATCATGATATTTTTTTGGAATATGTGAAAACTGAGGATCAAATTGCTAACATTTTTACCAAACCCTTAGCAAAAGAATCATTTTACAAAATTAGAAATGAAATGGGGATGATTGAATTAAATTAGGAAAAATTATACAGGAAAATCAAATTTGAAAAATGTCAAAATCATAAGTCAAGTTGACTCCGTGGGAGCCAATGAAGTCGACTTGGGAAAGTGATCGAAGTCGACTTCGCCTAGGGTAAAGTCAACTCCGTGCGCAACCATTCGCCTTCCCCCTCTTCTTCTTTGTTTCTTCTTCTTCCTTATCTCTCCATTTTCCCGCGCTCTACCTCCACGACCTTGTCTCTGCTCTCTCCATTTTTCCAGCTTTGTTTCTCATTCCCTTCATCTTCTCTCTCTACCTTCTCCGTTTTTAAACTTTCCACTTCCGTATTTCTTTCTCCCTCTTAGATTCTCTCTCTCACCCCTTGATTCCGCTCCTTCTCTCTCCGCCTCCGTCTTCGGCTCCGACGCACTGTCATTCTATGGCGCACTGCCTTCCTCCCGCACAAGCTCTTTCTCTCTCCCTTGAGCTCTTTCTCCGGCGCACTGTCTTACGAGCTCTCCTTCATACTCTGTCTCTCAATTTCTCTCTCTGTATTTCTCATCTGTTCTCTCTGTCTCCCTCTCAATCTCTCTCTTCTTTGCTCTCTCTCTCTCTATTGCTCTCCATTTTCTCTCTCTCTCTGCTCTCGCCTCCTTCATCTCTGTTTCTCTATCAAAGTCTCTCTCGCTCTCCTCTTTGTCTCTCTACCTCTCTAAATTTCAAAAACCAATAGCTCCAAAGTCCAGACCTCCCAAGATAGCTATATCAAAACCTTCTCTTAAACCTGTTTCTAGAAAATCTACATCTCATACATCACATACTGAAGACGATGTGCCTAGGAGACAACGTATCTCCTCAAAGCGAGGCCGGGAAGAACCATCCACTTCCACTGGCTACCGGGTTCGTTTTCAAACAAGAACTCCATCAACAACAACTGGTCGTGAGGAACAACCCCAAACCTCACACGGAACTCAATCTGGGGCGAGAAGGAAAGGCAACGCAGCTGGCAAAGCTCAGGTGTTGAAAATGCCGACTAGTACTTCAAGACCAAACTTCAGCACAATTAGTTATATAAATCCTTCTACGAGCGGAAGGTATTCATTCCCAAAATTATTGATTTTAAATTTCTAAAAGATTATGGGTCAGATATAGAAGACCTATTGGAATTCTAAGGTTGGACCAAGCTGCTAAAAGAAGATGAGAGAGTCTACCCAGATTTAACTAGGATTCTTTACTACTTGTGGGATGAAGAATACTATAGCAACTTTGTAAAAGGAGTTGACATGTTCTTCGGCATTGGCGTAACTCTGAATTTGGAAGGAGCAATGATAAATATTGGACAGATACTTGAGGTTCCACATGAAGATGAACCACTTCCTGCAGACCTCTCACTTGATCAAATCTATAATCAGTTCACCCGTAGCAATAAGTATCATTCAGGGATCAAATTTCTGCATTACATGGATATGTCTCCAAGGCTACAGGTTCTACGCCTATTGATAGCCCACTACATCTTCCCTAAGGGCGGAGGAAGGAATCAACTGAACCCCCAAGAAGCTGGCATATTATGGAAAATCGTAAACAGGGTAAAAATCAATCTTCCCCATTTATTCATTAAAGCCCTTAGCTACAGAAAGGACAATTCATGGGGAGTTCTACCCTACGGTACCTGGATCACGAAGATCCTCGAGCATTTTAAAGTGGATATTGAAGGCGAGCCCTTTGAAGTACTGAAATCCACAAATGCAACCAACAAAGCATTGGTCCAGAGAATGAAGATCAATGTACATGAACTAAGGGCAGAAGCAGAAGCTCTAAAAGAGGCTAGACGAGAACTTACTGAGGGGGAGCAGCCCCCAGAAGCCCAACCGGCTCCACCACAGGATATCCCTGAGGAGCCAGCCTCTCCCATGTCACATGGATCATTCTCTCCACGGGATTCAAGCATTCTAGATCCAGCACCACAACCATCATCTCTAGAGATAACTTTACAAACCATTCGAGATGAAATGACTCAACAGGAAAACAGAGTTACCAGTCTCATCTCTGGGGTCCTCATAGCCATCATGGATATGCATTCCCGACAAGATCATATGGATCGAGAATTGTGAACTATCCGAAATCATTTAGCATCTAGGCGTCACCGTAATTAGCCCATACCTGAACTAGATCCATTTGATTCCGGATCAGTTCATCGAGATCCAACCCCCGCACCTGTTTCATCATTCTACTCATCTGCTCATGTCCGACCCGTCAAACCTACTCAATCTTTATATCCCATTTCCAAATTTCAATTCACCAAGTCCTTGGTAATTGGTCGAATTTTGAGTGATTGACAAAAAGGGGGAGATAGGATAGAGTTTTTTTAGTGAGTTTTAGGACATGACATAGGTTTTTTGGGTTGGGTAGCTTGTATATAGGTTTTATTTTGCTTTGCATTGTAATCTGTATGAATCATGATAATATGAAATATGTTTTATGCTCTAATATTTGTTTCATGCTTTGTTTGAAAGATATTTGATGTTCTGTTATGGAAATTATATGAATGTGATTTTCTTGAAAGGTACAAACTCAAATTAGTTTTATCAATCATCAAAAAGAGGAAGATTGTTGGAAACAATAGTTAAAACAAAACAAATTGACCAAAGCATAAGTTTTGATGATTAACAAATTCAAATTTG
>JAXCLR010000050.1:14119646-14141086 GCA_035584095.1 Annona squamosa
TTGGGTGGGCCGTTGTAGGGGCCCAGAATTGTAGGAAAGCCTGCTTCTGAGGCTTGGGCTGCATTGTGGAGCCCGTTAAGGTGACCTGTAGGAGCTTCGCTCTTTTATGGGCCTGGTTTGGTTGTTAAAAAGCCTTCTTCAAGGCTTGGCGGAGCTTCGCTCCTGTGGGTTGAGTGCGGAATGGCCCGCTTTAGTTGGCTTGAACTTCCTTTTGTGTCTTAAATTTGCTTGGACTTGCAATCCATTTCAATTTATCCATATTTGGGCCCAACAGTGGGGTGTCAACATGTATATAGTTGGATTAAATTAATTAATATCAAATACAAACAAAGTCTAATTAAGCTATATGATTAATTAAGGAACGGTCAACCTAAAGTAATGCTTATCAACCCAAAGATGCATTTCACGATACTCATTTGATTTGAGTCGTTTTTTCTCTAGCTCTAAAAACCTCACAGCTCCGAAAAGAAAAAATGAACGAATTGTTGGGAAAAAAAAGCGAAGTTATTAATGTCAATTTCTATAGTGTGCTGGAGGAGATGATGATTTTTTTTGTTTTTTGTTTTTGAAAAAAACGCAACAAGTCTTGGACATGAGATATTTGGAAATTAAATAAAAATGAAAGATATAATAAAACATAGTGATTGTTTGGATATTTAAATAGTTAATGTAATATCAACTTGAAATATGTGTAGGAATGACTTAGGGTAATTTATAAATATTTACAAAGTTTAACTATAATTGCAAATAGACATATATAGTTTCAAATATTGCAAATAACTCTTATATAATTTTATTATAATTATAAATATACTCATGTTGTTAAGGTGTCATTATTGCATTACTACGACGTAGGTATATCTGTACATATATGCAAACTATGTAACTATATTTGAAATTTTAAAAATTAAATGAGTATATTTAGTTTTTGTAAATATATCCACATAATTGACATATATTTACAAGCATACACGCGATGAGACTATACAGGAATGGAGTTATAATAATGTAAGTATATTTGTGATTATGATAAAATTATGTAAGATTGTTTGTAATTTTTGAAATTATATAAATATATTTGCATTTATAATCAAACTGTGCGGGTACGGTTATAAATTACCCAATAACAAATGCCACATTGCACCCTAGTTCTATCGAATGCATTTTGGTGATAAAATTAAAATATGTTCTCGTCAATGCATTTAATATTGTTCACTTCAGTAGGATGCAAAGTTTTATCTAATCAAATATATGTATGAACTCATCTAAAATATACGGAAAATCAACATTACATAATTGTTTGATTTATATATATTATTTTTAAAGCTATTAATACAATATAACATCTAATCTAAATATCATCTTTGTAATTCCTGGAGTGGCACCACGTGTACTCCTGTAATCTGAATAATAATGAAACAAAAGAATCCGATTGAGTTGCTTTTTTATACTACAAAACAAATCAGGGTAATTATACTATGCGGCTGGTAGGATTTTGATAAACATGAACGTTTGTCTTTTTTCCGCAATTGAGCACCCTAGCATATCTCATCATAAAATTATTAAGAATTAAAAGTGTGGGCTGGGGTATGGAAAAATCGGATTACTTGGGCTATGAAACCTTGTGCCTATGTCTTGCTGAAAGATGCCACGAATAGAGTTAACCACACTGTAAAAATCACAAGTTTGGCCAAAAAAAAAAAAATTCCGTGGGCAAACAACAGCAGATATACATGGCTGTGGATTTGCCTGATTCCAGCTAACCACCATCGCAAAACCCACTACTGAAATTGGAGGGAGATCATGTCCTTGCTTTACAAGTTTCACACGTCTCAGGAATCCAATTCTCTGGAAATGAAGTGGGCCACACAACAAATTTTGTAGGTATAGATAATCATTCCTCCGAATCATAGATCCGAAGGGGAGAGAATCCTTTTGGGGGATTTAGTGCTTTCTTTTCTGATTTCTGACTTATGTGTGTGTTTTTGGAAAAAAAAAAAAGAAATTCCTTTGGTATTTTATTTACTCACAAATATATACCTTTGTGAGCCAAAATCTTATTTTGAGGATCTTGACGTAGACAGGTTTCAGTTGTTGTTCCCTTGTTCGATGATGGTTTTGAATAATTAGGAAAGGTCATGTGAGTTGAGTTGCGACTTTTTACATAATAGATCTTATAATGTTGTCCAATTGTAAGTTAGACCTTGTATTTTGGGTGCTTGCGTTGGTGGTACCGTCTTGCTCGAATGAGGGCACATTGTTCCACGTTCAACACTAACCACCCCAAGCAATCCCATGTACTCCTTCCCCCTACCCTCCTTGCCTCTTAGCTGTATCTTGTGTCATGCTCCGTCGTGGCGTTAGCAGCTTCACACGCTTTTTTTTTCCAACAGTGCTTGCACTCTTGCAATCGTAGTCCAACATGCTCTGTCAGAGCACCGTCATGACATGCGGATACATTTGTAAAAATGTACAAATTATTTAGATATATTTTAAAAATTACAAGAAATAAATAACAAGTATTACTTATATAATTTGAATATATTTATAAAAATATACCTACTTTGTAACAACACTAGTAGAGTGATTATATTTGCAATTATGATAAACTATACAGGAGTAATTTATAATTTCTAAAACAAAATATGTATATTTATAATGGGGAATACTTCTGTGAAGAAGTGATTTCATGAAACTCTTTTCATTTTGAAATGTTGATCTTGGATGAAAAATTTGATCCATTCATTATATTTAACATCATTTGTTTAGTTAGAAGACCAAGTTTTATCCTAATCCAATATGTGGACAGGCCAAATTTGTTTAAAAATAGGTGTATTTATGTGTAAATTATGAAAAATACTTAGATCTATTTACACATTATTAAAATGTAATAATATTTTATAGGATCATTTATACGCACATTATTGATATTTTAGATGGTTTACATATTGAAAAAACTACTTTAAAGTTAATATTTTAATATTTAACTATTTTATTAAGTTGATTTTACACATTTATAGATGGGACATATATACAATGAAGTTAAAAAAAATAAAAGTGTTTCCAGGATCTTATTAATGATACTAAATATAATGGATGGAATGAATTTTCTATCAACCATCAAGATTTTAAAAATAGAGTAAATTTCATAAAAAAAGAGTTTCATGGAAGCATCATCGATTTATAATTATAGTCAAACTATGTGAATATATTTGTAAATTATTCTAAATTTTAAAAATATTCCAAAACAAACTTCTTTCTTATTAGGCTAGCAGGGGCACTACCTCCCTGATCATGGACAGTGGTGTTCAAACTACATGTCTATATTTTGATTCTCCATGGCTACAATGGATAAATTTTAATTTTTCCTTGAATAGTGGGGGGTTTTATTGATTTTCCTTGGGTGGAGATATTTACAAAATACCCCTTCATGGTGTAAGGGTCATTTATATAGTGGGAACTATGAAGATACTTGATTATAATATTATGTCATAATGTATAAATACAAATAAAAAAAAAACTTCTTTCCAGTCACATATGAGACACTTTTACATATAAAATGGGTTTAATTAATGTGATTTCTGATGTATTCCAATACTTTAAGAGATTATATGCGTAGATAATAGGTTGTAATTAGTTATTACTTGTTTCTGTACTTTGATTTGTATTATTTCAATGTTGTTTAAATCCCACGATGAAGACATTTAATACGGGTGTATTTGAGAAGTTATAAAATTTTTTGATGAAAAATTTTTAGTATAAAAATTATTAAATTAATATAAAATGATATGATATAATACTATGATAAATGTAATGATAAGATGTAAAAACAGTAAATTTAAAATAGATAAATTTGTTGTACGGGTAGTGTGAAAATGATTGACAAGAAGGTAGTTCATATAGGAAAATATGAATAGATAATTAAAAGATATGATAATTATAAAGAAGAAAATTTTTTAATTGAAAAATTTTAGTTAATAAGATTTATGCTCAACCAAACACGACCTTTGATTCTATGCTCTCGGGAGCATGCAATGCTTATTTTTTTATTCTTAAATTTTTTTTATAATAATGTTAATCTATATGCATTTAATATATGTATAAATTTTTACAATTTTTGAGGTATTTTAGATATTTATTTTTTATTTTTGAAAATTATTGACATTTTAGGTAATTTTAAATTACTAAAATGCCACTTATTTTTAAAAATTAGAAATAAATATCTAAAAATTCTAAAAAGGTAAAAATTGACACATACGTTAAATATACTTAGGTTAACAAGTTCATGAAAAAATTTTGAAAAAAAAAAAAAAAAGGTAGGATCAGGGGCCACCAAACACACGCATTCACAAGATTGACAATATCGATGTTATAAGCGCAATAGATCACACTGTAGTTTGAGAAGCTGAAATCATTAAGAATGAGAGTGATGGGACCTATCAGCCTTCATATGGTTAGCACAGCAGGAAAGAGGATGGTATCGAGTGGGCCAAACCCCTTGGATTGGTGGGGGGCCATTTGCTTCAACATTGATATTTTCGACCGAAAAATAAAAAAGATAACTTAAAAAAATGAAAAGAAAGATTTAATGTGGCAACATAATGAGTAAAGTTCACTAAGCCCACTTGTATAAAAGAAGTATCAATTGATGCTTGACCACCTGCTACCTGAAGGACCCAAAATCTACTTGAATAGCGTGACCATTAAAATCGGCTTTAAATCGGTGGAAATTCGGGCTACGCAAAAAAGTGTATGCACAGCACCTTGAACCAGCTTAACGTTGGATGCGATTTGCTTGCCACTATCCGGATCAATTGGACCCGTGGGGAGCATCTGATGAAGTTGAATTGATATGAGAAGATCGGCTGAGGAGCTGTTGAATTCGGGACGTGAAAAATTACACCGGCAAATGAAAAAGTGCGGTTGTCATGTAATACAATTTTTCTTTTTTTAAAAAAAATAAATTTATGCATCACCATCGTAAAAATAATTTTGGGAATACGAAGAGTCATGTAATCATCATTTCATTCGTCTAGTGGTATGTTCACACAATAGGCTTATTTGTTCACAACTTAGATTAAATGAGAACGTAATGAAAATGAGATGGAATTTTACGTTTCCTTAAAATAATTTTTTATTTTAAAAAATAACAACTTATTTTTTCACATAATTTTTCTTAACTTTCATACAAATTTTTTATTCTTAACATATAATAACATTTTTTACATCTCAGTTTCTCATCCCGTCAAGTCAGGAACATGCGAAGGGAATTAGTTATTAGAAAATTTAAAATAAAACTGTCGTTCAATGGCTTAATAGATTAATTTATGACATTTTTTATATTCAAAAATATATTTTATTAAGAATAAATGTTGATAAAAGTTTCAGTGATTCACTATATAAATTATTAAAAACTAAATATCTTAAAAGTCTAAAATTTTACTTTTAAGTAATTTAACTCTGTGTTTCATAAAAACTATTATCAATGTAAAAATGGAATTCCTAGATAAATATAATGACTATTTAGTTATCATAAATTAATCAATCAAAACAATCAATACCGCAATAGTTCAAATTGTTTGTCCATATTGATTGCTAATATCCTTGTTGATGTCATGTTGCTAATAAGCATCCACAACAATCTTGCTAGAAATATTTAACACTATACTCCCTAGCATTGCCTTTCTTCACTATAAAAAATTAATTTTATTTTTCATAACCAAGCTTTTGTTACAAAACGTTAAATGTGTTGTTGTAAATGTTATTTTATTATAAATAATTTATGTCATGTACTCACTTATAAGGATGAAAATTATTTATCTGATTGCCAATATTCTACTACTTATGTGCCTTAGCAAAAAAATTTTTTTATCACAAAGGACAATTTTTTAATACTTTTAGTTTTCTTATCATTTTTATGTGAATCTAAGTATATTTAGTTAGTATACCAAAATTTTATCTTTTTCACATTTTTTCACAATTTTTCAAAAATATATATATTTTTTTGTTTGCCTTTTTTATGAAAAGGTGAACAACTTCCACTTCAATGACCTCTAAAGGTGATAAAAATCAAAGGGAGGAGGGATAGAGCCATCAAGATATTCATAGATAAAAAATTATCTATAAAAAATTTTTTCCGAAAAATATATGTTGATTTAGCTCACCAAACTTGGTTAGATAATATTACAAGAAGCAAAATGAACAATAAAATGTGCTACGAGTTTCTCATACACTTGATATGATGGAATGAATTTTTTATGATAATGATGGAAGGAAATCGATTGAGCTTATGATGCTAAAGATTTGATCTTGAAAATGAGCGTCCCCACCGAGGATAGTATGTGCATCTCATTTGCTAAAAAATCAATAAGAATCAAAGAATCTAATTCCATCTAAAATAAGATTCTTCTAATCCATTTAGAGTTGCAGCAACTTAACTTCCTGAGCCCGCTTTACACCCAACCACATAGCAGTGGTTTCTAAAATTATCGAGTCTATGATAGCTGCCTAGTTCCATCCTTTACCTAAAATAAAGTATCCTTTTAAATTTCTAATCACCATTGCAAACCCCATATAATTTTTGTTGGTTTTTCTTTTCTCATCTACTTATTCGTATTCTTCAACATAAGTTAAGTTTCATCCTCTCTCGCCAAACCCACCAAGAAAAAGGAGAAAAAACCGAAACTTTCCACCTTTTTGTAGTAGTGAACCCATTGAATATGCATTGTTTGATATTTATCTCCCTCCTAAGGAAGTAGCTATCAGTAATTGTATTGCACTCTAGCCAAACCATTTTACACTAAATAAATAAATGAAGTATGTCTTCCACCTTTTTCTTGCAAAAAGACAAGTGGGAACAACCATAATTTTGTGCCTACACAAGTTAGGCAATGTGTAAAGCACATCTTTCAATAATCTCTAGCCAAAGATAAGAAATTTGTTTGGAAGTTTTTTGTTCAAGAGAAATTTGTAGACTTCTTAATTAGGAGCTTGACTATTTTTCTCAACCCACAATAGACAGTTATTGGATTTCAATAAAGCCTTATAGGCTGATTTAATAATGTACCTTTCATCTGGCCCATGCTCCCAAAATCACTTATCATCATCTCCCTTATTTGAGAGTAGTAAGGATTTAATTACATCTTTGCCTGTTTCACCTAGTGTTTGCAATATTAGATCCTCCTTCCATTGGTTAGTTTGCTCATCAAGGAAGAAACTAACCTTTGCATCATTAGAAATGTGTCTTGGTGAAGCGCCATCTTTGCAAAGGTGTGTAGGAAGTCATTTGTCTCTAAAGAAAGCACATGTTATTCATTGCTAATATGCCTACAACGTTCACTATAAATCACATCTTTGGCCTTGAGAATTTTTTTCAGTGTGAAAGAATCAGCTACCTTTTCCTTACATGACCACATGTTTCCATTTTTGAAATATTTGGCTTGCAGTATGGAGTATCATAATGAAGTTGTATTGATTGTTAGACTCCATACTTGCTTTACTAGAAGGGTATAGTTAAAAGTGATGATATTTCTAAATTTCAATTCCTCTGCAGCCTTTGGTTTGCGCATTGCTCTCTATGCCACCCAATTTATCTTGCACTTGTTGCTTTTTTCTTTCCTTTGAAATTTGCTAAATATACCACAAATTTCACCACAAACAGTTTTGAGGAGGAAAATACTCGTAATGTATGTGTTGATTGCTGGTGTCACTACTTTAATAAGAATCTTGTTTCATCCTATGAAAGAAGTCTTCCTCTCCGATCTTAAATTTTCCATTATATTAGCTTCTTAAGATCTCTGAATATGCTCTTCTTTGATCTTCCTAACATCTTGTTTCATCCTATGAAAGAAGTCTTCCTCTCCAATCTTAAATTTTCCATTATATTAGCTTCTTAAAATCTCTGAATATGCTCTTCTTTGATCTTCCTAACAGGTGGGCAACCTTAGATAATAATGAATTTCTTGGTTGGAGGATCCAATCACCTTCGTAACAAATTTTTTTTATCCTCTTCATGTACATGGAGTGTGAGATATGTGAAAATTTTTATTTTTGAATATTTAAAAAAATGTAAATATTTTTTAAAATAATAAATTTAGGCATATGAACTAAATATACTTTTATAATTGAGTCCACATAAAGATTAAAAAACTTAGAAAAATCAAAAATAAAAAATGATTATGATTCATCATAGAAAATCACGGTCCTTGATGTATACAATGGAGTCTGTTGTTCACGCCCGATATATATACAATAATACATTCATTGGACAAAAAGAAACACTAACAGTGGTTGTTCGTTGTAAATAATTTGCTATTGAAATATATACTTTAAGTGTTGGATTCATTATTATCTATATTTTCAATGATTAATAGCGTTGGTTCTTATTTATTCTTGACCTTGTTCTTTTTTAGTCAAAACATCTATTTTCTCGAATTATGTTAGGAGTCTTTCATTTTACTCGATTTTCGTATTGGCTCCAGGTTTCATATTTCTCCACGGAAATGGAAACGAGATTTCACGGAAGTCAAAATATAAAAGGATAATTTACAAATATACCTACTTACTTTGATCAAAATTTTAAATATAGTCACGTGGTTTCAAAATTTGTAATAACTCCAACATAGTTGAACCATAATTATAAATAACCCCCATGTTGTTATAGCATCATCGTGACATGTGTATATTTGCAAAAATATGCAAACCATATGGGTGTATTTGTATTTTCAAAAATTGAGTGGTACATTTAATTTTTGCAAATAACCCCCATATAGTTTAACCATAATTGCAAATAACGCTCATGCCATGACAAGACAGTAACAACGTCATAAAGACGTGGGGTTATTTCCAATTATGGTTAAACTACGTGAGGGATATTTTCAAAAATTGAAATTATATAAGTATATTTGCAATTCTGATCAAACTAAGTTGGTGTATTTATAAATTACCCAATCTAAAAAGAGGTCTTTTCAGGTCCACAAAAGTAATGACGAATGCTAGAACGAGTTCCAAATTATACTAGATTCTTGGTTGAATATATATATGATAAGAATGTAATAATGTGTATCGGGAATGAGTAAAGTTGTATTGAGAATGGATAAAATTGTATTGAAAATTGAAAAATCTGTATTAAAAATTAGAAATTAATCTTGAAAATGGTGATGCAGATTTAATCTAAGAATTTCGTATGACTTAGAACGTGCCCTAATTAAAAGCCAAGATGGGTTATTATCAAAAGAAAAAAAAAAAGACCAAGATGGGCAACTCATTAGATGAACAAAGGCCCCCCTCAGTTAACCTAGACTAGTCATATCGATTTTTTTTCCGCATACAATTATAAAGAATAAAGCTATTTACAAATGGAGCTTGGTTGTTTGCTCCCCGCAGCATTGAGCTCTCAATGCTCTCAATTCATACGTCCATTTTTTTATTTTCTCATAAAATTATTAATTTAAGTGAATTTAATATATATATTAATTTTTACCATTTTTGAGTATTTTAGATATTTATTTTTGATTTGTAAAAATAGTGATATTTTAGTAATTTTAAATTACCTAAAATATCATTGATTTTCAAAAATAAAAAATAAATATATAAAATACTCCAAAAATGGTAAAATTTTATACACATATTAAATACACATAAATTAACAATTCTATAAAAAAAATTTTCAAAAAAATTTTAAAAAATGGGTGTATGCACTAAAAGGGAGCATACGGCCAATTCCCTTTACAAATGGCCTTCAAATTTATGGGACTTAAAATTCGTACACATGGCCATGCGACATACTTGAAAACATACGTATGAACTTGTTTTGTAAATTCTCCCTTGGCTAATCTCTACCCGGATGGTCACTCATTAAGAACACTTGTTCATTAATTGTGGATGATTAATGAGAAAATCTTATTTATTTATGATGATTGTTGTTTTTATCATTTGTTAAGAAGCGATTATAGAAGGACAACTGTATGATTATCTTGAGTGAACGGCCATCGCTGGGAGAATTCGGAAAAAGTTCACTAGTGAGGGGTCATTTGCGAAATCAAAAGTAGCGGGCATAAATTGAAAATTTGTGATAACTTGGGGGAACATTACAAAAAGGCCTAAAAAATTAATGGATGTTGACTGTCGATGGTAGACTAGTAGAGTGTAGACATAGTCGTAGTCAAGAGGGACATCGATGGCAAGGCATGCATGCATGCATGCAGACAGCCGAGTGCAAAGCAACCGTAGGCGGAGACTATGTACAGATGCAATGTGTAGGGTCGAGCGGCCAGGCGACGATTTGATCCCAAATTGCCGCTTTTGTCAACGTCTTATGATGGCGTGTCACGGTTCGTGGGCCATCCTCCTCGTGCTGAATGGTATTGGTATTGGTGGGCACTTCTATTCTGGCGACTCCGCGGCAGTTGAATCCCCAGGGCGTTGCATCTTTTGGGGAGGGACGGCACTAGCTAGCCACCTTGTTCACATTATTCTTCTTTTTAATGCTCTGCTAATTAAACCCTGAAAAAATACATATGTTTAGAAAATAAACACCATAAATAACGTTGATGAAAGTGTCAATATGAGCATAGTCTAGCTGGTAAGTTTCCAACAATGGTGCTGGGGCATCATAGGTTTAATCCTGGTGTGAAAATTTTCCTCTCATTTTAGGAGCAATATTTTTTGTAGATACAATATTAAATTTGCACCTGTTGAGGAAAGATTGAAAAAATACATACTTAGGATGATTATAGTTGTAAGATAAAAGAATATTTTAAAAAAGACCATTAAGATACATTTTTAGATTCGCACCTATTGAGCCAAAATTGAAAAAAAAAAATTCTTAGGACAATTTTTTTTTTTTGATAGAAATTCTTAGGACAATTTGAGTTGTAAGATAAAAGATTTTTAAAAAGGAACATTAATAAAGTTAGCCTGATACGCCTCATCATAAGGACTTAAAAAATCCTTTTTATTTATGAATGGGATGGGATGAGGATAATTTGAAATTTCTAATTTCAAAAAAGCACTTCTTCTTTTACATTAAAGGACAGCAATTTTTAAAATTTTTCGTAAGATATTTTTTAATTTTCAGAATTTTTTTGTATTTTCAAATACAATAATATTTTTTTCATCTCATCTCATTCCCAAATCTTAGTTTAACAGACCTTTTTCTCCTTTAAGAGTAGATTAGATGAATCAAAGAGCAGTTGTAGTCAGACATGGTAGAAAATGAACATTAATGGCACACGTACATCATGGTTTGAGAAAGAATGCGAAAAAAAAATAAAATAAAGTTCACTTTTTTTTATGAGGGGAAGGAAGGTTTCTTCCTTTCTTCGTTCGAAAAAAACCAATTGCACACTTGGTTAATTCTATTTTCCAACAATTAAGGGTGTGTTTGACAATTGATAGAAAATATTAAATTAAAACTTTTCACTCTCCTTAACTATTATATTTTTTAATTATTTTTCACATTTTCGTATACAACAACCGTACTTTTCAATCATTTCTACATAATTATCCACACAAATAACCTGTTTATTTTAACTATATTCTTTTTACTGTATACTTTTATCTTTATCATATCACATTATTGGAAAACTTTTATTTTTCATAATTTTTTATCTAAAATTTTATACATTACACGACACACCACACAAGAGTCTTTTTCCAATTTCCACCATGCGTGACAGCCGAAGTGGAAGAGGCGGCCAGGCCAGCCCAAGAATGCCGTGGAGTGGGAGCGTGCCTTCAACATCCATTTTAGTTCGCTAGCTAGCTAGCTAGATAGCCATCTCAGGATCCCAACAACGCGTGTTGGCCGGGCCGAGGCTTCTTCAAACCCATGCCAATTGCCTCCAGGCACAGGCTAGCTTAATTAGCTAGCTAGAAAAGCCAGTGCTGTCCTTTTATTGAAAAAAAATCACCAGAACATCATACACACATGTACAGAGAGAGAATCTTCACTGTGGAGAGGTGATCCTTATCACCATCTAATCAAGGACTACTAACATGCATGTGGTGATAAGCCGCAGAGCCAGATGAGTCCCCACAAGTCACCAAAAGTTCCACACACATGTGGGTCTCACTGTATATTTGATTCTCAGCCTTTTTCCTCCATTGACTCTGGCTGCTCTCACCCCACTCCATTTACAACCTGTAGCCAATGAGAAATGGGATGTTCAAGAGGGGTGGATCACTTACTAGGGGTTAGCGCTTGAGGTTATCAAGATTGGAATAATTGCTAATGGATTAGCAGTTAACATTATTTATCTGTTTGTTTGTGATTTTTCCTTTCCAGCTGTGTTGCTTCTTTCTATCTTATCCTTCGACCTCAGCTTTACCTTTTTTTGTTTTTTCGGTTCACTAGTTTTTATAAAGTTCTTGTTTTCTTTCTTATCATTAGAGCTTTGCTATCATTTTTTTTTTTAGTTTCAACAGCTACCTTTTTGCCCCTCTTCACTCTCTTTCATCACTTTTGTTTGTTTCTTTTCCTCTTTTTTTTTTTTATTCTGCATTTTTTTTCCATTTAACTTGGAAATTTTGACCTGCGTCCAAACTTTTTTGGCACCTACCGTACTTTTATTCCTCTTCCTTTAAGACGCTGGCAGTTGGCAGAGCACATGTTCACTGTACATACACTGACCACGTTTAAGTTTACTGCATGCCTTCCCTATTTTTCAGTGCATTGTACTTGCAATGCAATATATCAATTGGCTTTTTAATTAGGCTTTTGTAAGCCACTATGTTATGAATGAATGCATCTTCTTAGTTGGTTAAACCGACTAATCAGAGGCCATTTTTAGTTCATTTGCGCATTTACGCATGCATGTGCCTCTTTTATCCACTAGGCGTTTACGATAATTAGCAATACCACAAAAAAAAAAAACCCAAAAACCAACAGTTTTTTTTAATCAAAATCGTAAAAGAGTCACTTAAATTAATATTAGTGTTGATGACAAAATTTGTTAGTAAAAAAAATAAACTAATATTAAATGTTTCAGTGCAATATTGTTTATTGTAGTTGTTCATAAGCCGCATGATTGTAAAACATGTTATTTTCTGTTTATCATGCCCTCTATATTTAAACAATCAAGAATACTTATTCCTGTTCGAGTGGGATCGATTCATACTCCAGACCAAGCCTCCTGCCTTTTGCCTATCTCAGGGCATCACAAGCCCACTTTTCAGGTTAACGTAACAAATGAGCAAGATTTTCTCTTTTAGATTCTTCAGTCTCATCTTTTAATTATATGATTTTTAGCAAATTAATAGGTGTTGTGGTTAGGATTAACCAGGGGTGAATCTCAACAGACTAAGAGACTAGTTGCTTTGTCCATTCTGAATCATCTCATTTACAAAATCAATGATTGAAAAATTCTCGAACTCACGCATCTTCACATCCACCTTTGGAAGAGTCTTCACCTGGACATTAATTTTTTCTTCTTCTTGTTCTTCATTTTGTTTACTGATTCTTCAAATTTATGCAAGTATCAGTGCAAAAGAGTTAAGACAATATTTCATTTTACAAGGCAAATGTTTATACTCATTTAAACATTGTAGCTTAGAATATTTGTAATTTTTAAAACTCTTCGATAAAAATTTCCAAATATTCAGAATTATTTTGTTCAAGGTCATATTACTTTCAACGCAATCGCTTGGAATATGTACAAGAAATGGATTAAGGGATCATAAATGGTATCACTTATCAGGAATATAAGTTATAGATCGAGAAGGTTGAAATTCATCAAAACGAAATTAAGGTTAAATGGTTGTTCCCAGAGTATTCGACTCCACCAAAGTCGAACTCCCAAGTGTGTTCCCATCGAATTGCCAACGAGCTTTTCTTCTTCGATCTCGCATCGTCTTCCTGTGTCAGACAACTAACGCCCCGCGAGCAGTCAGAGAAGTTCCCCAAGAACAACGTCGTGAAAACGCAAGCTTCCACGTTCATTTGCTAGCTATAGACGTTACCTGCCTACTCTCTCTGCAACTGTGCCGTCACACACCTGAAAGAGGCACAAAATTAACATATGATTTTTTTTAATGAAAGGAAACAAGGAAGTGCTAGAATAAAAATCAGGCCCAAAAAGTCAATTAATGTTGGGTAATCTGTAATCATCGAAAATTCAGTTGCACATGGGCTGGACATCATCCCCCAAACAAAGATAATTATGAGCTTTCATCTCAGCTGTTTCCCATATCTTATCTATGAAACGCTAAGGAATGCTCCTGTCAATGAATGCATGCATGGTTGATGGTTCCAGGTGGAACCAAAGCAAGCATATACATCTGGCTAACATTTCGGTGAATGCCCACTTCAGGTTTCAATCCCCAGAAATGATCTGATCGAATCCAGCTTGATCTCCCTCCCTTTGGCGTTCCCAATAACATGGTGCGCTAGAAACTTTTGATCTTTTGCTATCTTGCCCATATGCAGACAGTTCATCTCTCAACCAAAAAAATGTCCAATTAGCGGTTGTTAGGATCCGCAAATCTTTGCTGTCCTGTGACACCGCCAACTTCCGCAGGAAGACATACATATGAGCTTGGCTAGAAAGTGAAATTTTGTGTTCCTTGCAAGCTGTACTTCGGGTAAACTTTTTTTTAAACCGGCATTATACAAACATGTGATAGATATTATAAATCAAGCCCTTCTCACAGCTCTCATACTGAGAGAAACATCTTATAAATACTACTATAATTGGAAGGACAACTGAAAAAACCTCCTATTACTTGGGGGGAAATTGAAAATTTGCACTGCACGAACAAATTAAGCCATTTCACAACTCTTACACTTTGAAAGCTATCTTATGAATACCCCTATAACTCGAATGACAACTGTAAAAGCTCCTATTACTAGGAGAACAATTTGAAAATTTGCACTGCAGTGCTCTAGCAGAGAATCAAACTCACGTTACCCCTTCAGCAGGCAACTGAGTTACCAACGAGGCTAAGGCTCATTGGCATACTTCAGGCTAGCTTGCATGTGGGAAAGAAGTGAAATCATGGGATCTAGAAGATAATAATTAATGATATCATCAATATTGTTCTATAAAAAAATAATCAAGCTTTTTTTATATCTTTCGACATTAAAGTAATATTATATATATCTTGTCATTTTTAATAAACATTCTGTTTTATAGGCATTATCACCTGCTGCACTTTGTTAAACAACCACCCTCTTAGATCCCAGGATCCAACAATATTGTAAAGTAGTTAATAATTAATATTTTATGATCTATCAAAGCTTATTCTTGTTATTGTGGTTTTACACTTTAACCATATATCATGGTCCTCTTGGCAATAGATGAAAAGTAAAATATAAAATTTGTCATTCTTTACTGTATCTTTTTTATATAATTTGATATTTTAATTACCTATTATCTTATTTTTATATTATTATTTTTATACCTCAATCATTTTCAAATATTTTTCATACAAAAAATTATTTATCCTTTTTATTTTTATCATATTATATTATTTTTTCATTTAAAAAAATTCATATCAATTTCTTATTTCTACTTTACATGTTTTCTGAAACACAAATAGGGGTGTTAATAATCACAGTCAACCCAGCAACCCGCTCGTCTAAGAATTTTTAAATAAAAGACTGAGGCCAACCTGTTCAACCATTTAATTAAATAAATGGATTATGGTTAAGTATTATGGTTGAGATTTTATAATTCATTCAACATGTTTAACTCGCTACTCATTAAAATCTAATATATGTATCTAAACCTCTTATTTATTTTTCTCAATTAAGCATTACTCCCTCGACCTAATTTTCAATTATTGTCCTGTTTCCATTTCTCTTGCATAAAAAATACTTTCACCTCTCCTTGCAAAATCATTGCCTACCGGAGTTTAAGCGTCAGGTCGTTTGCTATAAAATTTGACAAATCATTTATTAATGAGTTGTAAATGGATTATGATAAAAAATTTTAAATAAGTTAATAAATGGATTGGGGTTGAGTATTTTAAATCGATTAGGATTAAGATTATGATCAGACTCTAACCTATTTAGCCTAATTCGTTAATACCCCTAAATACAAATTGAAATAATTTGCACTCTATTTTCAATTGAACGGTGCCCACCCCACTCTATGACATGTGTCCTTAGTTCCCTCTGGACCAGATCGTGTAACGGGCACACCACCCATCAGCGTCTCTTAGGTATAATTTAGGAATATGAATTTTGATGGAATTTTAAGATCGTGTGATAGTGGGGAAAAAAATATTTTCAAATTTATATAATTTGTATGAAATAATAAGGATAAAGTTGGAATAAATATATTAGTTATAAAAAATAATTAGAGTATATGGCTAAATTTGAAAAGTAAGATTATTGATGGTTAAATTATTTACGAGAAAATGTGTTTAAGAGGGAAAAATCCTGGAAACCATGAAAGAAGATTGCAAAACGTGCCTTTGGAATAATGCCAACGTATTACGATCAGCTTCTACTGGCCACAGAATGCGTGTGTTAGCTAGGCAGTACACGTGTGTGTTTGACGGGTGTATTTGGAAATGAATAAAATTTTATATGAAAATTTTTAAAGTGTGATAGTTATCAAATGATGATATATGATAGGAGTAATGATGAGTAGTAAAGATGATAAAGTTAAAATAGATAAGTTGTTTATGTGGATAATTATGTAAAAATGATTAAAAAATGGTAATTATATAGGAAAATGTAAAAAAATAATTAAAAAATATGATAATTATGGAGAATAAAAAATTTTAGATTGAAAAGTTTTAATTTCACATTTTTTAACCATTGTTAAACATGGCCAAGAGGGTGATAATATTTTTTGGATAAAAAGTTTTTAATGTAGGAATTTTTTATATAAATAAAAAATGGTGCGATATTATAGAGATAACGACGATTAGTAAAAATAATAAATTTTTAAAAGATTAATTAATTATATAGCTAGTTTTTGAAAATAACTGATTTACAGAAATAGCTAAAATTATCCATAACATTAATGTGATGTGACTCATTCGGACGTGATATATATATCTATATATATATGGGAATAATCCAGCTGGGATGCGGAAAAGACATGATCAGACTGCCCCGGCTCATGCTGGCTTCGACAGACTTTGACAACATTAGCTGAACCCCAATAAATCCATGTACTTTTCATTGGCCCACGGATCTAAGCGATCTAACCTTCCAACACACCACCATAATTATAGCTGGATTTTATGAAAGGAAAGCATCCAAGGGTAAATATCAATATACAATGTTAATTTCTAGATTCTAAAATAAAGTCATAAGAAAAGAGAAATAGTGGTTATTTATATTAATTATCTATTTATTTATTAGATAAATAACATTTTCGGATTTTACATTATACTGTAAAAATTAAATTATTATAAGAATATAGAAAATAATGGCCATTTATACTAATTATCCATTTCATTTCTTTTTGTTTGTAAGACATTTCATTTATTAGATACGCATAACATTTTCATATTTTATATTAAACTGTAAAAATTATCTTGATTCATAATTTACGCAGGTCATAATAAATAAAAACATTTAGGAATTGACATGATTTATACGTTAAAATTAGCTCTTATTATCTCTATTTTTATAGCCTTGAAAGTGTGATGTCATATTTGAACGGTTTAATACAGGTATTTTATTTTTAAGAATTCTAATAAATATAAAAAATTAAAGAAGGGAAGCCCTTCGTTAGTGTAGGATGGGACAGTAGGATGAGTATTTGGAATGGAAGCATATCAGGAATGTGAAAAGGTATATTAAGATTGGTAAAAGTTGTATTAGAAATGTAAAAAGTAGGTTATTAATTTTTTAAAAACGAAAAAAAGTATTTTTGAAAACAACAGATTCAATTCCATCCTCATCCTATCTCGACTAAAACAACTTTATAATAAATTGCTACATTTTTTTGTTTGGGCCTCATTTTGATGATTAAACAAAATCTAACACATTCAGTCATTTTAATATTATTCATTTAACTAGGAATAGAAAAAACTCATCTAAATCAAAATTTTATATTGGCAAAAACATTTAAAAAATTTGAAATTGAATCCTAACCCGTAAAAACTGTTCTCTTATTAAAAATATCTCAAAAATTATGAATCAAACATCTAAATTGCTAAAGTTTTCATCCTACATAAAATAATGCTCCATATAATTTTATAATATTTTAAAATTTATTGCATAGATTCAAGCGAATTCCAAAATTTATTCATGCAATTCTGATTTAAATAATTTTTGATAACTTGGTTAAATGAATTATATTAAGTATAAAAATAGATTAAATTTTGTATAAGTATTAAGATGAAGCCCAAGCATAACAATTGTACTAGGTTTAAAATATAAGACAATCATAGTAAAAAGAACTGCATTTTAAAAATACGTTTTAAAATTTCATCGAAGTTATACTACTTTTCAGATTTTAAGCACCTAGATGTAGATCCGCCTATGACTAATTCACTTCGGTGAATCATGCACCACTGAAGCGCTTCCCATTATAAAATAGAAATTTTATTATTATTATTTTTTATGTAAAGGAGAACCTTATCTCAACCCCCTTTCAATATAAAAGGGGTTAGAGATGGAGTAGTCCAAGCAATTCATTTTCAAAAAATTGTCTGTACAAATTTTTTCAAAAATAGCCTGAGGGGGATTACCCCACCACATCCGGTGCTCCTCAGGAGAACCGAGCACAAGCTCAGCCAAGGAATGAGCGACCTCATTTCCTTGCCTTAAAACATGATGAACTGAGAAATACATATGTTCTCTAAGTAAAGCCCTAATCTCAGAAATGATAAAACCCACAGGAGAGGAGATGGGTTCGGATGTAGACAAAAAATTACACAAAATCAGGGAGTCAGATTCCAATTGGACCCTGACCAACTTTTGCTGAATCGCCCATTTAATTGCCAGCTGGAATGCAGTGGCTTCCATGAGAATTAGCTCCAAGACACTGCCCCTTCTCCATTCCTTAGCTGCAGAAAATATAACCCGTGAATCTCAGAGGAGATGGGTTCGGATGTAGACAAAAAATTACACAAAATCAGGGAGTCAGATTCCAATTGGACCCTAACCAACTTTTGCTGAATCGCCCTTTTAATTATCAGCTGGAATGCAGTGGCTTCCATGAGAATTAGCTACAGGACACTGCCCCTTCTCCATTCCTTTGCTGCAGAAAATATACCTCGTGAATGTCTGATGACAGCCGCACAAGCAAAGACATCCCCATTCCGATGAATTTTAGATGGTAGTAATTGGTATATATACCAAATTACCAATTCCATGCCAATCGCCAACGATGACCACCGTATGGCAATAGTCCGGTGCTTTGCCTGAGCCTTTTTCTAGCTTGCGCCAAAATACGGGCTTTGAATTTTTCATCACAGCCAAGCAGTAGTGGGGTCCAACATATGAAGAATCTTTCAAGGATCTTGTCCCGTGCATATGATAAAATATTCATGGCCCCACCTTGGGCGTGGTGTGTTGATGGGCTCATGACTTTGGACTTGGGAGGAGTTCAACTTTTTGTCATGTTATGTAGGATTAAGGTCTACCAAATTATAATACAATTAGTTATTACTTGGATGATTAGTGGTTAATATGAATGAATATGAAATCTTAAGTTAGTAAGGTATAAGGTTCCAAGTTCAGCAGAAATAGTCATTTAATTACTTCTCTTTTCAAGTATGCCTTTATTAGGTACTTAATCATCCTAGGTGGGTGGTTAGATAAAAAAACATAATGATACCCTTTAAGAATTCTACTTCAAATTAATTATAAAACTTTTTATGATTCCACTTTCATTGTAAATCAATTTGAAAAAGGATTTAAATTCAAATTAACAATTTAAGTTTTAATTAATAATTTTACATGTATCTTATATTGGAAATATTTCAATGATACTAATAATATCGAAGATTTCAAATTGTCGCTCCATTTTGAGCCACTTGATTATGAAACTAAAATTCAATCAATTACATACTTTGACGTCATTTGTTTTATTTTGATACAAAAGATTATTTCAATCAAATTCTAAAATACATCTATTAGCTTTAGAATAAGTATAATCATCAATCCAACTAGCTCCATTCTTTTGTCCATATAAAATAATGTTTTATATAGTTTAAATATTGAATATACAACCTCTAAACTGACATTGATAAGTCGAAAATTTTTTTTTTTACCAGATCAAGGGCTGAATCATCAAAGAAGGAAAATGGAATGTAAGAGACACAAAATTACATGGAAAAATAATGATATATGAACATCGGAGAACCCAAAAAAACCACAAAGCACGTAACATAGAAAATTCATTATTGAGGGTTTAGGGTGCAATGAGTTGTGATTACAAAGCTAATGTATTTTTTTTTTTTAGTGCAGATCGATCCCATTTACAGGGATTTCCTTAGATGTTTTATGCGTGGCTCTACACGGCGACATTTGCTTTGCATCAGAGGTGGAAGTGCAATCATTCCCATCAGATTTTTTGAGAGGCACAATGTCTGTCTTCGATTGGCTAAGTACTGACGAAGATTGATGTGAAAAGCTTATGGCGAATGAGCTAACTTTGGCCTCTATGCTTTAGCATTGAATGCTAGGGATAGGGGTGGGACTCGAGTTGGATTGCACAGGGCTGTGGAGTTTCAGTCTTTGTGTTGGAAATTCGATTACTGTCGAACTAACAGAGATTAAATTAACAATTGAAATAATAAAATTTTAAAATATTATTATATTAGCTTATGAATAATTTACATGTAAATTTATTTATATCTTACAATATCTTCGGTTTTGATAAAAGTTGATCTTTTAATTAAAAGATAATTCTAAATACAATAAACGTAATAAATGTAGATATCACAAACAATATAATGTTGTCAAAAAATGCAATCAATATATTGTAGTTAATTAATATATATATACAATAATTTTAAAAAGTTGATATATTTATAATTAATTACAAATAAAGTTAATGTAGACATAATATATTTAACTTTTATGGACAAATGTATGTAACATTTTGATTTTAGAATAAACGTCTTATAATTTAATTAAGTTATCATTATATAGGATAACCTTTATCATAATTAAAGTTGAAATACTTAATGCATAAATAAATATAATTATTTTAATAAACTAGGGAAAACATCAACTTCGAACCGGGTTGGGTTTTGATAGTAGGTTGATGCAAATATGGTATTTTTTTTTTTTTTGATGAACTGGAAATTCCCCTATCCCGATCCCCTCACAGTATGGGGAGGACCGAGATTGGGAGATCCAGAAGTAGCAATATCAAAAAAATTGTCTGTACAAATTTTCCAAAAAATGGCTTGGGGGGTTTCCCCACCAAGATTGGTGGTCATGAGCAAACAAAGACATCATATCTGCTAAAGCATGGGCAACAGCATTTCCCTGCCTTAAAACATGAGAGACAAAAATATGGGGA
>JAXCLR010000050.1:14141186-14168447 GCA_035584095.1 Annona squamosa
ATAATTTACTTCCATACATGTTTATCTAAGGTATTTTAGCAAAACCCCTATGTTTATTGCATGATTTGGGATAAAAAATGAAAAATCCAACAAAATCAATCATCTCTTCCTTACCTCCGGCCACCCGGCGGCGACGACGACGTGAACAGTGACGTGGACGGCGGCGTGGATGCAAGCTCCCTCTCCTCTCTTCTTCATTCTCCTTCTCTTTCTTCCTTTCTTCCTCTTTCTCCTTTCCATTTTTTTTCTTTTTTTTTCGGCTTTGTTTCGAGAGCCTGCTAGAGCTCTCTCTTTTACACCCCTTTTTGTTTGGTGCTCTGCACGTGCACCTAAAATGTGGTGCACATGCAGCAGCAATTTTTTTTTAGACCGGGCCCTACAATTACCAGAAGGGAAGACCACACACCCCTAGTTATTAAGAGAAGATATCAAATAATGAACCAAAGAGGACGGGTTCGGAACCCTTGTCTCCATAGGTTGCAACGCCAAAGTGACACAGTATTCATTTTGTGTATATGTAATTTTGTATTTATAATGATCTCAATGTACGTTCATTCAACTCTAATGCATACAATGAATAATATAAAGAGTAATGATTCATAAATCTTATTATAAGCTCAAAGGCTCTATACTTAATTTTTAAAATTTTAGATATTTTAACCATTTATCATGTTTTATATATATATATTTTTGCGTGCTCTCAAAAAAAATTTTCATTAAAAACTTATAATTTGGAGAAGATAACATCTTTTGAACGTTATTATATAGATAATATTTTTTTTGAAAAATATATAATATGTAGTGTATAAAAGTTTACAATACATATAATTTTGGAATCCTAAATAATATAAAATTTTTTAGTTTTTGACAACCAAACTTTTTTTTGGAAAAAATTAAAATTTGATTGCTAAATAAAATTCCCATGATACAGCGACAACTAAGGAGAAATTTGGTTGTTAATAATTTATAATTTTATACTCCAGCAACTAAATTTTTATTGTAAAAAATATTATTATAAGTAAGAATTTTTTTTTAGTCTATGAAAACATATTTAAGTAAGAAAAACTATAGAAGTATCATTATAAGTAAAGAATTTTTCCTCACATATACATTATCCTTGCTAATAAAAGACTTTTTGATTGCTAATAAAGATTGCCAAAAGCCAACTTTCTTACTATAAAATATACATGATAAACTTATAAATGGTGTAGATGTAAAAGAAAAATGTTTGAAAAACAAAAGTTAATCATGGATGTCATTACTCTAAAATGATTGCATTTGAATTCATTATATGTAAATGTATCATTATATGTTATCGTGCATTTACATGCACTTGGCTCAGAATGATTTATACGTGCATTTAAATGTATTAATATTTTATATAATTATTTATCTATGTATGTATGAATATATTCGATAGTTTATACATATAAAAATAATTTAAAAATTATTATTTACATTAAACTATTTTATTACATCGATTTTGTACCATTTTTAGATGAGACTCATACACATTTAATTTAGATGAAAATTAGCATGATAATAAAAGAAATAATTCTAAATATAATAGAATGAGAAGATGTACATTGTATAATCATGTGGGCCCATTTTGATGTAAATAACATGTACTAGATGTTTCATTCTTTGTATAAATGGTTCGAATATAACATAATAACTTTTTTATTGGAGTATATTTACAACATATCTTAATTTATATTGTATTCAAAACTTAATTTATATTGTATTCAAAACTTTAAGACAATTCTACCAATGTTTCTAAAGGAAAACAATAAGTTTCCAAATATTAACGAGGAAGACCATCAGCTCCCAACCAAATAAGATGGACCACAAATACCTTCACTTAAAATTTAATTCGAAATCCCCAATGGGATTTGAACACGGACAAGTGGGAACGAAAACTCTGTTCGGCGCCTGGTGACCACGCGGGCTCGTTTGGTATAACATAATGTTTTTTAATCCCAATGTTTTGAAATAGAAAAACAACTGCTGCATGGGCTCGTCACTGCAACCGATCGGTCGCATTCGATCCAAGCCCAATTTTGAGTCACTCAAAAACATTGTATCATTTCTTCCAAAAGTAAAAAAAAACCCATCGTAGTAGACTCATGAAGAACAAAAAAGAATACATGAAGCAACTGCAACTCCATGCCACCCGTACGTGTACATATAATATACGTCGTAATTTCTGCATGCATGATGGTTATATACTTACATGTACACATGAAGAAAACATACTATCCTTGTGGGTTTTTGTTGATGGCTACACAAAAGTCCTGCAAAGGACTAGGGTCCCCGGCGTAAGTATGCAAAGCAAACAACGAAAGCAGCGCAAGGCCAAGCACAAGGATGCTAGAAGCCATGCTCCTCAACTCGATTTCAAACTAGCTAGCTGAAGGGAGAGAGAATATGGGGATTTCAAACTAGCTAGCAGACGCTAGATGATTATTTTAAGCGTGGTACGAACTTGTTAGTTATTAACGTTGAAATGGTCAAATTAATTACCCGAGTTTACTAGCAGAAATGATTGAAGTAGTCGTGTTCTCGAAACGAAGTCTAATGGCTTTTATAATAAGCCATATATGGTTTAAGCCGCTTTCACTTCATAACTGCTTCGTTTGAATACTTAGCTAGTCTTCGGCTGCTGGTGTTTGATCGAACAGGTGAGGTCCTTAACCGTAGAAGGAGTCATCAACTACTGCAAATTAATTTGAAAAAGGAAATAAAATAATAATAATGATGATGATGATGATGCAAGGATCGATAAGAGATGATGGCGACAGTCTTTGTGCCGCAAAGTTATATATCTATAAGATGTGGCTGACTTCCTAATCCATAGAACAATACGGTTATATTGTTGGTTTGTTTATTTGTTTTTTCTGTTGAAGGAAATGCGTCACCTACCATTAAATGAGATGAATGACTTAAACTGTAAGGTGGTATTTGTAACACGGTGTTCAGTCGATTGGAACCGTTCCACCTGCGAAACCTGTTGACTTTCACACACTATATTATATTTTTCTACGTGGAGGAAGTCATATAAAACTTTTGAAAAATTTTTACAGTAAAAATTTTTGAATTTAGAAAAAATAATGTAATATGATAGGAATAATGATGAGAAATAAAAAAAATAAAGTTAAAATTAATTATATAATTAATTGTGTAGAAATAATTAAAAGATATGACAGTTATACAGGAAAATGTGTAAAAAAAAAAGATAGTTGAAAGTTTAAATTTAAAAGTTTTACTGTGTAATAAACATGCTCAGTTGTATTTATTGGTTGTACTTCTTTTGTATGCCCGGTTCACTAAAATTTTCGGTAGAATTATAATCAGGTTACGGTCAACCTATGACCCAACTAGCGTAACTTAATTTTTGGAGATTAGGGTTAAAAATCTTTCACTTGTGAACTCATTTACATAGCCCAATCTAAATTAATGGATTTGTCATGGGATTGAGTTTTTTCAACTTATAAACTAAATAATCTAATCCTTTTAAGCCATCAACCTATATAACCTATTTACAATCCATGAAATAAAGGAGCTAACATTGTTTTGATGCTTATTATTTTACGAGTTATGTATAATTATTGATAATAGATTCAATATTTTAATTACCAGTAGATACAAAAATTGATCTCTTAAAATAAGTAAATCATTACCATTTTAATTAATCTATTATTTTAAAATTTTGTTATTCCAATCATTTTAAAATACATTAAGAGCCTATTTACCAACCTTGTTAAGAATCTGCAACTCAACCTATTTATGCCAAATGAATTTTTTTATAAATGAGTTACAAATAAATTAAATTAGAGTTAAAATTTTTAAAATGGTTTAGGATTAAGATTAGCTTTAGCTATTAGGCACTAGGGGTGTACCCTAATGGTAACTCATATTGGCTGGTCATGAGTTTGACTCTCTCCTAATCTATTTAGGTGATGTGAGAGTTTTTCTGTTTCCTCTATTTGGTCAATGTATTTGCAGTTTTTTCTCTTGTGTGGGTTGTTATTGAAAATTTCTCTCAATTGTGTAAGAGTTATGAATTGCTTGATTATAAATATCCATAAAAAAGGTTAACTTTCAACTCACGTGATTTGACCTAGTTATACCCTTATTTTTTGGTATTACATTATGGTTGAGGGATATTCTAATGATAGAATCAAAATTTAATTGACTAACGCATTTTGAATAGTCTTTTTTTAATGAAAGCATTTAGAATAATCTATTTGACTAAAAATCTAAGTTTTAGCCTAACCAAAATGTGCATTAGAAAAATATGCAAAATCATTATCATAGAGTAGTTGGATTTACGTATTAGTTTTAAAATCGTCTTCAATATTTAAATAGCTTGAAATATTATTCTTGTAATGAATTAAGGATTTTATAAAATATTATTATATTTTACTGCAACTGCGAATCAATGTAGATATTTTTATAATTTACTTATGAATATACATTTTGAAGGAAAACGTGGTTCACTCCAACTCTGATGAAGATTGTTTTAATTTCAAACAAAAAATGATGTTGAATAATATGAATGGTTGATTTTCAATTTAATCATCAAATGAGTCCGTTTGACGAGGTGAAATGAAAAACTACATTGTAACTTGGGTTTCACCAAACTTATCGCTTGTTTTTGTTTAGATAATATATAGAAACTGTTACGATTGAATACATAGCCTGTCTATCTAAGCGAAAGAGATGAGGCGAAATGGAACAAAAAATTCTATTTTCAGTTTTTCCATTTTAAATATCTACATTTTTAATACGTGAGAGCTCTTCCTTTTTAATTTTCAATACTATTTGTTTATTTTTCATATAATTTTTCATGTCTCGCGGTGCAACAATACTTGTTCGTAATATTAAAATTAAGTGTATTTTAAAAAAATCATAAATTTAAGGTACTACGTATAAATAGATCTACAATATTGACAATTTACATTTTAAAAATTCATATGTGATTTTTCTCAATCCTTACCAAATGGCAGTTTATCGCAACAAAAATAATTTCTTTTATAACCATTCTCATCCATAGAAATTGAAAGATATTCAAATATCAGATACACTTAAACTGAATTAATGCTTTTTAATTAGCAAGTCATGTCCAGGAGTAAGGTGTAACAAACGCAAAAAGTAAAAGTTGTTGAATTTTATCAAGCAAAGCAGTACATAAATTCTTTCCTAGTATAAACGAAGGAACTTGAAAGAAAGGGTTCGATCAAAAAATCACTTCATCGAAACCATTTCTCAGAGTTTATATACAATTTTTAATGATTCAAACGACCAAGGGAAAACAAAACAAAATACGAGGCTTGCGTTTGGCCAAGGTTACAGCACTACTAGTACAATATTAAGCTTTAGCAACGAATTGTAGCTATAATTTCATTGATAAATAATTTTAACAATCATATAATCTTATTATCATTGTATTGATAAAATTTCGTTGTAAAAAATCTATAGCAAAGGAAAAATATAATTCAGCTAACTAATTAACTATAGCAAAGGAAAAATCTTATTGTTTAAGCTGCTATCACTTCTAATTAACGACTACAATATTTGGTACACCTAACAGATCGTTGAACCCATGCCCAAGAACGAGCTATGGACATCCAGAAGCATATGCCAGACGCGCGGTCAATATATTTGGTACACCATTAAAAAAAGGATTTAAGTGTCCCATCAAAAGTAGGCGTGTTCAATGCGACTTCCGGGAGCATGCAGTTTTTTTTTTTTTTTTTTTGATGAACTGGAAATTCCCCTTTCCCGATCCCCTCACAGTATGGGAGGACCGAGATTGAGAGATCCAGAAATAGCAATATCAAAAAAAATTGTCTGTACAAATTTTCCAAAAAATGGCTTGGGGGAGGGTTTCCCCACCAAGATTGGTGGTCATGAGCAAACAAAGACATCATATCTGCTAAAGCATGGGCAACACTGCCTTAAAACATGAGAGACAAAAATATGGGGATTTCCGGAGATAAGAGTCTTGATTTCATGGATAAGGATCCCCGCCGGAGCCCGAATTAGGTCCTCTCCAGCCAAAAAGTTACACAAAAGGAGGGAGTCAGACTCGATATGGATTTCTTGATACGTCATCTGGGAAGCCCACTTGGCCCCGAAGAGAAAAGCTTGAGCCTCCATGAGCAGGACCCCCATCATCTGGGATGCAAATATGGTATTGGTTTTAGGTTTTTGAAAAAATTTTCAAAATTAAAATTTAAACTTGATTTTGAAACTAAGTCGGGCTAGGTTTGAACTGACCCAATACTAAGTTGCACCCATAGTCAGGTGGTTTGCTCCAGCCTAAAGACAAATTTATCAAGAAACTTTGATGATGTCATAATGTCTATCCAACCTCCTTATTGAGAATTTTTTTCAATTAGAGAAGGTTGACTTGCCTTCAACAAATATATAAATTAAATAATTTTAAAATTTACGCATTTTCTAAATGTGGCTCATGCACATATTTGATTTGATTGGAAGTTAGTCTTAGTGTAAATAAATTGTTCTAAATGAATTAGGTATATTGAATTTTGATTTATCACCATGTAAGCCCAAAATGGAGGCAGTGCATTGAAATATTCAACTGTAGGTACTATTGAAGTATATCTCATCTTGAAAACTATATATATGTAAGAGAAATGGTCCCATTAACCTTGAACTAAGCAAATGTATCGTTTAGCCTATTTTAAAAAATACATTTACAATAACTTTTTTTTATTTTTTTCTTCATATACTTATTTACCTAAGTATATTTAACATATAGACCAAGTTTTAGCATTTTTAGATTTACGTAAATAATTTTTTTTAGATATTCAAAGATAACAGTGTTTTAAATACACATATAAACACAGATATTTAAAAATCTCAAAAAATATAAATATATTCAAAAATGATAAAACTTGGTTTATACGTTAAATATATTTAGACAAACAAGTGTAGGAAGAAAAAAGTAAAAAAAATTATTGTAAATAAGTTTTTTCAAGTAGGTTAAGTTGGACATTTGCTTAGCCCGGGTCAACAGGATCACTTTTTTGTATGTTATTTTATTAATAACATGTGAATGTATGCAAATATGTTGTAATGCAAAATGACAACTTAATTTTTTTTGCCCCATCCTCAAATTATTAAATAGTTGGAGAGAATTTTATTTTATATATTTGTAGATTTAGGATCTATTTTGATATAAGACAATTTGAAAAAGTACAAAAGTGAAGAAATAGGACTAAGTTTATTGTTAATAGCGGAGAGAATATAAATAAAATAGATAAAATAATCATTTGAAAATGTAAAAAATAATTAAAAATAAAGATAATAATAAAAAAGTAAGCTAATTAAGGGCGTGTTTCAATTAGTATAAAAATTTTAATCTCTACATCTATTTTACTTCTTTCTATACAATTATTTTACTTTTGAATCACTTTAATACAACTACTTATACAATTAATCTATTTATTTTAAATTTATTCTCTTTACTCTTCATGATTATCTTTATTAATTATATCATTTTCTCGTAATTTAAAAAAATTTATTAAAAAAATTTTCATTTAAAAATTTTATCACTTCAAAAACACATCATAAATATTTTAGCCGGAAAAATCATGTCAAAGATACGCAAAAAGGAGCAAGGAAATTTTATTTTATTTTATTTTACTTGTTATCAAAAGGAGCCTTGATGACTAAGGCTCGAAGGATTAATGCAAATACAAACGAATAAAGGTCCTTATATATTCTTTACATATATTGAGATGATGGTCACTTGAGTTGCCTGGACCCAACCCAATCTAACCCTACGAAAAACTCGGGGTTGACGGCAAACTCTCTGCCCAAGCTGCATGCACCCCTAGTGGGTTGCTTTCATTATTCGGACAGACCCACCCGCTTGCTGTATGTTCGTTTTGTGTAGCCCATGTAAACATAGTTTCCGGGTCGGCTCATGCCTGTTAAGGCAAGCTTGCTCCCACCGCTTGAGAGAAGCATTAATAAATTGCTGCCCAAAAATAGTTGAAATTCTCTGTAAAAAAAAAAAAAAAAAAGTTGAAATTTAATTGTTTTTTTCCCACCTGAAGTGGACTCAGTAATTTAGTGCCCCGGCCAGCCTAAACAGCCATTGAGCTTCTTCACTTTTCACTGCCTGAATGTTATGAGATTTTTAACGGGAAAATAGCCGTCATTAAGTGGTGTGTTTGTTTAAAGGAGAATATATAAATTATAAATAGGAATAGAATATGATAGGGATAAAGTGGAACAAATAAAAAATAAATTAGGCATGTGTATGAAAGTATATGAGAAAATGATTAAAAAATATAAGAAACGACTGGAATATAAGAATTAAAAATGAAAAAAAAGTTATAGTTGGGTGTTAACTTTTGCATCCCATTTTCTTCCCTTCCATTGTCCCTGGAACAACCACACCCTAGATAACATTAAAAATTCTTCTTTTTTAAATTCAAAATAGGGTTATGGCATTTGAAATTTTGGCTCTGTAACTGGCCATAGAAAAAAATTAGAAGATTTCTGCATCTTCCATGAATGTTCCACTTACTTTGTCTCAGCTGTTCTGGATATACAATTAAATTCACTTGAGCGTGAATGCTGTACTTTTTTTTATGATTTTCATATATGCTTTTTAAACGGATGTGGATATGCTGGTTCCGATGGTCGTGATACATTAGGAATTTAGCTTTCCGGCTAAAATACATAAGAATATAGTATTTTTTTTGTGGGAAACTAGTTAACTAAGATTTCGGACTAAGGTTTTGTTGGGTACGCAGATAGGCCGCTTTTATTTTCGAGAATTTCTCTCAGCACTTCACATGGAATTCTCTCGTCAGGACTTATTTCGCCCTTTATTACTAATTTTAGGCATAAATTAAACAACGAAAGCAAAAGCTATCGATTGTTATCTAAACCGATTATGAATTTATCTAAAACCGATTATGAATTACGCTCCGTGTTACAGAGCATAGCCAAACAGTGCCTAAAATACGTCACAAATTTTGAAAACAGGCTTTTGTCCCATCTCATGCATGGCCAAACAAGGCCCTAGTCTCGCGTTTTAATTTTAATTGTACAGACTGCCAGACAAGGAGGCTTCCAATCCGCTATGGCCTGACGAAGGAATGGCTCTCTTTTTTTTCCTCTCTCTCCCTCTCTCTGAAAAACATTATATTTCAATTATTTCTTCTTAATGTTGATTTTTTTTAGGATATTCATATGATTCTTTCCATAGCATCCTCTAATCCTTATGCAATAGAGTTCATTGTTGAGTGGTGTAGCCTGCAACTCTTCCATGTTCAAGGATTCTAACCTAGGACAAATTACAACATTAGGGCCTTCAAATGATTAACCTATGTTTTCTGTTTTACCAGGGAAAAAAGAAGTGGGCTGCTTGCGAATGGCCTCTGAAGATCAATGCCTTTGAACTGTTATTATAAGAAAGTCATAATGCAAATTGATGGTGCAGGCAAAGGATTTTATAAAATGTGTTCTATTGGGCAGGATAAATAGGTTCTATTTTCTGCTATAAATTTTGGTAACATAGACAATCATAAGTGCTCAATTCAGCTTGCCCTCTGGTTTTCTTTTATCTACGGCTAAACCATATTACTAGGTTTTTATTTAAGATTGATAGTGCTCTGACTATTTTATGCTAAGCCCTTACTTCTGGGCTTTCATTCATTTGTATTTTTTGAACATTCTGTTCCTTTTTTGCCGGGGCTTGAAAGAAAACTTTTTCAGTAGTATGGTTGGCTATATGTTCATCTCCTGAGCTCTACTCTAGCTGCCACAGAAATGGACATTTGTAGTATTTGGAAACTATCAGAAAGATGGTATTGAAATACCAAAAGCTTTTCTTGGGGAATAAAAAATTTACTGTTACAGTTCCACCTGAGGTGCAAGAAAAGAAGTTACTGTTACAGTTCCACCTACTTCTAAATGAGCGAGCCCAGCTTCATCGCGCTGTCTGCCCTGGCCTCGGGCACATTTGGGATGGTGAAATTTGGTGTGATTATGGGAAATAGTGAGAACTATAACAGAGAATATTTTGATAAATATGTAATTGACAGAAAATAATAGAAATATAATTGGAAATAAATAAATTTATTAGAGGTAATTAATATTAAAAATGATAAGAATATAAGAATAAAAGTGAAAAAATAAAATATCGAGAAATGGAAAGTCGTGCGCGTGGCACAGACTTCCCACAGTTTTCCAAACTTTCTCATTCATCGCTTTTACCAAATGCGGCCTTAGCCAAAATGCCAAACAGTTTACGTAGTGGATGGTTAGAAATATTCCACACAATACCATTGATAATCATTTTCATTTTTATTTGTTTTCCGCATCTTTCCTAATGACTTCCTGATATATTTTAGACTATAATACTATAGGATGGATTATTACTTAGTAAAGTAACAACCTCATACATTTCATATTTTTAATTTTTCTTTACTTTTGTGTAGGAGTAAGCGTATTTAATTAATAAGCAAAGATTTAAAATGTAATTCAGTTTTTTGTTTATGTATGGATTATGTTTTTACGTGGATGTGTTAGTCTTTTTTTTTTCTTTTTTTTTTGAGAAAAGTGGATGTGTTAGTCTTAATTTGATAGGTAGATGATAAAACAAACATAATATTTTCTAACTTTTAAAATTATATTAATTTCAAATTCAATTATTGCATTTCTTAAGATATAAATTTTCGAGTATTCATGCTGTGTTTGTTTATAGAAGAATGAAAAATAAAAAATGAGAATGCAAAAGTTAATACCCGACTATTCTATTTTTTCATTTTTATATTTGTATTTTCATTATTTTTCGTATCTTTTTAATTTTTTAATCATTTGCTTTTACATTTCTATGCAACTATCATATATATATATTTTTACTTTATCTCTATCATCGCTTATAGGTGCATCACATATTATCATTAGATCTCATTCTCCTTTTTTCATTATTGGATCGGTTATGACTTATTTCAAGTCATAAAACATCCTTGAATTGAATATATATGTATATATATATATATCTTTTTTCTTAAAATAAATTTTCAATATAATTTTTTTCAATTTCAAATACATTTTTTATATTTTCAATATAAATTTTTTTATCCACAATATACACTATTATATTCTCGTACCAAATATAAATTTGTATTAGGAATCTTGTGCGGCTTGAAACAATTCTTTAGTTAACCACTTCGTTTTTAATAATATCGCATCACATCAATTAGAAGTGGGAATTTGGGCAAGTCAACTCGTGAACGGACCTTGACTCGACCCGTTTTTGACTGGATAAAACTAATATTTTTTTGACTCGATATAAGGATGAATTAGAAATTTTGACTTGAATTTAAAAATAGTGGTCGGGGGTAGGTCGACTGTGTAATTTATAATCTATTTCTTTTAAAATTTTCATATTTTTTATAATTAACTGTATCAATAATAGAAGAATCAATTTATTTAAAAACCAATAAAAAATCAATAAGAAAAATTTGCGCACTCACATATATAACTCTTATGTATAATTATATATGAATATATTTTAATAAATTTATACTATATTTCTCATGTTTTGTTTTAGCAATAATGTGTTTTTAGTAACTAATAAAATATTTAAGCACATAATATATAAATTTAGTATAGATGCATCTTTATATTTGATTAATACATAATTTTTTAAAATTATGTTATTTGATTTGCAATTTTTACCCAATCTGCTTTGCTGAAACCAATCTAATATCAACTTAAAGTTTGTCCCAAAACTTATTAAAAAAAAATAGAGAGTCAAACCGATCTTGTCGTGACCTGGTATAAAAATATGACCAAATTGAATTTTTAAAATGTAGGATTAGAGTTGGGTAAATCTTGACCTATTATGATTAGCCTCGATTACCAACCCTAACATCAATTTTTTAAAAAAAAAAAAAAATTGTGACCAAAATTTCAGCTCGTGTTATTATTATTATTATTATCTTTTAAATTTTTTTTATCTTCGAATAGGATCCTATTAGCTCTGGCTAAATAAATATCTCACTTAGCTCATCTTAAATATCCTATTTACAACGATTTTTTTTTTTTTACTTTTCTTTGAGTACTTATTTATTTAAATGTATCTAATATATAGACTAAGTTTTACCATTTTTGAATATGTTCATCTATTTTTTTTGAGATTTTAAAACATCTATGTGTGTATATATATATATATTTAAAATACTCTTATTTTTAAAAATTTAAAAAAATACATACACATATCCAAAAATGGTAAAACTTGATTTCTATATTAAATATACTTAGATAAACAAATGTATAAAGAAAAAATAAAAATATATTTTAAATAAATTTTTTAAAATAAATTAAGTAGAACATTTACTTAGGACGTGTTTGGCAATCAATAAAAAATGTCAAGTTAAAACTTTTTAATCTAAAACTTTTCATTCTCCACAACTATCATATTTTTTAATTACTTTTTTACATTTTTTCTATACAACTATCTTACTTTTCAATCATTTTACATAACTATCCACACAACTAACTTATTTATTTTAACTTTATCATCTTTACTACTATAATTACTTTTATCATTTCTCATCATTTGACAACTTTTATCCTTCAAAACTTTTTATCAAAAATTTTATTCCTTAACGACCACACTTAGGGTGTGTTTGTTAATAAGGAAAAGTTGTCAAGTTAAAACTTTTCAATCTAAAACTTTTTACTTTCCACGACAATTCTATTTTTTAATCATTTATTTACATTTTTTTATACAATTATCGTATTTTTTAATCATTTCTACACAACTATCAACCCAACTAACTTATCTATTTCAATTTTATCCTATTTATTCATCATCATTATCTTTATTATATCACATCATATGATAACTTCTATTCTTTATAATTTTTCTTCAAAATTTTTATCATATTTTAGACACACCCTTAGTCCGGAGTGACAGCACCGTTCCTCTCCGTAGTCTGCTTCCGCCGCCTAACTCGAGCCGTCGAAGGACAGATGATCGGTAAGGCGACCATTTCTACGTCCCTTCCACGGCGCGATCACATGTGAATCTAAACATGACACGTGTAGCCACGTGTTTCTCACGAAGACTCGAACGGTCACACAGGGGCTAGATTCTCAAAATATGGCTAACACTGTGCTTATGAATTTGGATGAAAAATTTGTAAATTTCTACGCATGAGAATTATTTTTTCTATCCAACTGACACAATATCACGACAATTTGAAACAAAACAACGGCCAAGATTAGTAAATAATATCTCACGATGACTGTAGCACCTCGCATGAGCAAGGTCCTCCCCCCATACCCAGCCTACTAAATGCAGCATGGCACGTCAGCGTGCACGCGCAGACGAAATTTCTACTGCTACGTACATTGGTACGTAGAATGACTGACCTATACCAGACAAGAAAGTAGGCCACGTTTACGGCCTTTTTATAAGATCTAGAACGTTCATCCACTCATTTTTTTTTATTGCAATACGTTCATCTAGTCGTTTCCATCCAAGAATAAATAAAAGCGTAAAATTTTATGAATAAATATTTATTTATTCTGGGAGCTAAGCCAAAATTGAAGGGAATGACATGAAAAGCATTTTCAGTCATTCGCAACAGAGGGAATGGACGGTGGTAAATGAACCTTGGAAATGGTTGTTGCCCGTGGTCCACAGCCATCCATTTTAATTTTTAAACAATCAGATGGGTTTGGATTCTAGTCCGGGGCCCACTTATTTTGAAACGTTGGCCCAGAATAAATTGCAAACCATTTTCGGAGTTTTTGGACCGTTGCGATCGCTAGGGCCCACTCTTACAGCCAGCAATCATCATTCACGAGTAGAATTGTGCGGCGTACGTAAACGGCGGCGTGGTTTTCCTCTGCAGTATCCCTCTGAAGAAAAAATGAGAAATATGAATAAAATTTTCGGAAAAAAGATATAATATGATAGAGGTAATAATGAAAAAAATAAAATTAAAATAGATAAGTTAGTTTTATAAGTAGTTATGTTGAAATTATTGAAAAAATAGAATAATTGTACACGAAAATATGACAAATATTAAAAATAGAATCGTTGTTAAAAATGAAAAGTTTTAAGATAAACAAACACCCCATACTTCAAATTTTTTTTTAAGAACAAATTTTCATCCAAAAATTTCATCATTTCATAAACATACCTTTGGTGTTAGACGAAGACACCCTTCTAATAATTAATTTTAACTATGGCCACCACTTATATTTATATTTATAGATATGATAATATATTTATAAAAATGGCATAGATGACTACATATTCTACTCTTTGTTTCAAATATAACAATTTCGTTAGGTTTTGTTAGATAATGTGGTAAATTTTTGTTGAGATCCACAAAATTTTCCTTTTATATATATTTTAAAAAAATATACCGTATTTGAGTAAGAGTGATTTAGGCTTCTTTTATTTTGTGTTTTTATATCATTTTGTTTATTTTAAAAATATTTAATGAGAGTAATTTTGTAATTTCAATTTACTTTTAACATTGGCCTTAACGAAGTTGACATATTTGAATTTTATGGATAAAATATGTGGTTACTTATGCTATTTTTATAAATATATATGTAGATATGTAGTTACGGATATATAGTTATATTTGAAATTAACCTGGATAATAAATAGATAATAATTAAAAATAATTAAACGTCATATCAATATTAATAAAGGGATTAGAGGCAAGGCTTTGATTGTTTTTTGAACCATAAAAGAAATGATATTTGAGTTGTCTTTTATAGGAGTAGTAACTAGTGAGATGCTTCTGGTTGACTCACGCTTGGTGGAACTTAATGCAAAGAAAGAACAACACCCACGTGGAATAACTGGTACGTGCTTATCGTATCAACTTTGAGTCGTCAATAAATAATGTAAAATATAAACTTATATAATTAAATAATAATTTTCTAAAAATATTCATTTTTTCTTACTTTTTAATTATCACATATCGTTTCTTTTTAAATAGATACTCCTGCAATTAGGGGATATTTAGTAATATAGTTTTTTGTAGGATTACTAGATGAGGTGAGAAGTGAGAGGATAGAATTTTGATAATTATGCAATTGAAATAAAATGGAGTGAATAAATTTAGAAAAAATAAAGAAGGTGGCGAAAAAATTGAAGTATACAAATAAAAGTGGAAAATAAAGCTGGTAGAATATTAAATTATTTGTAGAAAAACATGGAGAATGTATGTTTGCAACTGATTCCCATCCCACTCCATTACTACCAGGGGTGCAACTTGGGTCGGTTTGGTTCGAGTAGTGGTCTATCTTACCCATACTTTATTTGCAAAAGGTCTACCCTATCCTACCCATTTATTGGTTCGGTTCCTAGTATACCCTACCCTACCTATTACTCATAAGGTAGGTTCTGGTTTAGGTTCTTTTAATACTCAAATATAAATTTTTAAAAATTTTTTTTATGTTATTTTAAATAATATAAAATAATACTCATTTATGTTTTAAAACCATAAGTACATATATTATTGTTTATATTATTATATAAAAATATGCAGTATAGACCATCATGACCTAATCATTAAACCTATTAATATATTATAATCATAAGTCATAAGCGTATTTATCAAAGTCTTTCGAAAGTCAATGGTGTATATATAAATTCATTTAAATTTATATTTCATAAGGTACAAAATTCATTTAGATTCAAATTTCTTAAAATATGTGTATATATAAGATGTAAAAGACAAAGTATAATGCATACTATATAATATATATTATACATATATATAATTATGCACATAATTAATTACTCATATGAGTATTTATGTGTGTCGGTTTTGAGTACCCAACGTGTCTACCCTACTCGTACCCTATTTGAAGAGTTGAGTAATAATTTGTACACTGCCCATACTCATGAGTAATATTTTCCACCTTACCCTACTCTACCCAAATTAGGGTCGGATTGATGGGTACCCATGAGTACTCTGCCCACCCCTCATCACTACCAAACGTCCCCTTATTTTGAATAACGGCAAGGCATGATGACAAATGGACGCTAAAACAGCCAATATTATTTGACAATCATACACAAGCATCTCATGCACGTACGTGTTTTGCCACGAAAAGTGACGCTCCTCGTGCGAACTGCCACGTCACGTTTCCTCCGTCCGAAACGGCAATTTGCGAGAATGCATAAAAAAGGGCAGAAAATAGAGCAGCGCCAGCTCGGCAATTTCGCTAACGTGCGCCGGGGGTACTTGTTGCTGCGGCCTGTGGTGCGGAAGAGCAAGCCGCTGTAGCCGTCTCACGCATAGGTGTTGTTGTTGGGTTGAAAGCAGTTGAGAGAGAAGGGAAATGCAGAAAACGAACGACAATTTAAAAACAAAAATTATATAGTTGAGCGAACTCCCTTTCGATTTATGCTTTAAATTATCGGAAATCTCTGTAGAATCCTCATCCCCTTTTAATTCTAGGGTTTCTTCTCTTCTAGCAGAGAAGAGAAGGCTGCAGGAAAGAATCCCTTTTGTCCCAATCCTTTGCTCCTCCAGGTATGCAAAATAACCTTTCTTCTTTTGATTGGGCCTTTTTTCATCCTTTCCTTTTACAATCTTTCTGTTCCTGTAATTGCTGTAGAATGGTGCATTTTTTTCGTGTCGAAAATTGAAGTATTTCTAAACAATAGAACGTTCCTCCCTTTGCTGCTACTGTTTTTTTTTTTCCCCCGAATTGGTCGACTGTCGGAGTGTTTTCCGCAGTCGGATTTGATGAATTTTGTTCATGATTTTCAGTGCATGTTTTTAATTAACACTGTCATCGACTCATTGTGCATTGATATTACCTTGGTGTTGATTGATCAAAGGACCTCAATTGTTTGAATTGGTGTTGAAATGGCTGTCGCGTAGTGGATCATCCCAGATTCGAGGATGGTGGGGGCTGTTGGGTGATGTCATGTGGATTAGTAGCATATTCAGTTCCCTATGTTTTCTCCAGCCAAGCTAGCCTGCATCATCCGCGTGCACAGCTGAACGTTATGTGTGGCATTATGGTTCTATGTTTAGTTGAAAAAATTTGAGTGGTAAAGAAGTTATGTTGCTTAATTGAGGGGATCACTGTAAGTTGCTTTGAGGTCTTGGGCCACATAGTCAGGAACTTTACCAAGAATTGCATGATATTGTAATATTCTATACATCCTCATGTTTGAACGGATTCTGATAAGGCTACTCTTATGGGTTTTGTTCTTCATGAGATAGAGTATTCACCCTATTCACCTCTTCAATTCTATTTAGTATGAATTGAATTGGATGTGCAATTCTAGAGGGAACAGATGCACACCTAGTCATTGTTGTGGTTTCTATGGTTTGTTTAAAACAATAAATTCAGATATGAGCATGGATGAAATAGAGGGTCTGATGCGGTGCATAGAGCCCCTCCACATTACCAGTTCAGGAAAGGGATGCCCATGCACACAGTGTTTCCTTGATTTTACCAGGAGGCCTTTTCTTGTGACTTGAACCCACAACTTCTAATAAAAAAGGCAACAACTCTTGTTATTGCTGTGAGGCTCGCCCTCACATGGATGAAATGATATAATTATAAGTAGGAGTTACTAGCCAGGCAGTTATAGAAGTTACAAATAGACATAGCCATGTAGATGTGTGAATAATCCAATAGATAATAAATTGATAAAATAGATTGGGAATTTGTTACTGTTCTGGTTGCCATCAATGTTCTCAATAGTGATAATTACTTGAGGTAGGTAAATATTATTTTGGGCATCCAGGGATATATTGAAGGGAAAAAGATAATGGGTATTGGATAATATTGTTTGTAACTGCATATTTATTATTAATGTTTAGAAGTTGTCTAAAAATTGGTACTTCTGATGACTCTTCACGGATGAATATTGTTTTGTCATTTAATGGCTTGTCAAATTGAAAACAAAGATAAATAAGTATTGTAACATTATTATATTTATTTATACTATTATTGTTAATTATGATTCACTCAACATTTGTCACCATTTCTCACTAATGGCATGCCTATTTTATGAATTGTATAGTGATCATGTTTCTTTTTCTCTTTTCGTTCAAATCAGTTTGTTTTCTTGCCACTAACATGGTAAGTGGTTCATTTAGATTTTTTAAAATGTCTTTCTATTTGAATCGATTGGAATTTTCTTGCCACTAACATGGTAAGTGATTGCTCAGGGTCTTCAATTATGTATAGATTCACACACACACACACACACGCGCGCGCGCGCGCGCACGCACACGCACACACAACACGCACACACACACACGCACCCACGCACGCACCCACACACACACACACACACACAACACGCACACGCACACGCACACACACACGCACGCACCCACCCACACACACACACACAACACACACACAACACACACACACACACGGCGTAGTTAAGTTATCCAACATTCGAGATTGCAGTGTATTTGCACACACACACACACACACGGCGTAGTTAAGTTATCCAACATTCGAGATTGCAGTGTATTTGCTTTAATGGTGTGTTTTGTTTGAGGTAAAATCGCAAAACAGAATGGAGGTAGAGAAGTAAAAGAAGTGTAAAAGGGGTAGTGATGATGCCATCAATATAAGGATGATTTTAGTAATAAAGAAGGATGGACTTTTTGAAAGAAGGCCAGTGATAGTGGAGAAATGCAGGGTGGTTATATGTTACCTTGAGAAATTAAAAAAATTATCTACTTTTTAAAAATTTTGGTCTAGCAATAATAGAAGCGATAAATTGATAACTGTCATTGATAAATATATTTTGTCTCAGCTGATTGTGAAGATATATCTCCTGTTAGCAATAAGGTGAATGCTGTTTGTGACAAGATGCAGTTGATGCCTTAATGGTGGTTAATATAGTGAAGGTGATTCAATTGTCTTCTTAGCATTTTGTCCTTTTCTATATATATAGTCCTTGAGCATCATTTTGCTCCCCCTACATTTTGGCTGGTTAGGTGCTTAAGGTTTAGCCTTAGCAATCCCCTTGGGAATTCCAGTGAAGTTCATGTTTTCCCATTGACAGTTGTAAAGGATTAAGGTCCACTATCTACCATCAAGTTTGTGAAATTATTGAAGTTCAATATGTGATATTAAGGTCGCAAAGGGATTTAAGTCCACTATCTACCATCTATGGATGCGGAAGGATCAGACAATGTGTTATCATATGCATTTTTCATGTATTACATGAGTTCATCACTTAATCTGAAAAGAAGTGGCTGTGTTGTTTGTTCAATGCAACAATGCTGCAAGCTTCTCTGGGTGATCTGCGATGATCAAGATTGCATATTCTATGGGGTGATAATCGTTCATTTGATCTTATTTGTATGTTACAAATACCATTATTCTCGTGCAATGCCTCTTTTGCTGCATATTACATCTTTGTATGCACTAAAGTTGCACAAAATTGCTGGAAAAGATATAGAATTTTTTCTGTAAAGATTCTTGTAAAAGTGAGTGCAAAAGAAATAGGGATTTCGAAAAGGAGTTGTAGTGATAAGGGACACTCTTAGCAAAACAAATAAGTGAAAAAAAAATAAATAGGGCTGGATAGTTTAAATGGTTGGGAAGATAATATTTTGATGATCGGAAGTATGGGTAATTATGAAGAAAAAGTGGGATTCTTAAAGAAAAGGAAAGTCCTCTATGTATTCCGGAAGCTTCATCAATTCATATACATTATAGCCCTTCTATGAAGTTAGACTGTATATACGTCGTACAACGTACATCCTAACGGGAAAAAAATAGTAGTAATTACCTCTACAGTCCGTTTTGTTGAGAAAGTCATATTGTTTCTTTCCTTCCAAATGGCTACAGGAAGAGAGTCTTTGTTGAAATGCAATTTTCTGCCTTTTTTGATCATTTGAAGTGCTCAAACTCCAATTATTTTGCTACATCTTTGTTATAACTTTATGCTCATTTTGTGCATATTGGTTTTTTACATTTAAACTGCCCCCACCCCCCTCTCACTTTCTCTATGGCATTATTGGACATTTTGGTTTTTCATGCTCTTGGCTTGATTTATTGATAGGCATCATGTACTAGCATATGGATTTAAAAGATTTAGAGGCCTGAGGGCATGCAACAAGCTTCAAACATGGGCAATGAAGAGGTTGGTACTCCAGCAAAGACCACAAAGGCATCATCAACACAGGTAGATTTTCATGATTGAAAACTGAATTGTGCTTTTATAGCGCTTGACATCTCCTGGTTTTCATTCTTCAGGATCAGCTGCCTTCTAGCAGCCCGGCTACACCATATGCTGACTGGGGTTCATATCAGGTCCGAGAGTCCATCTGGAATTCTGTGTAATGCTCAAATCTGATTTCAGTTTGCTACAGCTTTTTCTGATGTTTTCAAAATTTTAGGCATACTATAATCCTGCTGGAACCCCGCCCATTCCACCACCGCTTGGTTTCTTTCATTCTTCTGTAGCATCAAATCCTCAAACGCATCCATACATGTGGGGAGCACAGGTATTCTCATGTCTAGTTCATTTCCATTATCTATAGTGCATTTAGTTGCACCAAGTATTATGCAGTCTTATGGTCAATTTTTTTTTTGGCTCATCTGGTAATCTTGGCTGTTTATCTGTTTCATTAACTTTGATTATTATTGAGTTCCAGCCTCCAGGCACATAGCAAGATTACTATTCTGATTTAATTGAATTTATTGTTGGTATTGGCAATCAATATTCTTGTACACTACATTTGAACAAGGAAGGCATGCAATTGGATCCACCGCCTATGTAAATCCATGAGCATGTATTATTTTGCAATATCCAATCTAATGATCAAATTCGTTATTATTTTTGAAGAGACAATGAAAAATCAAGTTGAGCAGAGATATTGGCTGGCTATATTGGTGAAATAGAAGTAGCAATAAAATAAATAATGTTGTTAAGCTGTATCTTTGAACGGCCTTCAGTTTTTTACTAGTTCATTTGAATGAGTTGGATTGCATATACGGCGCATGGTGGGCTGTCATTAGATCAAGCTGAAATGAAGAGTTCGTATTCTCTTTCTGTTGCTTGTTTTGTTTTCAATTCAGATCATTTTTTTAAAGCCGCATCATGTAGGTCATAGCCAACACAATTGTTAAGCGTGAATGCACTCATAGTACTTTTGATGTAGACCTACTAATTTCTTTTATATGTTGTGTAATTGATTTAGGGAGTGTTTGTGAATGGATAAAACTTTTGATAAAAAGTTTTGGACAGTAAAATTTGTCAAATGATGTGATATGATAGGAGTAATGATGATGAGTAAAGAGGATAAAGTTAAAATAGATAGGTCATAGCCAACACAATTGTTAAGCGTGAATGCACTCATAGTACTTTTGATGTCGACCTACTAATTTCTTTTATATGTTGTGTAATTGATTTAGGGAGTGTTTGTGAATGGATAAAACTTTTGATAAAAAGTTTTGGACTGTAAAATTTGTCAAATGATATGGTATGATAGGAGTAATGATGAAGAGTAAAAATGATAAAGTTAAAATAGATAGGTTAGTTACGTGGATAGTTGTATAGAAATGATTGAAAAGTAAGGTATTTGTATAGGAAAATGTGAAAAATTGATTAAAAAATATGATATTGTGGACAGTGAAAAGTTTTAGATTGAAAAGTTTTAACTTGACATTTTCTACTTATTGCCAAACACACCCTTAATTGAAACTTCTTCCCCAGATGAAAAGATTCATGAATGACATTAAATCAATTTGGAACATTAACAGGCCCTAATTTATTAAAATGGTGTGCATTATTGAGCTCCGATTGGTTTCATCATTTCAACTTACTTTCTCTCTGGTTGCCTTTTTGGCCCTGGGACTACTAAATGATTGCTTTTTTAATTTCAGCTTACCTTTCTCTCTGGTTGCCTTAATGTTGGCCCTTTAACTAATGAATTCTAAACTTTATTATCAGATTCAGCCACATAGCTACGAAATGAACTTGATTGTCAGATTGCATACGCATGTTCTTCGTGGTTAACCCTGGGATAGAGGCATTTCCACCAAAATTAAAGTGAGAATTTTTGGGAAAAATTTCAATTTTCATACATTTGTGCATGCATGGTTAACTGGCTGGGTCAGTTGAGCCAGCTATTTTCTTCATCCTATCAAGTTCTATTTTCAGCTTGACATAAACATGAGGAACTGGTGTTTCATGAGGTTGTGGTTCCCTTTGTTTGGGCCAGTTGAATCGGCTAGGTTGTGCATTTCATCCAGTCTCACCTTCTCTCCATTCACATGCATTCATAACTGGTCGTTTACCAGTCCATTGATGGCCACATGGTGAATTCATTCAATCCGGTTCTCATCTTCAACTTCTAATTGACTTACATGGCTGAGGAACATTTCTAGTTGAACTGGGCTAATCTGTCCTCTTTGATCAAGCTTGTCAGATTTCAAGTTAGATATTATTTGTTTCTCATGTAATTTGGTATGAATCTCTGACATATGCATCCTGCAGCACATGATCCCACCATATGGAACACCACCCCCGTATGTGACGATGTTTCCTCATGGGGTCTATCCTCATCCATCTATGCCACCGGTATTTTTCTTTCAAAATCTTGTCTTCTGCCCTATCCTCTACGATGTCTTTTTTTGAAGTCTTCTTTGTGATATTTTTCATTCATGCATGAAAGCTAATTATTTAACATTCATGCATGGGGATTCAGTACTTTCCTAGCATATTTGCTGTAAGTTTTAATCATATAACCATGTTTTACAAATCATGTGTGCAGGGATCTCATCCATATAGCCCTTATGCAATTCCTTCACCAAGTGCAACCACTGAATCTGCTGTGAGTGTTAACTTTTCTTGTCTTGATGGTGCATGGAGTTTTGTTAATTGCATTTCTCCAAGAGATAGGAGTTTCAACTTTGGCTAAAATATTTGAATCATTTGCTGATATACCATTTTACCCTTCGTTGTATTGCGATCCGCATAATAGTTGTAAGGCTGGTTTTATTTTATTCTTTTGAATTCAACGACAAGACCCCAACCATACCTACATGTTAGTGGAAAAGCTATACATGTGATGCATCCAATTTTTGCCACATACTTATTCATGTTAATGAGATCCATTTAGTATTGCCGCTTTTGTGTGCACTATGATGCAGAACAACTTTACAGTTGCAGACCTATGGATCATATTTCTGATAGTTAAACTTTTGTCCAATTCCATGATTTTATTGAACCAAAATGATTCTATAGTTCAACAACTAAGATCTTTTATGTATTTGTAGAGTGCAATTTAAGTGACACATTTATCCCAGTCAGGATTTCTATCATGTGATATGTGTATTTTATGCATCTTCATGGTGAAATTTCAGGTTGCTGCAGCTTGTGCAACAGAATTAGAGGGTAAATCAATGGAAATTAAGAACAGGAGTCCCTTAAAGAAAGCCAAAAGAAGCTTAGGGAGCTTGACTATGCTTACGGGCAAAAGTAATGAGGTGGAAAAGGCAATTGGTACTTCTGCCAATGGAGCCTTGTCGCAGAGGTAGCTATCCATGAATCAACAAAAATTCTGGTATTCTTTTGACATACTGGTGTCATACTTATGCCTAAATTAAGGTGTCATACAGTGGTGAGAGCGGAAATGATGGCTCAAGTGAAGGAAGTGACGCCAATTCCCAAAATGTATGCAATGTTTAACTCATTGTTGTTCCTCTTTCTACTCATTTGTCTTTCAGTTGCCAAGGTTGGTAATTCCTTAGACTATGACTACTGCCTTGATCTGTGCAGATTAGTCCGAAACATCTATCTTTCAAAGTTCAAGATGTAAACTGTATTTCCCTTTGGTCCATTATGTAGAGAAATTCTCAAAGTTGTTGACCGTATTGGACTGACCAGAATGTCAAAAAGAAATATGCAGATTCAAAGAGCTTATCATAATCTGGTGTATAATTCACTGTTATTTACATGTAGATTAGAAAAAGAACGAAGGCATGTATCTTCATGATTACATATAGTTTCGTGTGTGTGGCTGTGTTTCAATTCACTTTTATGCATTTTGTGTTGCTTGGGATACTAGCAATTCTCTATGAATTATACAAAGTGGGTTTTTACAGTAGATGTAGGATAATAGTTTGCTGATTAGATGATGATATGATGTGGATTAAGGTTCTGTCCTTGCCTAATAGGGATAAGCATTCTTTTGTGAGTTACGGCTTATTATTTATTGCTTGACCCTTCAGTATCAGTATCATGATCATGACCATCAAATGCTGTTTCGCACCTTTGTGGGATCAGCTACATGGATTCTCATACCCACTGTACGAATTCTGTATTGTACATACATGGTCCAATCTTGTTGAAAAGAAAGTGAACTTAAAGTAAAGATCATATTTCTTTTATGAAATGTATAGAGCAGAAATAATGTAACTTATTATTATATATTTTTTTTCACAGGGCTCTCAGCAGAAGACAAGTTATCATCAAGGATCACGGAATGGTAAATTTGAGGCCTAGGACTAAAATATTATTTGTCCTTGTACTATATACATGCACTTCAAATGGGGAGAGTGTAACTTTCTACTCTAACGTAAATAATCACGACTGGCATGCTATCCGAACCAGAGTCATCTTTTGGGCTGATTCCAGCAAATCTTCACTTTGCAGAAGCAGGCCCACATCCTAGCATGATGATTTCTTACTTCAAAAAATCTTGCTTACCCTCATATTACATGCTCTGTGTTGGGTCAGGTTACATTTACAGTGGTCATCTTTGTCTTATTGCCTGCTCTTGGCATGAATTTTGTCATGTCTGTGGTCTACATAGCTCTTGACCAATAACATGGGACTACATCTGAAAAATCACTTTCATCCCTTCTTGAATTATTGACTGCAATCTTAAGGTTATGGAATCTAGATAATAGTGGTTAGAAATCAATCTATTGAACCTAATCCTTTGGCATGATCTCTTAACCTTGATATTGCATCTAAATGCAGCTGATGAGGCCCAGAATGGGGCCACCAGCAATGCAGTAACACAGTCTCCACTCAGCCAGACAACAAGTCAAACTTCGCCAATTTTGCCTATACCAACAAATGCCACTGCCGGTCCGACAACCAACCTGAATATAGGTATGGACTTCTGGGGTGGAACTGCCCCTTCTTCCATGCCAACTGTCCGAGGCAAGCTTCCTATTGCACCAGCTACAACAGCCATAGTTCCCAGCGCTCTTGTGACAGCACGTGATGCTGTTCCTTCAGAGTTGTGGTTACAGGTTCTCTCTTTTGTTCATTTGCCATAGTTTTCGTTACAGCCATGGTTCTTAGTTCTCTTGTGTGATCATGTGATGGTGTTCCTTCAGTTGTGATTACAGGTTCTCTCCCTTTCTTTGATTCACCCACTTAGGTGTCTTTATTTTTCAAATACAGGATGAAAGAGAGCTAAAAAGGCAAAGAAGAAAACAGTCTAATAGGGAGTCGGCAAGGCGGTCGAGATTGAGGAAGCAGGTTGGAGCCATACCAACATTCTTATAGCTGCATTCTTATCTAGTTTTATCTGTATCCAACGCCACTTGTATTCATCCTCAAGAATTGGTGACATGGAATGATATTTTAGGACGACACATCTCTAGCTTTTCTCCAATATTCTACATGAATATTGCAGATAAAGATGTCGGTGAAGTGGAGCACCTTGCATTTATATGAATTAAGCTACCAGTCCATTACCTAATCTCGAGATTTCATAGGAAATCACATGCTGGCAAGATGAATTTAAAAAAAATAAATTCCAGTTGTGCTTGTAGATTAAATCCACATGTTGGGCTGTTCAGGGCTTGGATTGGATGAGAATGAGATGAGGATGAGATGAGAGTTTGGGATGGAAGTGTATTGGGAATGGGTAAAGGTGTATTGGAAAATGGAAGATTCCATTCCAGGATCATTCCATCCTCTCCATCCCACCTGTGAACATGAGTGTTTTAAGTTGATACAGGCAGTTTAAACAGCCTCTTATCACTCTTTTGATTTCCTCACAGGAATTGAAGCATCATACGCTATCTTGTCGCCAAATGGTTGCAACTGACAACATCCTAGTTATGATCAATTGGATTCATGCAACTTTTTCTCCTGTAATTTTATTTTTAAGAGAAAGATATGGAGGGTTGCTGAACCCTGCCTGAACGACTTGATTCTTGTATGCAAGAGAAATTATATGATCATTTTCGCCCACGTGCACCACATTTTTGGCTAGTAGAACTGCTGCACATGATAATCCTTGATCCATTTGCTTCCTACATCATCTCTTAGTCCCCATCCTTGGTTGGCAGATTGGCCTCTACAGCATCGTTCAATCTTATGATCTGGACTTTCGTTTTTTATGTTTTCCTCAACCTATCATATCAATTACCGCCTACATTTAATGTTCCTTTATGAAGACATCTATGGCTTGTGACCATACGCAGAGCTAGCCAAGTGGATTGTCTGTAAATTTTTTGTCTGCTTCTTTCGAGGTCTTAACCATTGATTCTATTCTTTGACAATCTCACTGGGCTTATATTTGTCCTTCTAGCAGTACACTAGCTGGAACCATGGCCTTACAATTTGTTTCATGAGTAAAATAATAGCTAAGGAGATTTGGGCATATTAAAGCAAGGATAGTAAGAAATTGTCGTACTTCGTCTGCTTAGATTGCTCTCCTGTTCAAGCAGATAATTATCATCTATCATTTGCACTGATGATCCTTGTATTGGATCCAGGCTGAGTGTGAAGAGCTGGCCCAGCGCGTGGAAGCTCTCAACAACGAGAACAGTTCCCTCAAAGACGAATTGGAGCTTATGCGGGAAAAATGTCAGAAGCTTGTGGCTGAGAATGTTGCCCTGGCAGTAAGTTCATTTGTTTGTTCTGGATGGTGATGGTTACATCCACGTGGATTCAAATAAGAGCATGTGCTCTTTCTGCTCCCAAATTCCTAATCATAGTAGGGGTGGGAATCGGGGCGGGTCAGGGTTTGCCCAACCCTGACCCTACTTTTCAAAAATCTTGTTTGACCCTTATTTTATACCAGGTCGAGACAAGGTTGGTTTGACCCTTACTTTTTTCTACCAAGGTTAGGGACAAAATTCGGGTTGGTGTCGGACCGGTTTCGGGATAGTTGGTCGGGTCAAAAATACGAGTTAAATAAGATAATTTTCAAATTTTATATATCTATCAAACATAAGTATACATCTATACTAAATTTA
>JAXCLR010000050.1:14189289-14234537 GCA_035584095.1 Annona squamosa
TGAGGTTAATTAAAAATTGTATAAAATATTTTAAAAAATTATAAAAATGAGTTAAATATACCGGGTATACTAAGGCTATGTGCACCCTCGTACATTTAGAATCACTCCATACATAGGCACATTTTGATAATCAACAAAAAAAAGAAAAAATTATGAGAGAATTTTGAAAAATAATAGAACGATTTTATAGGAAAGAGGTAATGATTAGTGCAATTTTGTTAAAAAATATTAAAATATTAAATATAAAAATAATGATAAAAGGTAGAGTATTTATGTAATTGGATGTTAAATTATATTAGAAGGGATTTGGTGATAAGTAAAAAAGTAGTGCCATCCAATTGGATTGAACGCCATGAAATTTGTATAAGAAGATTGCATGAAAAGAGATTATTTTAGAGGAAAATGCAAAATTATATTAAAAATATTAACATATATTAAAAATTTAAAGATTGTGTTGAAAATGAGAATAGAAATGTCTCATGTCATCCCATACAAAGGATGTCCTTGAACAGTCACGTACCTAATGTCGAATACGCATGCAATGTTGGATGCTCTCAATCAACAATGCTCTAGAGTTTAGATAATTCTACTGCATCGTCAGGGTGATTCAAAAGTTTATTCATATACCTTTTTGGTACTTACATATTTTTGAGGCTAAATTCATAAAACTTAACTAGGGAAAAATTAATGACGAAGACTGAAGTTTTACATTCCCATCTTATTCAATTGAATTAGTGACATGATTATATACAATGCATTGATGCATCAACTTTTTATTTTTAATAATTTTTTAATTTTTTTTCATTTTTATGTGAGCCTAAGTATATTTAGTTTAGCTGGCATTGCTTTGTTAGTCTAATAAATTCTAACCTACATGTCTTCAGTAATTATATAATGTTAGATTTACACCCGTTGTGAAAGGATTGAAAATATAAATATATTTGGAAAAGTTTGAGATGTATGTTAATAAAACAAAAATGTGTATTTAATTTATATATCAAAATTTAATATTTTTGAGATCTTTTACATATTTTTTTTTTATAAATTTTCAAAAATTAAAATTTGTTACATTTCTGCATGTGTTAGGAGTGTAAGATAGGTGAATTTTTTATTTTAATTTTTTTTAAAAAATATGAAGTAAATGCTCCTCTGCCCATAGAAAAATGAAAACAAAATTTAAAAAGATTAAAAATAAAAAATTATACGTAGTATAAAATTATCCCTCATTAAAATAATGGTCCATTTGGGAAGATACAAAGTAAGAATTGGAATGAAAAAATTAATAAGTAACTGGGTGATATGCTTAATCAGATCAATAAATAGGAAAAAAGAAATAAAGTTAAAATATTACTAAAAATATGAAAATAATTAAAACGCACATGTAATAATAAAAATTTTGAGTAGCTGAGTTGTTTTTTTTTGATGAAAGAGTAGTTGACTTATTAAGATAGTAAAATTGCGTAGAAAGAAATGGTCAAATTTTTTTCTTTTACTATTATCAAAAGGACCCAAAGTAGCCATTAGCCACTTCCCCCTGGCATTTCGGATGTTGGGTTTTAAATCTCCTCCCAGGAGGAGTTTTTACAATAGTCTCTGGAAATAGGAGTTTTGCAATTTCCTCCTTGAAAGTGGGTGGGGAGGGGGCTTTTAGAAAATTTCCCCCTTGAAAGTGGAGGGGTTTTAGAAATTTTCCTCTCTGAAAGTGTAGTAGTTTTAAAAAATTTTCCCTGGTACAAGGGTATTAATTTACAGATTTTTTTAGAAAATTTCCCCGGTATAAGAGTATTTATTTATAAGAAATAATTTTTTTTTCATAATATAAGAGTTGTAAATGTATTATATTGTAATATCTAGACATTGTATGGCTGTAATTTTTTTTTTTTTAAAAAAAAAGACCCAAAGAAACAGTAATATTGCGGAAATTGATGAGTTTGGGATACGCGTTGATGTGACTAGCGGGAGTAGGAGAATCGTCTGCATGAGGCTCACCCATTCATTCCACTCTTCCTGTTCAAGCACTGTGAAGTTTGACGATGTTATTACTTAGAAGCTTATTCCGTTGACAATCAAATTGCGGATTGACCTTGTATTTTTGCAACCAGGCATATAATATTTGAATTTATTTGCAAATGGGCACATCTGACGTATGAGTACAGTTGTTGAAATTTTATCGAATGGATAATTTTCAGCTTATAGCTTCATAGGAAAAATCCCAATTCTTGTCTTCTGGATCAGCCAAAAGATGCATGGCCCATCAATTTTTGAGCTGTATCAATTGATATATGTTTCCCTTCATGCATTTCTGGCATCATATTGGAAGTTGAGATTATTATATATGAGGCCCGCACTTGAACTCTGTTAAATGTTTGGTCTATGGATGATGATGATGATGATACATGGTAACAAATCACGCATCTATTCAACAGCTTATAGGTTTGACATTAAAAAAAAGAGCTTTGGTCATACGCTTCTGGCTCCCCGATGCATGTAACTATTTACTTTTATTTTTTAAAATTATAAAAATATCATTAATTTTTAAAAATTTAAAAAAAGTATTTAAAAATCTCAAAAATGGTAAAAATTAATACGCATGTTAAATATACTTAGATTAACATTTGTGTAAACTTTTTTTTTGAAAAATAAAAGTAAATGGGTGTATATACCTGAGAGTATTAAGGCTCAATATTGCCGAAAGTTTACGACGAAAGGCCTAAAAAAAACTCTAAATTGATACTTAGGATAAATGTCATATATTGATGTCTTCAAAATTCCTTATTAATTACAAACTAGGTAGCCCGGTTGGTCAAAAGGCCTGACAAAGGCATTGTGTTGAGGTTCAAATCCCATATACGTGAATTTGGTGGCCCTTTTTTCTAGAAGATAAGGTTTCCTTGTTTGTTGTAGGGGCTGTGATCTACCATTTATTGAGAGTAAAAAAATTTTAAACTTAATCGTAATATGAATGACGAATGATCTTTTCAGGCCGGTCGGAAATCACCGTATTTCCGACCGGTCTGAAAAGATCGGTGCTCAATATGAATGAGATAAGATATAATTTGTAGGATTAATAAAAAGACTCTTTAGACCACAAAAATCGTACACACTCATACCTTTTCTTATTAACCTATTTTAAGGTTTGTATGGGATAAGCAATGAAGACAACATAAGAGACATAGATTGAAAAGTGCTTCTGTATGTATCCAGAATGATGAAAGTTGAATAAAAATGAAAAATAATTTTTTAAGGAATGAAAAAATTATTTTTTGAATTAAGCAAATTTCATCCCATCTTCATCTAAACTAAGAACATGGCATCCAACTAGCTAAGTGTTATACTATTTGTGTTCACCCTTTATTACAAGAAAATTAATATTTTGAAAATACTTTTAACAAAACTTTACATTTTTTGTTGCAATGCACTTTGTTTAACAATATAAATGATTACGCCACAACAAGTTTGCTATCGTGGTAAGATTGGATGCTGCATAAGCATTTGGCGCGAGTTCGAACCTTCTTCTTATCTCGTGTGAGTTATTGTAGTAGACAAATTTTCTGCAGGCAAATAGTTGCTGTATTATATGGTGTGGTGGTATTGTGTGATCATTAGTGATGTTATTTCTCTTTTGTTTGTGAGAGCGCCCACCATTGTCCATCAGTTGAATTGAGATATTTGTAAGATTGCTGTTAGAAAAATTATAAGAATATCTTAGAGTTCGCTTGTAATATTAGTTAAGATAATTGTAATATATGAGTACCCATTACAAAAAAATATAAATGATTACATTCACTAAAAATAATCTTTTAGCACAACGAAATAATAAATGTAATTTCATTATAACAAATTTTAGTGACAATTTTAAAAAATCATCACCAAAGTCACATAAGAATAATACATTTTTTGTAATTTTTATTAACAAGAAAAGTCACTAAAAATTAGCTTTTAGCACAACAAAATAATAAATGTAATTTCATTATACTGACTTTTAGTGACAATCTTAAAAAATCATCACCAAAGTCACTATAAGAATAATACATTTTTTACTATTTTTATTAACAAGAAAAAGATAGATTAGTAAGAAAAAAATCTCTGTGCGTATGTAGGAAAACATTTCCTTACTTATGGCGATATTTTGCAATCAAATTCTTAAACATTATCTTAAAAAATGCCTAAACATAAAAATTATGAATTATTGGCAGCTACATCATTATATGAAATATGCCACAAATTATTAATGGCCCATTTTTTTTTTGACCAACCAAATTTTAACCTAATAAATTTTAGCGTATCTAGCACGTCACATTATCGCCCTTGGCAACCAGGCATTCCTAAAATCAAGCCCTAGCTCTCACTGGTTAATTACCTTGTCATCGCAAAATATCGCACGATGAATCAAATAGTCGTAGTCTCGTACTGTTAACCATCATCCAATGTACGTATCCATGTATCTACTGGTTTTTGACGACACGGATGATGATTTGATGAAGGGAGATAAAGCCATCTTAATGGCCTGATTAAATTCAAGAGCTGATTGAGAGCATGACCTGAAAGTTCGAGTTTGTACTTCAGAAGAAAATTGAGACTTGGAAAAAGTCGGATGCATCCTCTTTCCAAATCATTATCACTTTCAAATTGCATCAGAAAAAGAGAGAAGAAAGTGATGTACTTATTGGAAAAAGTAGAACTTCCCATATAAATATCAAAATAATGATTGAAAGATGTAATTAATAAAAAAGAAAACTAATGTTCTTAGGAAGTTAAAATGTTAGTTCACCCCTAGCATTACGAGTAACTATTTCATTCTATTGTTTTTTATTTTTATTTTTATGTGGCTTTTTTTTTTAATTCCAAAATTTTGGATGAGATTATTACTCTAAACCTAATTGTATGTTTCAGTAGAGAATTTTTGCAAATATGCCTACAAGATTTAACTAATGTTGCAATGTCCCTAAATTTTCCAAATTACAAATGTGCCTACAAGAATGGTATAAAATTGCAAGTGTATCCATTTTATTAGGATGTTGTTAGATTTTTCTATAAAATGATGAAAATCCCTTTAACATTTCATTATTTTATATATTTTTACATATCTTACTACTTTAGATTTTTTTACAATTATGCTTGCGATTGCAAAAATTGCAAGCTTATTACTTAGCTTAAAGGATATTATCGTTAGTTTATAGAAAATCTAATAACGTCCTAATGGAAGGAATGCACTTGTAATTTTATGTAAACATTGTGGATATATTTGCAATTTTATTAAACTTAGGGGCCCAAATGCAATGTTAGTTAAATTTGGTAGGTATATTTATAAGAATTTCTTTTTTCGGCTGAAAGTATTGGCATCATTTGCTTTTGGAGTGTTTGAACTTATTTTTGACTTTTCGATTTTTTCTTATGAATGTGATAAAAAGCGCAGGTGGTTACTATGAGATGAGTGGTTATTCTATTATTCTATTTTATTCTGTATTTAAATTACTTTCTTACTAAACTATTTTATTTATTTTGGAGGCATGATCCCATGCGGCCGGTTGCATGGCAGGTAAATTTAAGTATATTTAATTCATAAATTAAGTTTTTTTTTTTTACCATCTTTGGATTTTTTAAATTTTTTATATTTAAACACAGTGATAATGGATCATGCCTTTTTATTTTAATGGTATTCATATTATCAAATTATTTTCATATTTACCTGTATAGTTTTTAAAAAATATTCAATTTCATACTTTCCACTTTGCCTGTGTTACTAAAGGTATGTTTGGAAATAGATAAAATTTTTGGTGAAAAGTTTTGGAGAATAAAAGTCGTCAAATGATGTAATATGATAAGAATAATAATAAGGAGTAAAGATGATAAAGTTAAAATAGGTTGATTAGTTGTACAAGTAATTATGTAGAAATGATTAAAAAGTAAGATATTTATACAAAAAAAATATGAAAAATAATTAAAAAATATAATTATTATAGAAAATGAAAAATTTTAAATTGAAATTTTATATGCATCGCCAAATACACCGAACTGGAAAACTGCGTAACTCTAAATAATTAATATGCAGAACTGCCTCGGTGAGAGATGAGGGCGGTTTACACGGCATAACTGTTCACAACTCGAGTGGCCAGAAGAGGAACTCGGACGAATAAATGTTCATTACCTTGAGTCTTGTGCCACTGAAATAAGTAATCTTCTTCTAGACGTTCAGAGGTTTTTTTTTTTTGGAAAAAAAAAGTTAAGACGATCCAATCAAAAGTATCGAACTGGCCCCTGAAATCCAGCAAAAGAAGTATTTCCGCTTTGATAGTTCTACATTTGACTGGCTGGACAGCCATTCATCCAAATATGCTTGCTACTTGGTACATTTAATTATTTAAATACGGGATATTTGCAAACTAGACCCAATCACTCTGCAAAATCTCAAATTAGCCATACGAATGTTTCGGAACTTGCAAAATAACACTTTAACTGATTGAGCCCACTCCAACTCCGAATAGATAAATGGCCTTAAAAGGGTGCCTTGTAAAATTTATGTTTTTTGCATTTGAAATGCTGGTCGTAATTATGCAAAGTTATAAGGTGTGTTTTGCAAATAACCCTTGGGTGTGTTATTCCCTGGATTTCTGGTGTGTGGGTGATGGAGAGACCAGATTCTTTGCTGGGGCTGTCCATCTGTCCCTATACAACTAGAAGGCAGCACTTTGGGGGCGAAGTTGGGTGTTTCTAGGAGGAGGTGAGAGGTGAGAGGTGGGATGTCCATGCATGGATGATGTAAAACAAAAGAAGCACATGGGCATGGTGGGTAGCAAGTCATGTCAGGCATGCAAGATGGGTGAATCTTGCCCATGCATGCAGTTGGTGACACTTAAAATCCTTTCTGACACTGTGAAGATAACTGGATAAGAGACGCATCTCTAGTCTGACACAGTACCTATACCCCTTCTCTCTCTCACGCCCGGAGAATTCAACCCAAGTAAGCAAAGAAAGAAGGAAGGGGTGCTCACGTCTCCTTTCCTCTTTTCTCTCTTTCTAGTTTTGATCCCCTACCTTTTCCCTGACATGCCTGACGTCCCACCTTTAGTTTTCTAACCTTTGCTTTCCATAATTAAGCGTCCCTCTCTCTCTCTCTCTCCCTCTTCCTTTTATCACCCCAACTACCTGCTATGCATCCAAAAGCAGCACCCAACACCTCAGACTCCACCACTCAAGTACCTGCAATTCCTCATATGGTAAGTCGCGAAAATCTTCACTTGTCTCTTCCATTTTGCATCATGGGTTTTTGGGCTTGTTTCATACCCTGCTCTCACTCTGGTTCTGTGGTGGGAAGTGGGTATTTAGTGGATTTTGAACTGATTGTTTTGATCTTGGTTCTTAGTGAGTTTCTCCTATCTTTCTTTTGAATTTTAACGCTTTTTCTTTCACTTAGGTGTCTTTTCTTTTTCTATAGTTTGGTCTATCATCTTTGGGTATTATTCTTTTACACGGCTGTGGATTTTTTTTTTTTTTTTTAATTTTTAAAATTTATTCTACTGGTTGATGGGAAAGCCGGGGGTTTCTAGTAGAGCTTATGAAAGATTGGGTTTCTTCTTGTACCTCTGCAAAAAGGAATGATCTTTTTGACGGAAGGTTGAATCTGAGCAGGTCTGACTTCGATGAAGGTTGCATTTTTGTCAGTGAGGTGGATCTCCTGTACTTTCCTGGCTATTGCTCTGGCCAGCTTCTAGTTTTTTCTTACTACTTTATTTGGGTATATCTAGAATGGTCATAAAATGTTCTATTTTGCGATTATTTTTTACCGTGAGTTTTTTTCCCTTGAACAATTTGTTGGAATGATGTTGATCGTTTTTGTCTATATGAATAATTTATTATCCTGAGTTATGACAAATTATGATTTTTTTTCCATATCTTCGTTCATGTATAATTTTATGGAAGATTGATTTTTCAGCTGCAAGGGGAATCGTTAGGCCTGTTTTGGTAGAAGCCCAAAAAATGACTTTATTTGTTTCGAGTCTACTATAATTAGGAAATGGAGATCTCAACATCCGATGATGCATAGCAATTAAACAACAGAAACGAAATCTGTAAATGTTTCTTTAACGTAAGCTAAGGATGAAGCAACTCGCGTACCAACAAGTGAATTGTGATTAACCGGGGCTGCAGGTGAATCAGGATCCCGAAAAAAAGTCAAAATTCCGATGGATTAGTATTTAGTGATGGCAGACCATAGAAGATTAGGTAAACTGATTGGTCTTGCCTTGGAATTTGCAAGTCTCTGGGATGTCCATGCTATATATGTTGTTTCTTGATGAATTTGATTCAGTAAAATACACAATAATTGTGAACTTTGAATAGGCAAAGCGCATGGGAAGGACTTGCAAGCACGGCACATCAATTTCTATTTTGGGATTACCTTGCTGCTTAACACTTCCCCTTAACAAATTAATATCTGAGAATTTCGAGATTTACTGTGGTTTATGAATTGCGCAGCAATTGCAGCTTGAAGCTTGAAACTTGTATTGGGGGGAAACATTGTTTGGACTGATTATTGAATCATTCTTTCATGCCTCTTGGTGAACTCCCTTCACTGTGCTTATGTAGCCATAATAAACTTTAAAGGCTCATATCATTTCCAATTATAAAATGGAACCATTGATATGATGGGTGATTATTTGCTGCCTATCATCTGTCAGGGTTTGAATGCTGGCATCAGAGATATGCTTCACCTCCAACAATTTTGGAAACAAACACGAACTGTGTAGGGTGAGATTCGTGATTGGGTAATATTGTTTTGTCATACCACCATAGACCAGTTCTACGGTAGATGTTACATAGTGATAGCGTCCTATTACTTTTACGTTGTGAGGGAATTTTTTTTGTGTTACTACATTTTATGAATGATCATGCTTGGTGAAGAGACTGGATTAAAGATTTTGCAGGCAGAGTGTGTAATCCTTCTGTTTCATGGAGTCGTATCTCTAGAGATTAATGCTATCATTACCAGAATTCCATGGGCCATTGGTCAGGATTCATTCCAATTCTGGGGCTCTTTGTCGGGGTCAATCAGGATCCTCAGGGAGGCTGTTGATGCTATCCACATCTCGAGTTTGTGCAACTGGCAGTGATTGTTTTCTAATAGAAATAGTTGTTCTGAAGTCCTTGTACAATTAGTGCAAGGCACAGAATCAAAAGAATAATACCTGATGATTCGATCATTGGCTAACAGAGAATGTACAATGGTTGTTCCCTTTACGCTAGGACAGCCAATGCTGGAAGGTATCTGGTTTTTATGGGGCCATGAGCCAGTCTTTAAAGACTGCGCTTCCAAAATCTTTATTTTAACTTAGAAGTGCTGATTTTGTTAATAAAGTCAGGGAAATAATGATGATGACTGTGAGTAGCTATTCACAGTTCGTGCATGCATTATTTGTGTTTGATCTCAGTTGGGATGGAAAGATAATTTCATCTTTGGCTTCAATTAGTTTGCATGTGCTGCATGACAGGACAATCTTCCTATTAACTCTCTCCTTCTGCCTAATTGAAGGAGAAGACCTGTAAACAAAGAATCATCACTCATGTCTTATTATTATTATTATTTTTGGTTGTGTATCAGTTCATCTTGCACTTGAAAACTAATATCTTACTTTTGGCAATGACTTGTGATGGTGGCTGTTAAATCGATCTCCCCTCGTCCTTTCATTGTCAATCTCTCTGTAGACAACTCCACCTCATCCCCTTCTGCGAAACTCTAAGAAAATATCTACAAGGAATGGAAGTAAAAAACTTTATTGTCCCAGTGACCTCAACAGGAAGATAGGAGGTCACATGTGTGCTATTTCTTTCCCTTATGATGTCAATGTTATGATCCCACGGTGGTGAGTATATGCCAGATTCAGTCTGTGCTAGGGCCTATTTGGCCATGTGTTTTTGCATGCCGCCAGCACTTTTACAAGTTTCAAAAGTGTATGACCTTATCTAAAAGTGATGCAATTCTTAGAAAATAACCCAATTTTACTAAAAGCTAGTATGGTTGTGAGAAGCTGGTAGCTGATTCTTCTGTCAGAAGTAATGGTGATGAAATTTTGTTGCACATGGTTGGTTGGCCAAACAAGTGCTTAGATGTGCTGTTTCAAGCAGCTGCATACGTGCATTTACCATATTTCTTGAATCAAACAGAGTAAAGAACAGATCATTTCAAATGTGTAGGGCGGTATATTTGAAAGTCGATGAATGTTAGTGATATTTAAAAACATCCACATAAACATTGAAGGTGGCTTGACTAAATTTAAGGCAAGGTGGAGACTTATATGGTGTCTTTAATATTAGGTGTACTAATATATTCTAGTAGATACAGGATATTTACAATGATTATATGACAGCTTATCTTGGATGTTACTCTTCTTATATAACCTTCAATTTATATCTATTGAGAGGTGGTGTTTTACATGAACAGTGTGTGGGTTTGCAGGAGGATTCTCAGTTCTGGGAGCTGTTTGGTTCTGTTGAAGCTATTTCTTTTATCATTGAGGAATAACAAGTGCTTTACTTGAACCATTGATCGTTATTTCCAAACTATATAGATTTTGTCCATTCTGGCCGTTTTGCAGATATGATTTGATTGGTTGTATGCCTGAAATGTATTGTTAGAGAATACCTCTACAAAAATTTCTGACATTTTAGCCTTATGAAAATTGGTCCTTTGCTAGTTTCTTTTTTCCCCCTCTTCTTCCTTCTTTTTTTTTGTTTGATATTTAGTCCTTTGCTAGTTCGTTCATTGAACAATATAGCTATCTTATCCTTGCTTACTACCCCAAGGCATCAGCAGATTACTGAAATTTGCTGGTTGTTCATATGTTTGTTTTATGCTCTGTTCCAATTTGCATACTATCTTAATTTTCACGCAAGGAGATCCAAATGGTGTTTCAAATATGTTGCAAAACTTTAAAATTGGCTTCTTCATTATACATATTTTTATGTGTCTTATGATGGATGCATGTGGTTCCACATGGTCATAGGAAAACAAACAAATATGGTTCTTTAAGTAAAAATAACTGATGAAATCTTTGAGAGACCCAAAAGAATGCAATTGTGGGTAATAGCTCGCTAGCTTCAACAATCAATATTTAGGTGTGTGTAGAGTATTGTGAGTTGGAGGTCCAAGGTACGAATGTTGGGTAGAGGCAGTGACCGTATTACCGTCCATCTAAAATACACCGTTTAAGTGCTTGGTCGTTCCATTTAGATGACATGAGGAGGAAATAATAAATTTATGCATATAGCAAGTGCTTGGACAATAAGATATTTTCTAAAGAATCAAACCACCTGTTTTTCATGTCGAAATTGATTTTGACTTAAATTTTGTGAAGTTGCTTGAATGAACAAACAGTCACAGTATCCACTGCACAGAAAATCTAGTGAGTTAGCTTAATAGAACCTCAGAAATGAGTTTCATAGCCATTAGTTCTTTAACGATTTCTTATTCACGTTTCCGGACCCAGGCTACACAATCAATATGCGCGAATTGTTTAGGAAAAGCTAATCTACTTGGTTAGTGGACCTGTATATAATATTAAGGTGGGAAAAGCTATTGCCATCTAGATAAGATATCTTTGGTGGAGAATTCTTTTACATATTTATGGATGATTCTTTTATTTGATCTTCTGCACTTGCTATTGAGTACCCATCCAAAAGCTTCTTTTGGCCATTGTGCTTCCACCAAGGTCATAAAGGCTGATTGGTAGTCTACTTAAGTTTGGATTTCTCCCAACATCTGATGAAGCATCTGATTCAATGATTTTAAAATTAAAGTCATTATTACAGTGTAGTTATGCCATTTGCTCTTCATTTGTTAAATTGTTTTCCAGATATTCGGCAAATACTACTCTTCTAGCTGGTTGGAAAGAATCCTTCTTCTGATTGAAAGATTTTGGTAATAGTCAAACATTGGATATGAATGTTTACAAATCTCTGAGATAACTGAAACGGCTCATTCCTGTGAACGGTGCTGTTAGAAGTCTGTCTTTTCATCTTACTCTTAGCAGTTTTGTCCGATATTAACCATCTAATGAGCAGACCTTCGTGTTCTGTGTCTGGGATTAGGCTACCTAATGAATAGTACTATCTGTAAGTTGGGTATTTGGTTGCATCATATGTCACAACTTACATGGCTGAGAAAGTCTGACAATTTTTTCAAACCATCATCATTATAATCAGATGCTTTCCCCCCTAAATGTGATCACCTGCTTGAATCTGATGCATGATTGCTAGTTTAGAACTGCAGCAGTGGTAATTTTTAACATTCAACCCTGCTGTTTTGTCTTTCATTGATGGAAAATCTAACAATCACTCTCCTTGGTGCAGGTGTAGTAGGCACGTTGTAGCGTTCATAGCTTGCTCAGACCGACCATATATACTGGAAATTCAAGTGGTTGCTCCACTCGGTGCTCTTCCACCCAAGCATGAAAACACCCAACACCGATTTTGAACCAGGAGCCACTTCTGAAGAAGAATCTATTGTCAGCAGCCAAGTTGCTTCCAACATCTCCATTCAAGAAACCTCCTTGGATGCGTCCAAGACTGGACCCACTACATCATCTCCTTCAGATCCTATCAACCTCCATCAAACAGATCTTACAATTCCCCCACATATTTCTGGGGCAGTCTCCCTTGACTTGACATTAGGCTGTGATGGCTTTGATAATGGGTTAGGACAGGATCAAGCAGTTGGATTTTCAGTGTCTAGCACTAGTGACAGCATGAGTGGTGCTCGACCATCCTCGATCATGCCCAGAGTGTTTTCATGCAATTACTGCCAGCGCAAGTTCTTCAGCTCCCAGGCCTTGGGTGGCCACCAAAATGCGCACAAGAGGGAGCGAACTCTGGCAAAGCGGGCCATGAGGATGGGGGTCTTCTCTGAGAGGTATGCCAGCCTAGCTTCACTACCACTTCATGGGTCTACATGCCGCTCTCTGGGAATCAAAGCACACTCCCTCACACATGATGGCTTGTTGGAAAGGCCTGAGAGCAAAGGAATCGCAAAATTCCAGCCTGGGCTTTTTGGCCTGCCTGTTTTCATAGATGATGATGATATGGATGGATACTGGCCTGGGAGTTTTAGGCAGCTTCCGGGTGGAGCACCAGGTTTTGAACTGGCAGGAACTGCAAATTTGAATTTTGTGGCTATGGGTTCTCATCAATCCCAAGCAGAGGATTCATCAACCTTGGATCTTACACTGAGACTTTAAAAAGGCTCCTCTCTGTCTCCCTTCTTTCTTCACTTGTGGGTGTAAGGTCATAATCTCTGTACAGTAAGATAAATGAGAGAAGCTGAGATCTACGTGGGAGTTCTCTTCTTGTTTTCCTTCAAAAATTGCAGTTTATACTGCACTTGTTGCTGTATTGGGTTTCTTTAAATTATCATTTTGTGATGCCTCTTGAGATATCGCATCCAACATGGTGAAAATTTTATGATTATCGATGCATCATATTCTCTGAAATATGATCTTTGTTGCCTCTTTTGATATCGCATCCAACATGGTGAAAATTTTATGATTTTCAATGCATAATATTCTCTGCAATATGATCTTTGTAGACAAGCTAATTGATGTCATCTGTCAATCCAAAACAGAGGTGGCTGTTTGGTTTTGCTATCGCTGTTCATTGCTGCCTATAGAACCTTTTTTTCAGTGTTGACATTCAAGATATGAAATCCCGTGGATAATGTCTAGAAAAGGATCCCCGATAATGCAAAATTCTTTCGTCCTCTCCATGGGCGAAGAGGAGAAGGGCATCAGGTGTCATAGAATTGGCAGACCTGTGATTTTGGATGTAGTGCACCCATGACTAGGAACCCATGACTAGGAACACAAACCATGCAAGACATAAGAGCCTTCAGATCCTTACAATCTGGAACATTTGCTTACAGCAATATGGTTTCTATGAATTCTGATTTACTTTTGATCAAGTGAATTTAAGGGCATATGCTTTTGTGGACCGAAAAGACAAGCTTCACCAGTAGTCCAAAATCACATGGTTTAAGAAATATGCCAGAGCAAATCCTGAGGCCATGGAATGTGATTGATGGTAGCTTGTATAATCTCGTGGATTCAATTTCCATCGATGAATCCACCCATGTTTTCAATTTGTGGTGCCTGATTATCAAGTACAAATGGCTGGCTTGAGTATCTTTTGACAATGCTATCCCTTTTAGTGCGCCATAATAACTCTCACTACATTCTTGTGGGTTGGTTGTTGATCGCTACCGTCTTGCATCAATCACTGTCTCTTTCTTCGGCTCTATTACTTACAGCTTCTTAGGAATCTGTATTGTATGGAAGTCCAAATGAAATGATTACTTTTTCGTTTACCCAGTTATTTGTTGCAATTTCGCATCCAAAATTTGGTGTATATCTTGAAGCCGTAGTACGGAGTGAAATGAAGCAGCTATGAATTACATGCCATTTATCGGTGCCCGTGCATGAAGATATTAGTGTAGCAAGTTGCATGGAGCCCTTCACACCTCTTTGGAAGGGGGATAAAAACAACTGCTACTACTGACTAGTTAATTTATAATGCGAAGGGACTGGCCGATTCAACATGGTATACTGCAGCAAAATTCGTTGCCTGTGGAAAAATTAAATTTTGTTGCCTTCGGTACTAACGTAGATGCCGTTGCAGGGGACTTTCTGTAACCGGTGGATGATTGTGAAAAGATTTGAAAGAGTGAAGGATCGTGCCAACTTCAAATGACTATAACTTTTGATTCGGAAGTTACGGGGGTCACATATTAACGGAATGTATTTTTCATACCCACCAACGTGACAATCCAGGTGTAGCCTGGTTGAGCATTTTTCTAATTTCAAAATTCTCCATTTTTGCATCAATTAGGGCCTTCGAAGTTTTACATAATTTTATTTACAATTTATAATAAATTGCATGTTTTACTATTTTTGGTAAAATGCGCAGAGTAGAAGTTTTTGCAATTTTACTTGTGTATGAATTGTTAGCGTAGTGTTTGCTTCCTCTCTTCTATAAAGTTGTTGCCACACTTTTTTTAATTGGTAGTTATACGAAGATGACATCTAATATTGCAAATTAAGCTCACTTGCAAGGAAGATAACAAACTTTTATCTATCTTCAAAATGAAGACCATAAGCTCTCATATATCATCAACGGAGACTCAGCTCTCACAATCATTTTTTCCCCACATAGGGTTTGAACTTGCATGGTTGGCTTGCTGGCCATTGTCCTAGACCAATTGGGTTAACTTGACTGGGCGTAATTTACATTTTAAACTTTCTTACTTTACATATTTGCATTTTAGACATGGAGGTTTACATATTAGCATTTTAAATCTTGTTAATTTGGTTATTTGTATTGTAGACCTTCGTTCTTAATGGTGTTAAAAATCATATCAAGATCTTGTAAAATGTCTAAAATAGCCTTTGCATGTTAAATCATATGTAGTTTGATTTAAACTATCTGCCCTCATGGAGCAAGCGATAAAAAACATTGTTAAAATCTTGATTTACGTATTAGCACTTTAAACGATGTAAAGTTTGGTTTAAATTGCAAGAGCATTTTGGACACTTTAAAAGATTTTACAGTGATGTTTAACGTTGCTAGGGCCAAAGGTCTAAAATGCAAGAAGTCAAATTTCACATGGTTTAAAATACTAATAAATAAACTTTAGAATTTAAAATACAAATACATAAGGTTAGAGGGTTTAAAATGCAAATTCCTCCTTGATTGGCCATTATAGCCACTCTTGTTATTAGACTGTTACTTTGAAAAATATTCCAAAAACTTTTCTTATATTTTGCATTTAAATCTTGGTGCTAAACTAAATTATTAGCCTTGAAGGCATAATCTTATGCCAGACTTGACGTTTTCCTTGCTGCATCAGGTACTAAATGCCGCTAATATTTATTTTACTTGCAGCCAAGTGTTGTTACTATTTGCAGCCAAATTCAAAGAAATTTGTTGCTTCTTTAGGGTGTGTTTGAAAATAAATAAAATTTTTGATGAAATGTTTTGAAAAATAGAAGTTGTCAAATGATGTGATATAATAAGAGTAATGATAAGAAGTAAAAAAGATAAAGTTAAAATAGATAAGTTAGTTATATAGATAGTTGTATAGAAATGATTGAAAAGTAGAGTAGTTATATATGGATATGTGAAAAAATGATTAAAAAATATGGTAGTAATGGAGAGTAAAAAGTTTTAATTTAACATTTTATACTCATTGCCAAATACACCCTTCATGTAAAAAATGTCTGTAGTTAACCAAATGCTATCACTCTTAGACAACCAAATATTTGCAGCCAAACAGCAATTATAGCCAAATCTATTTTCCAGCAGCCAAAAGTATGCTACATTTGGCCAAGAAATAGCTGCAATCAACATCATTTATTGTAGCGACTCACCCAAGCTCAATCAATATCCGTTATGCCCGCCAATTATTGCAATCAGTCATTTCACTCATTTAGTGGTGATGCCGTTTCGAAACTCAACACCAGCATATCACAGCAGCGTTCAACAGTTACGTGGTGAGTAGTGGTATATTCCCTTTGAAAATTCTGCGCTGAGCGTCCATCGTTTGGGAGATTAGGAAATATTTTAGTAAAAAAAAATTAAAATATTGATAAGATAAGTGCAGATTGATGTTTGAATATTGTAAGAATGTCTTAAGATTTTATTGTAACACCAATTAAGATGATGCAATATATGATGAGTACCATTAATAAATATCCGTTATGTCCTCTCCGTTTCTGTTTAGGCTCGACTTTGTTTTCTTGTCCTGTTGGGACTTGGGATTAGACATGATCCGGGAGCGTTTGTGGGATCACCAATTTATTTTCTGTGGTGCAACCAGCCACTCAACATTCATTTGTGTGCTTTTATGGAATTTCCTAAAAGAAACCAGAGATATGACAAAATAAAAATGAGATGTAGGGTTGTAGTAAAAGGCTGAGAAATCATGCGGAAATATGAGTTGCTTTCCAAGCTATAATTTCAACTGAAAAGGGGGAGGATGAGGGGATTTTAAGAGTGGGCCACTGATTCCTGTCCACTACACGATTGGCAAAGTAAAGTAGAGCTCATTCCTTTTCATGTTTACTCCTTGGGATGAGCACCAAAGCGGCAGGCATACGATGCTTGGGTTCTTCTCCATAAAGACGAAGATGGAGCTGTCACAACTCACAAGGAGATATTCGTCTGAATGTGGGCCATTCGTTCATCAGGCTAGTTGAAGATGACTGAGGACGAGTAGCAGTTGGAATCCTTCCATGATTCGCCCACCCCTTTTTATCACGTGAATTGCACAATGCACACAGACGGCCATCGGTAAGATAAGATTGGTAAGTAAAAGGAGGGCTGGCCCAAAGTTTGATATTGACCACCCGTGAGCGTGATAAAAGTAATAATAATTCATTATAAGGTCATTTGAATTTACCATCGTATGATCATGACTTTTATTCCCACAACTAATTAATGGCATTCATGATATCGTACGGTTCTTGAATGTTGACACGAAACCGCGTTTTGAAAGTTAAAAGAATCCCGTTCCAGTGCTCACGGCTCTCCTCTGCAATGGGGATTGGCAGCCTCAAGTGTCCATCTAGTGCACTTTGATTTACTTAGCTTCAGAGGATTCAAGAATAAAAAATTATTTTTTTAATCATTAATTTACGTGTATTTAACACGTGTATAAAATTAAAATTTAAAAATATATACAAATCTTCAAAAATAATAAAACTTTTTAAATACACACGTCGGATGCCTCACCCGCCATCATATGTGTATCCGTCTCCGTTTGCCTTTTCTACGTTCGTTTCCTGTAATTCTCGTTTCTAGAGCGTCTTCTACACGACTATTGCAAATTTTATTATAGATTTCATTAACTGGGAGTTCTAACTTTGGAAAATATTTCAATTATTTTGGTGGAATCTTCCTGGTACATTGCAAGAAAATTCCAAAAATGCGGCAATTATTTTAATTACACATCACGTGAATTTGGCTGCATAAGTAGCCATTTGGCTACCATTACGTACGTAAAGCAAACCTAGTGGCTGTTCAATTTGCAGCATATATATGCATTATGCAGCAGTTGCGGTTTGACCGTAGATAGTGTTAAAGTGGGCTACATAGTTTGCTACCTTTATTATTATTTGCAGCCAACTTAACATTTGACTGCAAAAACATGGTTGTCTAGGTGAGCTTTTTCTTATAGTGGTAGTTCCATTATGAATTTTGATTATAAGTTTTTAAATTAAATTTGCTAAGATTATTTCAATGGACAATGGATGCAATTGATGGGGTTAGGCTAGAAATATAGTTTCAAATAGCCTTTGGTTGGTGGTTGCCCTCCACCAAAGGTAGCTTGTCCAACTTTCCTATTCTTTTTTATTTTAGGAGTACAATTTGGGTTGATTAGGTTCATGTAAGGGTGGGTTTTCTGTTTAACATATTTTTAAAAACTTTTATCGTATCCTATTTTAGGCTAGGTTAGTTTAGAGCCTATCTTACCTTATTTTCAAAGGTGAGACAGCTTCCATTCTACTTTCGATTCCACATAGGTTTCCAAAATATTATGTAAGATATCAATATTAAGAATATGTTACATGTCCCCATAAAAAAATCCGCTACATGCAATTCATTAAATAACGATAAAAAATTGTTACATGCAAATTTTGTCATAACTCATGCAATTTATTTCACATTACATAATTTTAAATGAGGTTATGATGCAATCTGTTTCACTATAACAACTTATTACATCCAATTTGTTGCAATTTATCCATGATAAAATCTCTATATACACATCACAAAATCTCTATGACAAATTTGACCCTTGGAGATGAGAGAAGTGCCCTTATGAGTGGCGGTCACAGTGATAGCAATGCTATTCTTTTTAAATCTTTGCAAATTAACAGGGGCCTCTTAGACGGAGTTTGGAGGGGAGAGGAGTGCGGCTAGGAGTGGAGGTGACGACGATGATAACACTATTATTCTTGAATCTTGGCAGATTCATAGGAAGCTCTCAGACGAAGTTAGCTGCTAGGGTTTTCCCTTTTTCAACAGCTTGAGGGTGGGTTGTCAAATCTAGGTTAGCAATTCAGCATTGGGCAGTCGAGTTGATATAATATTATATAATATATATAATATACAATCTAGGTTAGTTTTGGGTACCTGACCCTGCCCTAATTTTAGTGAGTATTTTATATCCCAAATCAAATCGACACTATGGGTAAAGAAGTTGGAACAGACCTTACTTGATTGTAGGTACTAAATAGGTTGACCCGCGGGTATCAGACTAAATTGCACCTTTACTCTATTCCACTAGTGTTACATTGTATCATGAAAATTCAGGGTGCGTTTGGAAAGGGATAAAAATTTTGGATGAATAGTTTTTGTATATGAATTTTTTAAAATGAGATACAATTATGTGATGTGATAGATAATGAAGAGAAGTAAAAAAAATTAAGTTAAAATAGATAAGTTAACCACTTAGTTATATAAAAATAATTAAAAAGTAGAGTACTTATATAAGAAAATGTGAAGAAATAATTAAAAAATAAAGTACTTATAAATAGTAAAATGTTTTAAATTATGGGCTTATTTAGCTACATATAAAACTTTTCATTATAAAAATTTTCACTTTTTACAATTATCTTTTTTTTTTTAATTATTTTTTCATATATTCCTAATAACTACTTTTTAATCAATTGGAAGACAAGTTTTTAAAATGAAAGAAATAATGTGATATGATAGAGATAATCATAAGAAATATAGAAAATAAAGTTAAAATAGTTAAACTAATCGTATAAGTAATTATCTAGAAATGATTGAAAAATGAAATAGTTGCATAGAAAGATGTAAAAAGAATTAAAAATAAGGGTAGTTATGGATGAAAAATGATCCTATTTGCTTAGGCAAAGTAATGGTTTGCTTATCTCATCTTAAAAAATTCATTAATTTTTTTTTACTTTTTTATTCATATTCTTGTTTATTTAAGTGTATTTAATATATAACCAAGTTTTATCTTTTTTTGATATGTGTATATATTTTTAATTTTTTAAAAAATATTTAGATATTTTAGCCTTTTCAATATCCCAAAATAGTACAACTTAATTTATATGTTAAATACATATATATTAACAATTTTATGGAAAAAAAGCAAAAAAAAAAAAAGATGATTTTTTGAGGTGGATTAAATAAGTTATTATTTCAACCCAAATTAACATGATCATTTTCTTTTTATAAGTGTTAAAAATTTTAGATTAAAAAGTATCTGAGATTAGCCAAACATGTCCTAAGAAGTTCTATACGTGAAAAAACATGCAAGCGGGAAATAACGCCCATGAGCAGGGCGACGTGCTGACTTGACGTGGTGAATATTTTCAAATCAAGATTGATTAACAAGTTCTCAATAGCCGGGGTGGTCATTGTATTCAATTTCTGAAAAGGTGTTTTCAGTTCTGATTTTTGTTTTGATTTCTTACGCGGTCATCTAAAGTCTCATTCTTGCTAAGCCTTCATTGCAAGAAAATGCACAAATCAGATGGGATTACTTATCTAGTTACGCAACATGACTTTCATGGGATTATCTCCGCTTCATGAATCCACACTGCATTAAGGCAAGTCTGCAGTCCGCACGATCGCAAAAGTTAGGACTCTGTCCACGGTTACACACGTATGAACGCGGATTCGGACAGAGCCGCAAGCATATGTAATATATTTTTTTATTAGTGTAAACACACACACACACCCTATAATAACTAATATTATATTCGAGTACATTTAATTCTTACACGTTGAAAATTTAAGAAAGAAATAGGAAACAACTTCACCCGCGAGGAAGAGAAGAAGTGACAAAAACCATGTCTTATGGTATTCGGGGCTTGAACCAATGACATAAGCACATTTGAGCCCTAGTCATACCAAACTCCTGACGGCGCAAACATATACAATCTTATTTGTACTGCACAGTGCACGACAGTCATTTTATATGCAATTTCACTTCTCATATTTCATTTGATTTTAGTTTCGGAAGAACTATTTTTAATATTTAAAAATATAAAAATATTTATACATCTCCGAAAATGATAAAATTTAATTTATAAATTAAATACATTTGTATTAACAATTTTATAAAAATAAAAAATAAATTTTGTGGTGGGCCCTGGCATCATGTCTCTCTTGTAAAATAGCTTTTTCCATGGACTTTATTATTATTATTTTTTTAGAAAAAATCGCCGTAAGCAAAAGTCCAAAATGTCAACATTTTAGCTGTTAGCCATCAAAATCAAGAGATATCTAAGATGCCATCTAAGATGCCATACCATGGCCAGCTCTGACCATATGCATCAAGCAAATTTTATTATTATTATTATTATTATTATTATTATTATTATTATTATTTTAAAACAAAGTTCATGATTAGTCGGGTTTTTTTGTAAAATCGGTAGTTATCGGGTAAAAATGGAAAAAGAACAAAAAAAAATGGAAAGACAGATTTAAAGCTTCTATTTTTATGATATAACTACTAGTTATTATTTATTTATCTTTATTGACGGGCTGGCATCATCATCTATTTTTATTTTCAATTATCATATTACGTGCGTCTTCATGATTTCCGCCGTCTATTCCTATCTTAAATTCTTCTCTAATTATCTTGCATTTCACACCTTCTAGTCTTTGCATGGCTAGATTTGATGCCAACGTGACACGGACTGGTAAAGCACTAACGTTGCACGTACATTACCTGCATTTCAGTGATTGGGCAGTTTTTGTAGTGGATCACTTACCTCATCTAAGAAAATTTGTGGCCTGCGTCTGCATTATTTATGGTAGACCGCATGATCGTTACGTTTAGTGGAACCGAATTGCCTGGTCAATGCATGACATGTGGAGCCATTTGTGATATTTTCGACAATATAGTCTACGTCTATTAATTTAGAATATGGTATATACGTTCAGTCATCCACACGGGGCAAATATAAAATTAATATTCGCACACGCTTGATTTGTATCTTCCTCCTTTGAAGGATATTAGCAAAATCTCCACCTAACACACTAGTTGATTTAATTACATGGTACTTAGTACGGTTGTCAGGATCGAACCGGAATGACCAGTTCAACCAATCGAACTGAACCAGCTGGATGTCCGCATCGTTCCTAATCAGTACTGCAATTATACAATTAAAAAGAGGACCAACGGGGGATGAGTTGCGGTTAGATCGCTCCAGCCAGTTCGAGCTCTTTGACAAGTTTAAGTATTTTTTTCTAAAAGATATACTTTTATTTTTCTTCAATTAAGTCATTTAATAATGTTAGTTTCTTTTGATTTGATTTGTTATATTTATACTTTGGTAATTTAGATTTGAAAAGATTTTATTATTTTTCTGCATGTTTTAATGATTAGAATAATATATTTTAATGAATATTAAAATTTAATAAACATTTACATTTGTTTAGTACAACGAGAATGAGAAAGGAAAATGAGATAAGACAATAAATATAATAAGGATAAAGTAAAAATAAAACAAAAATAAATAAAATAATTATGGAAAAATATAAAAAATGATTAAAAGAAAGAAATAAAGATGAAAGAAGTTTGATAGTTGACTAATTAATACATTAAATTTTTTGTGTTTCTTATTTACATTTCGATTCTCACCCCACCAAACACACTCTTAACTTTATTTTAGAATGTAAAGGACCATTTTTATTTATTTGTTAGATTGAATTTTAATGAGTTAAAATTCAATCTTAAATAATTTTGATTTTTGATGCCTCCAATTGTAGCAAAAGAAGTTCTTAGCAATCGCCAATTTCTAAATATTAATCGAAAGGAGAAATTAAAGGCGGCTAAACCCGAGGTGGGGTGATTTGGGTAATTGACTGAAAAGCCGGATAGAGACTTGTAATAATTCTAGAGTTTCTCTGGCCCCATGAAAATGCAAGAAAATTTCGGGAGCGCCGTTGACATGGATGTCTAGACACCGGATCTCCGCTTCGACGTTTTCTCTTGCCATGGGCAACGTATTGCAATTATCATGACGTCGGAAGTCAAATTATTTGATTACTTGCATGACAATCCAAAAGCTTTTAATTAGCTCTTGACAAAATAAAATAGATGGCTCCATTTTTAGAAAGGTATAAGGATCGAAAAGGACATTTTTTACACATGCCACGAGTTTCCGTAATGAAGAAAGTGCAACGAAATACAGTTATAAAAGAAGATGCCCAGATGAATTTCATTAAAGAAAATAGTATCCTTTAATTATATATTTTTTCTTTCAACTTCCGAAATGGCAATTTTTCATTGATATAAATCTACCCATATATCGGGCTTCGGCAACGAACATATTCGCCAGGCAGTTGTCGGTCAAGATGACAACAAGTCGGTAGGCCCCACTTTGAATCTAGTGCCCGTGTATGAACTCGTCATTGACCAGGCGTGATATCCACTCTCGCAGATATGACCACTCCGTCGACTACATGGATTGATTCCATTTCCAACCCGGAGGCCCGGGCTGTGTCAAAACGACAGAAAATTTCCCGTTGAGAGAGAGAAAGAGAGAGGGACAGAGAGGGAGAGTTCCTGGAAGCAGCGGGCTGTTGACAAACGATTTTGGAGAGAGAGAGAGAGAGAGAGAGAGATCCGAAGTACCGGTTGAAAAATTCTCCAATCACATTGAGAGCCTCTCATTCCAGGTACCTTTCTCTCCCTCTGTCTCGCTTCGCTTGCCATGTTGAAAGAACAGGACCTGGCGAGCAATTTCTCCAGAAATCTGCCCATTTTGATCGAAGAACTCGATGACCCAGATAAGAAGAAGGGAATTCCCGAACTGGGTCGCGATTTTTTCACAAAACCCGAACTGGGTCGTGCCGGTCTTTGCATAAAAGAGCAGAAGACCGGTTCGCCTGGCGGCCACAAGACCGGGCACCCGAGCTCGCAGGAGCTTACCCTTAGCTATCTCTGTGAAAATCCCAAGATGGGTGTTCCAGAAAAGGATGATTCGGCCAAGAATCTGCTGTCTTCCTTTGAAAAGGGCAGTAGTTACAAGGGAAAAGAAGTGGTGCGGGAGACCGCGGTAGACGGCGACGACCGTTGGGTGGAGAGAGATTTCCTCCAACTCAATGAAATCAAAGCATCGAAGCGTTCGACCGCGGCTGTCGACGAAGTAGCAGAGCCAGGGGCGAAGGATAAGAAGGCGAAAGTGGAGACCCTCAACCTGTCGTTGGCCCTGCCTGTTGTGTCTCTCTCGCTTGCTTCGTCGAACCCAGTGTTAAAGCCGGATGCCTCCATCAAGCCTTCCCGCAGCATTCAATCGCTGGCCCCTTCTAACAATAACACTCGAACGACTTGCTCTGATGATTTTGGGCCTTCCATATCCCATTCATATTCACATCCGTTCTCACACAACCCTAGCTGTTCATTGACAAGGAATTCAACTGAGAATTATGAGTTTTCAGTGGGAAGCCGTAGGAGGGAGAGTGATCAGATTTGGTATTGCGGAGAGGGAACAAACGGGTCAGTCCATAGCCGATTCAAGCCTGTTGGTGACGGTGTTAGCTTCTCAAATAACGGTGGGTATCCAGCAAGCCGCCCTGCGAATAAGGATGGGTACAATGGCCTTTATCCAGCAAATAGCTCCGAAAATGCATCATTCTTTCCATCTGAATTGCCAGCTCGCGCAAGGAAAGATGCTCAATCAGCTGATTCAAAAGGTAGAGCTTCAGAGCAAAGGAAGTTTGGTGAGAACAGTTTCACCAGTTCAGATGGAGGGAGAATGCTTGTTTCAAGGCCAGAGAAATTAGTGAGGCAAATTGTTACAGAACCTGTTTCTGTTATGGCTTCAATCATTCAAGATCTCCCTGATGAAGTGGTGGAAGCTGCCAAGGAGTACTTGAGGAATCTTGTCAGTGGGGCTAACAAGAGCGAGGAGCTTACTAGCCTTCAAGGGCGGCTCAAGCGCCGGTCAGACCTGACATTTGAGACCCTATCAAAATGCCATAAGACCCAGCTTGACATTCTGGTCGCAGTGAAGACAGGTCTTCCAAATTACTTGTCAGGGAAAACCCGTCTGCACACAACAGAATTAGTTGAGGTTTTCTTGCTTATGAGATGCCCGAATGTGACCTGCAAGGTTGTCCTACCTGTCGAGGATTGCGACTGCAAGATATGCTCAACCAAGAAGGGTTTCTGCAGTGCTTGCATGTGTCCAATTTGCATGAAATTTGATTGTGCCAGTAATACATGTAGTTGGGTTGGCTGTGATGTTTGTGGGCATTGGTGCCATGCTATCTGTGGCATGCAAATGCTCCTCATCAAGCCAGGGCCTAGTTTGAAAGGGGTTGCAGGAACAACCGAGATGCAGTTTCATTGCCTCGGGTGTGGACATGCTTCTGAAATGTTTGGATTTGTCAAAGATGTATTCCTTTGCTGTGCGGAGGACTGGGGTTTAGAGACATTGATGAAAGAACTTGATTGCGTCCGCAAAATCTTTCAAGGCAGTGTTGATTTCAGAGGCAAAGAGTTGCATAAAAAGGCAGAGGAGATGCTCACCAAACTTGACAAGAAGAGCATTTCTACATCAGGTGCTTGCAATAGCATCGTGCAATTTTTTAAGAGTATGTGTTCTAGTACTTTCTCTCATTGGTTTATGCCTTTTTTTCCAATATTCTTTTTCCCAGTTTTCCTTTAATGAAGGTTGAGGCACAAATGGAATTGCGTCACTTCTTTGGGCCTCACAGTGAAGTCTAAGATGTGAAAACAGCAGTTTTTGGTCATCTACTAGCTATTGCCGATGACCATTTCCAAATCACCTAAGTAGCTGTTGAAATGCAACTAACCACACACTCTTTTGGTGCTTTTGTTTATAGCTGCCATTGTTTATGAAGCTTTAGTGTCTAAAATTGGCCCCTAGAACTTCCAAAAATGTAATTTAGGCTTACTTATCATTTGATTCAATACTTGCTTTACATAGTTTTTGCCTTATTCTTCAAATGCTCTGTGCTACTTGCTATATGAAAACCTGACCATCATAAGCGCCCTTCTGTGACTGTTTGAATTGCTTTAATGTTTTGTGCTGGATACATCATCTGGTAATTGTTTACTCTCTGTTCACCATGTCCACATTTGCCAATCGATACTTTGAAGTTGAGGCTAGTAGTGATTCTCTTTTCATGACTCATAAGCAAAGCTGAGGTAACGTGATAGTTTGCTGATGCTTATTTGAAAATAATAATCTCTTCTATGTCCGATACTTGTCTGATTATGATTATGGTACTGAGAAGAAGACATGAGCACAGTGACTCACTGTTGACCATTGGCAGTGTGGGAAATTGACCAAAGGGTTCTATATTTACATAGCTGCATTTGTTGCCTTGCTTTCTGATAAACAAGGAGAAAATGGTGTTTCTTTCAAGTTTCAATCAAACCCACATCATACAGAAAGTGTTGATGTATGTTATTTCTATATATATAATTTTTTTTTTTCATTACACTTGGCATGGTACATGTATGCATAATGCTGTTTCCCTCATTTTTGTATTTCGTGCATCTGTCTTAATGCAATGCAACAGTGAAGGGAATCATTGACACATTGATGTAGATATGATTACAGGAAATGTTCCAGCTTTTCTCTTGTTGTTGATGATTGGTAGTTATTATGTCTTATATTTAGTTGCTGATTTGTATATAAGAAAGGCAAAGGATCTTCACATGTTTACATACACAGTTACAGTACTATTTCTGTTTTGATTATCATTTCAATCCTTAGGGATAGGCCCAATTAAAATTTAAAAAAAAAAAAATCCTTGGGGATGGGCCCAATAAAAAAAAAATTTAAAGAAACCTTGGGGATGGGAGATTGGAGGAAATATGATGCACATATTGGGAAAAATCTAGAAAAAATTATCAAAAATTGTAAAAAAGTTAAAAATTGTATGATTTTGTACACCCAAAATCTAGATTAATACAAGCAATAGTGTGTGAGATATTTTATTCTGAACACAACATAGAAAACAATTGTGTAACATAGCATAAGTTTAAATTGTGCCTACAGATATTGAAAAAACAATCTTGTAATTTCTCAGATTTTGTGCCTACAGATATTTAAAAAATAATCTAATAATTTCTCAGCTTCTGATAACATAAACAATCCAAATTTTATTAGGTCCTGCATCAAAATGACATGCCACCATTGAAAGGAAACTCAAGCAGGATGTTCAACATCATTTTCATCTTGATTTATATTGTGTTAACTCCTCATTTGTAGATGTTATTATAATATAATATCAAAGAACGTTGATGGTTGACAATGTTTTACAATGTGGCAAAAAGCTAATACTATCCTTCCACTCATTCCTGAAATCTGGGGAGCGAATGCACATGCCACTGAATCATAAACTGCCTTTCTTTCTTATGCCTTATTTTATATTTATGTGATTGTCGGTGAGGATGGGCACCATGGTGCTTATCTTGAGGGGTGGTATCATCTCAATGCTCCTCTCCCATGACTGGATTCAATGACTTTCAACATTAGCACTGCCCTTGCTTAACTGTACTATTGTCATTATCATCATCATCATCTTGTGCTTTGACTCGAACTGCTGTACCACCTCCTCTACAATTTCCATTATTATTGTCGTTGGTGTAGTGGTAATGGTACCAGATTAGACTATCTGTCTGATTTTTTATCATTCCCTTTGTCAACGAACCAAAAGATTTGGGAGTCGTTGATGCATATTGATACCTTGCTCTAATGGTTGCTGCCTCAGACAAACAAACCCATTTGATTTTGGAAACATTAAATCTATTCAATATCTAACGTCTATAACCTTATATCATGGAGGCTACTAGGGACTGATGTGTTCAAATATGCAGATCCGGCATTGGCCTACTGGTGCTGATTTAAGGATGCTGACATGCTATCTTTAGTTTAGATTTACATAATTCAAGCGTGGTTACTAGCCTTGTGTTCTTACCTCATGGAATCTGGATTCTTGTACTTTCCTGGTAAATGATGACAAAATGCTGTCAATTGGGATTTGAGCAAGGATTTATATGAACTATTCATCCAGTAGCCTGCTGCTTTTGCCCAAGAAAGGAATAAACTGTGCAGGAAAATGTTATTTTTTCCTGCATTTTTCTGTTTCAACTTGAAACTTGTTATTGTTATAATGTTTTAATGTAGGGATTCTTTATGATGGGAACAAAACGAATTGATAGTGACATTGAACTTGAAAATTCATGGAATTGGTTAAACATAAAAGTGTTTGGCATCTGTGTCAATGTTTTTCAATTGAACACAATTGGTCGGTGGAGTGGATTGGATATAGCTTTTTGTAAGGTTTATGAATGTTGAGAATATTTTCTTGGATGTTGTTGGGTTGTTGCAACTTATTACTACTTTGTCTTGTTATTGGAATCTCATTTATCATGTTCCTAGTTTTTCAAACACCCATAAATGGTATTGATGGTAGACTGACTTCTGGGCTTAAATTTATGAGGTAGCATGCACAACATTTTGTAGGGAACATAAAACTGGCATACCCTGTCTGGCACTCAAAGAATGCTGGTTTGTAGTTGGGCCAATAGTGCAAATTAAATTATCCGAACAGGCTGCAGTAATTCTTGAATTGATGATGTCCTTCATAAGGCATTCTGGATTCCCTATTGCACGTAGTTACTCCACCTTCCTGTTTGTTTGCTTGTGTTGCATGGTTGCTTTTTGTTTTATTCAGTGATGCATGCACTTTCTCCCTTCCTGAAGGCAGAATTTTGCTATGCTTTCTTGGTTGTTTTGTTGCTTTGTCAATCACATATGGTGCATTCGGCATGTGTCACACATAGTTACAGATTGCTGTATTCTTTGCATGCATAGTACTGGAGAGGAGTTATTGTGCAGTTTTAGTGAACGAGCATTTATGAACATTCATTTTTTGAAGATGGCTATCCATTTGTTTTCCGTGGTTCTCATATATGAGTGTGTTCGACATCGCATGGATTTTCTTTCCAAATGCGATTGGATCATAAAATTAGAAGAGAAGAAAAGAAGAAAAAGAAAAGGAAAAGAAAGAAGATAGAAGAAAGAAAAATCATCATTACCAACAACTGTTTCCCACTGCATGGATTCTACTGCACTTGTGCCTTATAGTTATGTCTTAAAGTGGGACTTGGGAAGTCCCTATGGTCTAGATTTTATTTATTTTTATAAAATTGAAAATTTATGGCTGTCACGACTCACAACTCGAGCTTGCTTTTGCATGGTCTTTTCCACTTTCCATTTTGATGGTGTTGAATACAGAAACCAAGCCACATGGCATCATCATTCAAGTAGCAGCAATGCATTGGAAAGTTTCCTTGTTATTATTATTTTATTTAATGAATAAAATAGCATGTTCCAAACAGCATAAAAATCTGAAACAAAACTGAGTGTAAAAGGTTTTCAAAATTGATAACTCATAATTTGTTGCTAATTGCCAAGTTCTGAATTTTGCAGATGTTGCTGAATTTCAATGGCATAATAGATATAATATCCCTTCCTGTTTTCATACAACCTTGAAGCTAAAAGTATCTTTCTGGTTTTGCAGATGGCATTTCAGAGTTTTCTCATTCTGGTAGCTCTTCTCTGGATTTGGCACAGACCAGTCTTCCACCCTCAACCTCTGCCCCTCCAAAGCCCATGTATAGTGCAAATGCTTCCAGCATTTGGTCAGACCTGCATAGAAATGGCCATCAAAGCAACACAAAATCTGTATTGGCCGAGCAGCTGATTGATGCAGAGTTGAAGTTTGGAATGCTGAAGAAGGATGATTTTGATAGCTTGGAAAGCATTGTCCGCATTAAGGAGGCTGAGGCAAGGATGTTCCAGAGTAGAGCAGATGAAGCCCGGCGTGAGGCAGAGAACTTCCGTCAGCTAGTCAGGGATAAGACAGACAAGCTGGAGGAGGAGTATGCAAGCAAGCTGGCAAAGCTGTGCTTGCAGGAGACTGAGGAGAGGCGGCGGAAGAAGCTGGAGGAGCTAAAGATGCTAGAGAACTCACAATGTGACTACCATAAAATGAAGCGTCGGATGGAGGCTGAGATTGCAGGCTTGTTGGAGCGAATGGAGGCAACAAAACAGCAATGGGCATGACAGGCTGAATTGTGCTCGTAAAATCAATGATTATGTTTGCATTTCTGTTGACCCCATGCTGTTTCAACCATTTTGTCTTTTTTTTTTTTTTTTTTTTCTGTCTTATATTGTGTGTGTGTGTGTAGATGTTGGTTGTGTACTTCTCTTCAGTAGTTTGGTATAAGGTGCTAAGCAAGGCTCTTTCTGATATGAGGGATTTCCATATCTTGTCATTGTGCTGAGAGTCGTGTGAGTAAAGCTATGTTTGGTGTTCGTAATGGTGAATATAGACAAGCGCCGAAAATACTTGGGCATTTGGCTTGCTTTGGTTAGGAATTTTTTCTTCTGACTATAGGTTGATAATGCCCAATTTTTTGACCTGAATCCCTTTAATGCCAGCCCTAGGGTGAAAAGAATACCCATTTTTATCCCTGCAAATCTCGAGCTAAGAGGGCAATGCAAGAACCCAATTGAACTTGAACCGGATCGGTACAGCTTTTTCATACTGGAATTTGCTGCTGAATGACCATTGCTTCCTCTCATGCTACACGCTGAAATATTTTATTTTCAAAATAGATGGACTTGGTCACAGTTGAGATTTCAAGGTAGCTTTAATTGGTAGAATGAATTGCAAGTATAAGGTATGTCATCAGGGAACTCATTTCCAACCCAAATTAAAAATAGATGTAGTGTTGCAATTTCAATGAATTCCAGAGAAAGGCGTATGAATTGGATAAGTGGTTATCTGTAATTAATCAATTAATATCGTGGTAGTACGGTGGTGAAGGCGACAGTCAATCCGAAAAGCAAAACGGCTACACCTGTAACATTAAGCACGTAGGCTTCTTTCTCACGCCTGAGGCCCAAGGTGGCGAACTTCTGCACCAGACCTGTCTCAGCACTGCATATGGCCATCAAAAATATGCCCAATCCGAAGAATGCATGCCATGGCAGGAATCTTGCTCTGAATGGCATCTCTGCTCTGGGAAACCAGAAGGAGAAGAACCCAAAAAGCCACTGCATTCATTCATTGGTTAATTGCAGATTGATAATCAATGAAGATCAGTTCAATCAAGTTCATGATCAGTGCCGTAATCATGATTAATTATAAGTAGACATATGGTAATTAATGGATTGGAACATCTTAATAATGATTCTGTACATGTTATAACAAATTAATTACCTGGAGGGCAAATAAGCAGATGGTTGCCATTCCTAGCCACGAATGGAAGGTGAAAATGTCTGGCAAGTTAGTCTCTCTGTGGAACTTGAAAGCAGCATACACACCCAATATCCCCGCAAGAAGAGCAATCAAATGGAATGTCATGAGAAAGAATTTCTGCACTATTCTCGACCCAGGCATCGTCTTGTATGCCATCACACCTGATGAATTAATTAATTAATTACAATTGCAATAAATATATATATGCAGAGTGCCGAACATCTATCTATTCATGGGTAGCAAATATGTGCGGACTCAGAGTATATTAGTTTGAGAGATGGATAGTTAATCCAGTTCAAAGAAAATGTGCAGTTCAATTGCAAGTAGAATTTTCTGTCTCATAACGTGCTGAATTCTATATTGTCTTTGTTACTATGAGATATGAACAAATAAAAGAATAGGTTACATAATTTTTATGAAAAACATTCAAAGAGTCGACAACTCAAGCCAATTATTCTTTGCTTCAAGGGATTAATTCAATGCTTAGGCAGTCTAACTATCCACACAACAGTTTCATAAAAAAAATATAAATCCACACAACAGGAAAGATCAATATATGCAACAATACCAATAAAAAAATATGCAACAATAAATTTTTTTGGATATATATAATAAAAAAAGTATTACTAGGGTTATAAGCAATGAATATCTTGCTACTATATAGCTACATATAGTTGGCGGCATATATAAATGAAAACATATATAACTAAAATTAGGATACAAAATGGCTGCATATGTATTCTATGCAACAAATAAATTTGTTGCACAGATTATTATTATTATTAATTTTTGCTGCAATGCGCACCAACTTGAGACTAAACGGTTGGGACTTTATTTAAAACACTGTTGGATTCGGACGTCCTCAGACAACGTTGAAAAAGCCTTTTGTTCCTGGTATTGAAGTCATCAAACTGAAATAGGCCTTGGAGTCATCGTATCGAAATAAGCCTTGGAATTATCGATCGATTGAAATGTGGTTACAGTAAAATAATCATATGCATGATTAAAGAAATCCCACAAATATTGGTCAATTATGATTACTTCCGAGTCAGTAGAAGAAACAACTACCCTCACTATGCTTTAATGACGGAGATTCGATCTTTTTCGACCAGCCGTTATCACGGTTGTTTTCGACCACTGTTCATGACCGTCCGGTTCCCCCCAATTTCACGGGCGAAATTTTGGCTGTTGGATAAAAGTAGCTGTATTTGCTGCAATTAATTCTTGGAATTTTGTCATAAAAAAAAAAATTCTGAAAATTTTCCTTGAAGGTCCCTGTCCACCCTCCACCTTCTCTCTTTCCTCTTCTCTCTCTCATCTTCTCTCCGGCTGCCATTCTCTCTCTCGTTTTTTCCCTCCTTCCTCTCCCTTCTCTCTCTCAAAGTGACTTGACGCGGAGGAGGGTATATTGGCGGATTGAGTTTTGCAGTGCTAAAGAAGGTGTCAGATCTTGGCTGCGGCAGACCCAAGTATTGACACAGATCGGTAGTCAGGTTTGAATCTGATGAAGTGTCAATTGGTTGGCATAGTTGCCAATTTGGAATATTTAGTTTGCCACAATTGTTGGATTGAGGGATGCCACTCATTTTAGAAATCGCAGATTTGAGGACTGAGAAAGATAAGAATGGCAGAATCATCGAACACGGTGATCTTACTGCTAGGATCATTGTAGCAATTTTCCAACAATGTTTCAAAGCAAGGATGGTAGTCATCACTGATTTTGGAGACAAGTGTTACTAAAATAGGTACGATTAAATCCAGGCAAATGATGGGTTTAAGGTCGGCTTCAGCACCAAGATTTGCAGGTGCGACAAAACCAACTCCCACGCCCAAAAGCCTTTGAGAAGATCTTGTAGCATACGCAGAATAATTGCCAAGAATGTACAAGAGTTGGCCCTCAAAATCCACCCCTCTGACGAAGATGACACCACCGCTACACAGAATAATTCTGGCATTGATGCATCAAATTCCATGTACTGTAGTACTCACCGCAAGTTGGGTCTCGCTACAGCATGTTAGTGTGAACAAAGCAAGCCAAGCTTCAATCTTTGAGGAGTTGTGCACAACATCATGGATTTCGGTAATGCTTCTCACCCAAAAAATCCAATTCCAGCAGTCACTAAATCCAACCACCAAAACGCCCAAACATCCACAACATCTGGCCATTTGTCAATCTACTGGTAGCCTCCTTTAGCCTATCGTCTACTTAGATTTAATCATAGCTATTTCAGAACAGAGGCGACCGATCGGATAATTGGCAGGTGATGGACTAACCGCTTCCCCTCCTCAGCTCGTAAGAAGATGAGGACTTGTTTGCGGATGATAATGTTTAAGAAGACGAGGGAAGGGAGTGGTGGACGATGGGTTGGGACCAGTGCAGATAGGTTGCTCCACCCACTTCCAGCAGAAAAGCAGGACAGTAGCAGAGCTTGCATTTACAAGAGGCCCTTCTCTCTTTCAGTAAAAATGGAAGTGAATGAAAAGGAAAGGAAAGCTGCCTCTTTTTTCTTCCCCCAAGACGAAAATCCCACACTCAGCCAAAGGGGCCGGGGAGAGGGAGGATGGGAGATGTTAGCTTTCAGTGGCAGAGGAGATGCAAGGCCTAACAGTAGGGGGTTGGCTGTAAAATTTCTAATGCATCAAAAACTATGTTAGTGACACAATTTTAAAAAATTATCCGACGGTTGATACGTTTTCCACTCAATAGAATGGCCCAAAATAGTATTCGACCACAGGGGTAGTTTGAGACCCATCGCAAAACATCAAGACTCTTAATGATATTGATCTTCAAATTTTGCAGTTGAGAATTTCTTGTCCTACATACACTGAATGGTAAAATACTTTAATTACGTTGTTTTATGTTTTAAAACAAGAAGATAAGACCATTAAAATGTTAAAAAAGATTGATTGTATCAGAGTAGATGATTATCATTATGAATTCATGATACCAAACTTTAGAAACATTCGATCACCCATGCTTCTCAATACTTGCTTAACATATATACATCAATTCCGCTTCTATAAAATCCTTTTTCTTCCTCCATTTTTAAAATTTATGATGGTTGATGGAAAATCCACTCCATCTATTATGTTTAACATTATTTCTAGCATCTTGAAATTTCTTTTTTATCCAATATTGTAGATGAATCCCATTGAAAATCAACTTAGTAAATGATTTAATATTAAATATTAATTTTCAAGTTGTATTTTCAACCTCTAAATTGTTTAAAATATCATTTGGACAAATAATGCTATAAAATATTATTATATTCTAATATATGTGTATAGATAGATTGAAATTTTTTTTTCATAATTTACACATGAATAACATTATTTTCCAACAAACATGACCCATAAAATCAACTTGTTTGAGATAAAAAATAAATCATGTTAAATACAATGAATAAATTAAAATTTACACCAATGATCAAAATTTTAAAATTTGGAAAAGTTACGTGGTTCAGCTTCTATGTATGTGTAGTATACTAACTAATGTCCAATCTAGCTAACCACATGCATATGGTCATAAATCAGAGTAGATATTCTTATTATACCTTCTCCGGCGAAAAAAGCGAACCCAACAACCATCAGAACTGGGTGAAGCTGCACAAGTGACAAACGGCGTCCATAGAAATCGATATGGTAATAATTAAACCGTTTTTCATGATATACAGTTAGCAGAACGATCGATAATGAATTGAATTCTCTTACATTGAAGATTTTGAATTGTTGGAGGATTTGAACGCAAGGCCTTCCTGGAAGTGTAAGACCCAGATGAGAAGAAGAGTTATGGCGGCAATTCCCAGCAAGCGTGCAATGGCAGTCACTGGCCCTGCTTTCAACAGGAAGCCTTGTCCTCTTCCAGCCATGAAATGAATGTCTCAAAGAAAGAAGGACGTACGCAGAGAGAGAGAGAGAGAGGGAGAGAGAGATTGGAACGCTTATAACTAAGATATAACAAAGTAATTTAGTGCATCCATGCATCCAGAGGATCATTAGGTGGCCAATGCCAATGCGTCGTTGGTTGTTCTATTGGAAAATAAAATAATACTAGTTAGTGGATTTATTAGGTAGGGGCAATGCAGATACCGTCCGGCCTGCGCCGTGCATGCTAGGCATTTGGTTGGTTCGATCGTCAGTCCACGCATGCGTGCATTGCCGTCCTCTTGCGTTTTGGTGTTTGCCTTCTTCGACGCATGCAGCAGACAGCTACGAGAATACTGTGTTGGACATTTGTCGTCTAGCGCATGAAGCCGCCAAGCCGGCTTTAATTCGTGATCTTCAAAGCAAAGAGAAGGTACTGCTGCATTGACCAATCAAATTTTTACAAATTATCGTTTGGCCCCTCGTGATAATGTATCAGAGCATGCGTAGCCCCACCCGTTAAATTTCAATTAGTACGTGCAAACATGCAAGACAACATCATTCGTCCAGTGTATACAGAATCAGCTATGTTCGGTTAGCCAGGCTCTAACCCTAATCTTATTTATAAAACCTAAACCTTAACCTTAACTCTAACTTTATTTGTAAAACTTAAAACGTAACCTTATTTTTGAAAATCGGATTCGGGTTGAGTTTCGGGTTAGAATTTATATTGATAAATTTAAATGTTATTTAAAAATGATAAGTTTAGAATTTCATGTAAATAAATAATAATAACAAATTATGTAAGTGAACATAATAATATATAATCAAACTACATTTTTAAAAAAATAGTAATATAAAGAATAGTTTTAAAAAATTTAATATCAAAACTTAGATAAAAGAAGAAAATTAATAAGTGTAAAAGTAAATGATAGAAATAAAAGATAAATATAAATGAAATAATATACTTTATTTACGATAAAATCACAATATGCCACATATGTATTGAAATATAGATATAATAACATAAAATATGAAGAATATAAAGAAATATTGTTTAAATAGTATGTATATAATATATATTGTATGATAAATATAAAATGGGAAATCGGGCTTGGGTTCTTCAGTTTTGGGTTCACTTGAACCCTATCATATTTATAAATTGAGTTTCTTAAGTTCGGGTTATGAAAAAATAAGTTTTAACACTGTCCAAAATTAGGTTCGTTGGGCCGGGTTTGGGCCCAAGTTGCACCCCTAGCTAGGGCTATAAAATATATTTTTTATTCTTCATAAAAATGTTATTTTTTATTTTAATAAAACTCTTATACAAGTTTTGTTATTTTTAAGTTGTGTGTATTTTTCAATTTCAAATGTAAAGGTATCTTGGTCATCTTCAATAATTAAAAATAACTGAAATATTCTCATGTTTAAAATTTTAAATATATATTGCATCAAAAAATTTTAAATATATATAGAAATATAACCAAAAATATCAAAATTTGATATGTTAATTAAAGATAGTTAGGTTCATCGAAAAAATTAAAGACAATTAGGATAAAATTTTATAAAAAAATAAAAATAAAACAATGTTTCATGGCTCGGGCTAAACGGGATCGTTACTCGTATAGACATGATTATTCAATTTGATTGTTAGTGGGTAACTTGTAGAAGATAAAGATACCTAGCTAGATCAAAACATGAAATCAAGGTTCTAAGTACTTCTTTGCATGATTGAGCCTGTTCTTTGGTATACACGCAGAACAACAGTAGAAATTTATGGTCGTGTATGTTGTGGATCGTTTGGTAACAAGGCAATGTCGGATGGAAACGGAAACTACAGTGTATATGTTAGCTTATATATAATTTAACAATTTAAAAATTTTATTTTTTCAACTTTATTCCTATATTTCAATTATTTTTCTTGTTTATTCTTATTTTACTTTTATCATTTTATATTAATCACATAATTCTTAAAATATTTCCTTTACTATTTCCACCCGTCCCAAAATTCTACAACCTCTGCACTATCACCTATGATTGTTTAGTTTTTAAGAAACTAATTTAATTCCAAACCCATGTAAAATGGTCTGATTTCTTTGTGGATTCCAGAGATTTATTTCGGAGGCAACACATAACGCAAATTCAATTAAACTAGGAGAATTTCATTGTATGGGTAGTTTGGGACAAACAAATTACTCAAAAAGGTGCATAATATATGAGTAGGAGTGCAACTAAAGTAGGGCACTCATGAGTTGAGTTGACCTATTGAATATCCTAAAATGAGTACAGTAGGTTTTAAATAAAAAATAACGAGTGCACTTAGGGTAAGTTTAGTTATAAGGTCTAGGTATCCAGAACTGATCCAAGTTACTAATATATATATATATATATATAATATCTATTTTATGAAATATATATAATACATAGACTAATGTCAAAAAATTGATTTTGAACCAAAACTTAAACGACATTAAAAATTATGGTAAGATACATTTAAAATCGACCCAACCTAAAATAAGGTAGGTTAGAAGTTATTCAAAATATGATATGAGTAAGTTCAACTCCTAATTAGATGTACTTAACCCAAATTGCACTCCTATATATAGGCAATTGTAAATGTTTAAAAATTTATATACGCATGTCTCATTTATATTTTTCTTCACGTGAAATTTCAATTTATTTAATATTTTATTTTAATTTTTAAAATCATTAAAATAGTTAAGCATGTACCATGCCTATTTTATCGACTTTTAAGAATAGAAATAAAAAATTAGACAAAGTCAAAAAAATTGATGAATTTCATATATAAACAAAAATCTTGGTGAAGTTTGCATATATATGAGAAATTAAAAAAGTAAAATAACAAAAAATAATTTTTACAACCGCCCATATTGGGTGTAGCCATATAAGATCAAGATGCAGGTATATGCTTACACGCACCAACTGCAGCTATGATGCCAACACAGGCATAACACTACTGGCAAGAGTCTTGCCTCTGTCACAGGACGTTTGGGTAATCTTGATTTGGGAAGTTTGCCTTTCATTTTATGAGCAGTATTTCTTGTAAATATATTATTAAATACATTGTTAAATTTACATCTCTTGAGCAAGGATTGAAAAAATATGTAGTTAAGATTAGCCAGATAATTAATAGGCTTAGAGGTTATATATATGTGAGTCAAGGAAAAGGCGACCTCATTCGCCTTATGTTTGTCGGGCCAATGATAACTACTATTATGTCATAGACTAGTGACAAGTAGATCGCGATGAATGTCTGCCTTTGAAAGAGATGTATTAATGAGGAATGATTCAATATTTACATAAACATACTCTTTGCTTTTAATTTTAAAATAAATTTTTTTAAAAATTTTAAACCGTTTAACATATTTATCCATATGCATTTATTTATAATTTCAAAAACTACATACAGTATGAACTTTTATATACATATTTATAGCATTCATTTTTCAAATTTTTAGTGGTTACATGTTCACTTTCAAAAGATACCGTTATTTACAAGAAATAAGTTTCCAATGAAAATTATTTTTGGCGGCATAATAAAACAACATGTATTAAATATGACTACTGGTTTAATTAGATTTTGAGAAATATATTTTAAATTTTAAAAATCAAGAGTAAGTATGAAATGGAATCATTCCTCTGTATTAATATGATTGGAGGCTATGAATAGTATATTGGGTGCGTGAGGAGAGGTCTCGGCTTCAAAGTTTGGTAGAAGTGTTGTTTTCGGGTAATGCAAAGTTGCAATATAAGTTCATAAAAAAAATTATCCGAAAGTTAAAGAGAATATATTAAAAGGATTTATAGGGTGGGAGGCAAGCTTTTGGTGCCAATCTTCAAGTAATGTAAGTTCATAAACTCCAGTCCATTCTACTTTGGCCCAAACGATGATATGTTTCTGTTCTGGGTCATACACTCCAGCTCATTCCTATTTTGGGCCAAACAGATGATATAAGGATAAAAATGAAGGTGAGCTTCCACTTATGTTCATTACAAAACGTAATCTTAGTTAAAAGTGGTCTGAATTAGCCATTCTCTGTACAAGCTCATCACAAGGAAATTCGGTTTTAGCAACCAAAAATTTACTTTAGTTGCATGCAGCTAAGCGTTGTGTTTGCATCTACTAATATATTTATATATATAGGTAATAAAATATTTAGTTTTATACATTTCTATAATTAATTAAGCTTAATTATTCAGTTGCCCATTAAGCATATACATGTGAAGTATTTACAGCCCATCTTAATTTTTAATTTACTTGCCAAGTTCATTTGCTCCGTAGCATTAGCAACACTAGAAAATTTCATGTTCGGCCACAACAAATGAAACCCACTACTGCATCGCATATCCTTTTGTCCAACAAAATGGCGACAATTTTCTATTGCCTAGTGAGATAAGCGAGGCGGCATGCAACCAAGGTCAAAATTTGGACTCCTTTCAATAATCAATAATAGTCGTCCAAAGTCAAATTTCCTCAAGAGGGCTCACCTAATGCAACTATATGCAACTGGCCAGGTTGACCATGTCATTGTTCTATTTTACACAGACAGTATTTTAACATCCTACCCATCAATGGCCATCACATATAGTTATATATAGTCACTGATCTTTCATAATCAATCCATGAAACTACTAAGACTAATCAAGAGTCAATCCGTCAACGTAGAATTAATTTTATTAGTAATGATTAATTTCATTAACTAGAGCAAAGCCTATAACTAATTTACAGCAATCTAGCGGAGAAGGAATTGAAGGTATTTCTAATCAGCACTCGCAGTAACAAACAAATAATAATTATGGAATAGTAGATAGCTAGCTAGAATTACTTCAACTTTGTGGGTGAAAAGTGGTGAAGACGACAGCAACGTCGTAGAATAGAATGGCTACGCCCATGGAGTTGACCACATACGCTTCTTTGCTGTGAAATAAGTGTAATCATCTAAACCTTGGGACCAGCCCCGTTTTCAGCGGCTAAGATGGACAGCAGGAAACTGGTGATGCCGAAGAAAAGGTACCATGGTAGGAATCTTGACTGAGTAGAGGAATGAGCCCGTGGGTACATTGATGTTGGAAATCATGTGATGTGAAAGCGTACCTGAATCCATGTGTGTGTAGATTCCACCAGTAGACCGAGTAGAGTACGAGATCTTCTCCCTCAACAGTTCTCCCTATAATATTATCTGTAGATGAGAACCATTTGTGATATAAACGTGTGAGAGAGGGACCTAGACTCCTCTATTTATAGAACTCTTCTCATCATGACTCAATTAGAAGTGTAGTTCTACCTGAACTCAGATTGCGTACGCAATTCAAATATGATTGGGCTTTCTTTAAATCCAAGACTTATTATCTAATTAGGACACCTTATAGGAGTATAACTCTAACATTCTCCCACTTGTCCTAATTAAAATAAAAATTAATAAAGAAAAAGAAAATTATATTAAAATACAATCCTTGGATTTAACATTTGAAAAATTAATTACCGGACGAGTGCACTCATTTGAAAAACATGCCCTAGTCATTACATACGCAATCTAACTTTAATACTTAAGTTAAGAAAATTTGTTAACATGTATCATTACGGTTATATGCAATATAAACATACTTCCTTCCATGCATCACGATATTACCAAACTTACTTAACTAAGTTCTTAATGACAGATTTACAATTATGTGATTTTTTTAATGTCCCACATTAATATCAAATAGATAAAATCTTTTGTTTCCAAATCACATAAAATTGTCAACAAAATACTATAATGAAACAAAAGAAAATAATCATCCAACATGAGATCTCAAAATGTATCGATTACATCAATAATTGTCCCGCATAACAAGACCCATATTTCTTACATGTCTAGAGAAAACCTTAGGCGCTTAGTCATGGGATTAGCAATCATGTCAGCAGTACCAACAAAACTAATCGATATCAGATGATCATTAATTCTTTCTTGTATTGATATAAACTTAGCATCAATATGCTTGTTAGCGCTAGTAATTCTTTTATAATTGGAGAAGCTAATCGCTGATGAATTGTCACAATTGATTCTCAGAGGCCTAGAAATAGAATCCATAATTTTAAGCTCCGAGATAAATTTTCTCAACCAAAGTGCATGTGATGATGCTTCATGACAGCCGACAAATTCAGCTTCCATGGTAGAGTAAACTACACGATTTTGTCTCCCACTCTTCCATGAAACTGCACCACCGGCTAATAGGAAAATATAGCCTGATGTGGATCTTCTGCTGTCTAAACAACCAGCATAATCTGAATCTGTGTAACCGATCACTTCTAATTGATCAGTTTTCGCATACGTGAGCTCATAATCTTTAGTCCATTAAAAATATCTCATCACTTTCTTTACTGCTTTACAATGTTCCATTCCTGGATTGCTTTGATATCTTTCAAATAAACTCATTGCATAACTGATGTCAGGACGTGTGCAAACTTGCGCATACATCATGCTCCCAAGAGCAGAAGCATATGGGATGAACTTTATTTCCTATTTCTCAATTTCATTCTGTGAACACTGATGCAGACCGTATTTTTGACCCTTAAAGATGGACACTTCACATGATGAGCAGTTGGACATTTGAAATCTTTCTAAAATTTTATATACGCCCTTTGTGATAACCCTAAAAGTCTTTTAGACCTATTTTGATGGACCTCAATGCCCATGACACATGATGCCTCACCCATATCTTTCATATCAAAATATTCAGAAAAGAAACTTTTAGTGTTATGTAAAAGACCTAAATCATTAGTAGCAAGCAAAATATCATCTACATATAGGATCAAAAATATAAACTTGCTCCCACTCAACTTTAGATATATACATCGGTCACCAATGTTTTTTGTAAATCCAAAGGAAGTGATAACTTTATTGAACTTTAAATACCACTATCAGGAAGCTTGTTTAAGTTCATATATAGATTTTTTTTAATTTGCATACTAATATATCCTTTTCTTCCATTTCAAATCTTTCAGATTGCATTACGTAAACCTCCTCTTTTAAATCTCCATTCAAGAATGCCGTCTTTACATCTATTTGGTGTAACTCTAAATCAAAGTAAGTCACTAATGTCATAATAATTCTAAATGAGTCTTTTTCGGAGACGAGTGAGAATGTCTCATTATAATCAATGCTTTCTATTTGTGTGAATCCTTTGGCAATAAGTCTGGCCTTATAACTTTCTACATTACCCTTAGAGTCCCGTTTGATTTTGAATATCTATTTATAACCAACAGGTTTGCTCCCTTTAGGCAACGTAATAAGATCTCAAACTTTGTTTTGAAACATGAATTTCAATTCATCTTTCATAGCATTGATCCATAATTCAGACTTTTCACTATTAATGGCTTCTTTGAATGTTAATGGATCATTTTCAATACAAGGATCGTCAATACATTCTTCCAAATATATAATGTAGTCATTTGAAATAGCAGGTCTTCTTATTCTATTAGACCTTCTTGGCTCATTAATATGTTCTACATTATCATATTGATGAATGTCATTTGGAATTGAGATCGATTCATTATTAGTCTCTTCCATGGGCTGCATAGTAATTACTGGTTGTTGATTTGTCATGTTATAATCAACAATCTCAGTTCTTTCATCTATTAATGATGAATCAGAGGAAAGGTCTCTGATCTCCTCAAATTCCACATTTCGTGGAGTTGTGATTCCACTATTTTCGCCATTCTCAATGAATCGAGCTGTTCTGGTCTCAATGATCCTAGTATTATTAGACGGACAGTAAAATCTATACCCTTTAGACCGTTCTGGATACCCAATAAAGAAACAACTAATAGTCCTTGGGTCTAATTTCTTTTCTTGTGGGTTGAGTATCCTTGCTTCTGCTTGACAGCCCCAAATATGCATATGTCTCAAACTGGGTCTCCTGTCTGTCTATAACTCAAATGGAGTTTTAAGAACAGCTTTACTGGGAACTCTGTTGAGGATATACATAGCAGTTTTCAAGGCTTCACTCCACAAGAATAAAGGTAAAAATGAATTGCTAATCATACTTCTCACTATATCCATGAGAGTACGATTTCTCCTTTCAGCAAAACCATTTTGTTGGGAAGTTCCAAGCATTGTATATTGAGGTTCAATACCATTTTTTTCTAGAAATTTAGCAAATGGATCAGGGATTCATCCTAATTTACCATGTTTACCATAATATTCCCCGCCCCTGTCAAATCTCACAATTTTTATTTTCCTATCCAATTTCTTTTCTACTAATTTTTTGAATATTTTAAAAGTGTTCAAAGAATCAGACTTTTCATGTAATAGAAAAATAAAATCATAACGTGAGAAATCATCAATAAACGTGATAAAATACTTTTTCCCTCAAATACATGATGAGAATGGACCACAAATGTCGGTGTGGATCAACTCTAAAAGTTCATTGCTTCTCGTGGCACTCTTTTTTTGAGTTTTGGTTTGTTTTCCTTTAATACAATCGATACATATGCTAAAATCAGTAAAATCTAGAGTAGGTAATACCTCGTCTTTTACTAATTTTAGCATCCTTTCTTTCGATATGTGACCCAACCTTTTATGCCACAACATAGAAAAATTTTCATCAATCATACTACGTTTATTACCAGCACATACATTTAAGGTAGATGAATAATTAATAAATGAGCAATCTGCACTTATTTGGTATAAACCATTTAACAATGTTCCAGTTCCAACTAAAATAGAATCTTTAAATAAAGAAAACTTTGAGTTTGCAAAACGGAAAGAATAACCCATTACATCAAGTTTTGGCAAAAAAATTAAATTTTTAAAAATGGACGGAACGTAGAAAACATCATGCAGTTCTAAAAAATGCCCTGTGTCAAGGCGAAGCCTGCAATTTCCTGCTGCTTTAACTTTAGATGACTCATGCGGTTTTGGGTTGCGGGTTGAATGGAATGCCTGTAAAAAGTTTGAAATATGAATAGCAGCACCAGAGTCGATACACCATAAATTAGCGGATACATTTATGAAATTGGTTTCAAGGCAAACATATATATAATTGTTACCTTTCTTTTCTAACCAACTCTTCCGCTTGAAACAATCTTTCTTAAAATGTCATTTCTTTTTACAGAAATGACATTTCTCAATGGACTTTTTCAATCAATCCTCTAAGCCTTTCTTTAATGGGAATTTATTCTTTCATTTTCCTTTCTTTGACTTATATTGCTTAAAAGTCGATGTGAAATAGATAGTCATTGATCCATCATGCTTTAATCTCTCTTCCTCTTGTACACACATGGATATTAATTTATTTAAAGTCCATTTCTCCTTTTGTGTGTTATATGAGATTTTGAATTGTGAAAACTGAGATAGAAGAGAGTTTAAGACAAATATGACTAGGAAAGAGTCAGAGATTTTCATCCCTAGTTCATTAAGTTTCCCAGCTATATTTGACATTTCCATTATGTGCTTTCGCACTCCACAAATGTCATCATATTTCATTGAAGTCAATTTGTTAGTGAGCATTCTAGCCAATGCTTTATCTGACCCACTGAATTTTTCCTTAATTGAGTCAAGATAAGTTTTGGTATTTTCATTTTCAGGATCAGAAATAGAGCCCCTGATATTTCTTTTGATTGTACTCTTTATAATCATAAGAGACAACCTGTTGGAACGCTCCCATTTATCAAATTGAATCTTTTGACTATTAGTACTTTCAGGCGTTAAGTCATTAGGTTTTGCAACACGAATGGCTAAATCCAGATCCAAATATCCTAAGGTAATAAGTAATTGCTCATGCCAATTAGAATAATTTGATCCATTCATTGTCGGGATATTAGACAGATGAGATTGAGGAACAAGAGTCATAGCTGTAAAAAAATGATTAAACTCACATTACCATTATGATTCAGATAAAATATTATGTAACAATTCCATTATCTATAATTAATCATAGCTAAATTTAAAAGATTAATCACACAAGCAATAATGCATGATTATATTCAATAATGTTATGATAAATAATAATATTCAATAATTAATTATGAATACACAAAG
>JAXCLR010000050.1:14252884-14265449 GCA_035584095.1 Annona squamosa
CTTTTATGAAAAAAATTTAAAACAAATATATTATTGAGCAGGTGCATGGTTGCTCTCATGCATCCAGCTTCATAGAACCACAACATATTTAAAAAATACCTTTTGCATTTGCCTCAAGTTCTTTTGACTTTGCAAATTTTCTATAGCTATTAATTTGCATATTTATCTCTATTTATGAAAAGAATGTTTGAAAAACAAAACTTGGTAAAAAGAGTTGGTTTGAAAATGGCAGCGTTCAATTTTTGAAACTTAATTGCGAAAGCACTTGAGTTAAGTTCCTCCAAGTGATTCTAACCCTTTTATCCATGAAGCCATTTCAATTGGGGATAAATTAGAAATTCAGAAAATGGTCAGAGTTGAATTGAAGTTTTTAAGAAATATGGATAGCTAGAGATGGATTTATCGAACCTTAATCCAGTGCGATCATGTTAAAATTCAATTCTAAACCTACTTTCGTCAAGCATTACAGTTACACCCAAAACTATTTTTTTCGTTTGGAATGACATGCCTCTAGAAAGCGTCCACATTCACTAACGAGTGTGAAACTAAATATATTATGACTGCAAATAATATATATATATATATATATATATATATATAACTGTAGTAAAAATCAAACTGAAAAGGGACAGAGCACTTCACGATTTAAACATAAGGCATGAATGGAATTTTACATTTATAATGATTTAAATATCTCTGCCATTGATTTCCACCCTCCAAAGCAGGGCCTGTGGTACCTGGTAATCAACATTTTAGGTAGTTTTGCTCAACTAACCCAACTTAAATTGCAACCAGCTGAGGCACAAAAGTTCATTAGCTAAAACCAAATTCCTCTGACTATGTTAAATCCTCATTTAAATATAGTTAACCAGGACCCCAATCCAACCAAGTTAGATTTTGGATTTCTAGCCCAAAACTTTCCCATATCGAATTGGATGAGTTGGGTTTCTTGCTACTGCCATTTAATAATTTTGCAACCATGGATAAACTAAACTGTCGGTGCCTGAAATATGTATTTTTTTTCGATATGAAAGTCACAAAAATAAAGCATTCGGTACCTTCTCCGGCCATAAAAATGAACCCAACAACCATAAGAACCACATGCACCTGTGGCAACAACAAACACAAAAGAATAACCCATGAATGATTAAATTAATTAAAGAGAAGTGTCTGAAATTTCGAAAAAAAAAAAAAAAAAAGCCTGTTTTATAATTTCTGTATATGAACTTACATTGAGAATCTTTTCCTTGGTGACTGATCTAAGGGCAAGGCCTGGACGAAAATGCAAGTTCCAGACAAGCACCAGAACTATGGCAGCTATTCCCATCAAGTGGGCTATGACGGTTACTGGTGTGGCCGTCAATGGAAATGTTGAATTTCTGCTACTTCCTGATCTCTTCGCCATGGAAACTTCTCAGATGCGTGTAAGGGGAGGTGGGGGGTGTGGGGGGGCGGCCTGGTGGGGGGAGGAATGGAGAGCGAGCGAGCCAGGGAAGGCCGTAATGAGGTAGGAAGAGAGATATAAAATAGAAAGAATATACGGATATACACTGGCTCCTGGGAGGGAATGGCTGGCCGTTGATCTTGTTTCTTTCGTAGCATAGTATGCACATAGTTATAAACAATGAAAATGTTGGGATTACGAAAGCAAACAGTTGTATCGCCTGCTGCAAGCTTTTATATATAAAGAGACGTTATGCCCAAAAAAAAAAAAAATGTTATCCTACACATTTACATGTACTACAAATTTTTGTACATTTGACTTAAAATAAGCCTTATTTGCACTTAAATATATTAATACTTTACAGAATTATTTATCTATGTATAAATTATGTCTTAGATAATTTACATGATGAAACAACAACTTTAAAATTATTATTTATATTAAATTATTTTATTTCGTTGATTTTGTATCATTTTCAGATGGGTCCTGTACATATATATAATTATTTGTGTATTTAATTTGGATGAAAATTGATATGCCAGTACAATGGATCAATTGGTAAAATAGATTATAATTTTATAATTATGCCTAGTCCATTTTGAGCCAAATGTATTGTAAGTTGTGGTACATATAAAAGTAAATTATCAAAGGACTCCATTCCACCCCAGCGCATACACCTATTTTTTATTTTTTAAAATTTTTTTTATATAACTGTTAATCTAAATGGACTTAACATGTGTCTCAATTTGTGCCCTTTTTGGAGATTTTTATATATTTTTTCAAATTTTTAAAAGTCAATCGGCATTTTTAGTAATTTTAACATTTGTGTAAAAAATTTTCAAAAAAATTAAAAAATGGGTGAAGTACACCCATGTAGATTGACCTCCAATGCACCTGGGTGCATAAAACTAAAACCTCTTTATCAAAACGCATATATATAACTTACTAGGTGCAGATGGACTACATAATTAAAATGTAGTCTTTCACAAAATGAGCTCTATATGTATTAAAATATAATATTTTATATAATCGTTTATCAATATAAGAACATTTCAATGATTTAAATGTTAAAAATATAACTTCAAAATTGATATTTATATCAAACTATTTTATTACGTTAGTTCTATATCTTTTTAAGATATGGCCCATACAAACAATTAATTTGTACAAAAAATCATATGTTGTTAAAGTAATAATTCTACATATATAGTATATAAAATAAATGTTAACTTCATGATCACGTAAAGCCCATTTGCCCACTTGCATTGTCTAGTGCAAACAGCATTATAATTACGATGCAGTCCCACTGCACTTAAATATTATGCATACATGTGTGTGTTTGTGGGTTGTGCATAACCACCTTCATTTTTAATATCTTAATAATCAATAGAAGATCCACTCCATCTATTGTATTTTACATCATTTATATTTTTATGAAAACTCTCTTTTATTAACTATCATATATATAAGTTCATCAATAAATGTGTAAAATCAACGCAATAAAATGTTCTAATATTCAAAAAATAATTTTTTATATCTAAACCGTGTAAAATATAAGTACTATGTGGATTAATTTATAAATTATTATTATATTATAATATATATGTAAATAGATCTAAGAATTTTTTCTAATTTATATATAAATACATCTATTTTTGAGCAAATGTAGCTCAAGTACATACCTGATTTGAATGAAACTTAATCTCTTAGCTAAATAAATTATGTTAAATACAATAAATAGATTCTTTTTTTATCAATCATTAGCATCTTAAAAATAAAGTAAAAATGGAAGAAGTTGCATGATATCACTTCTATGTACATATGTGTTGGTTATGTACACACAAGAAAATAAAAAGCTAGCTCTCATCATTTGGATTGTGTTGGGTGTTTTTATCATCCAATACTCTTAGAGTGTTGTTAGAAGCCTCTATCGCGTTGGAATTTAAGCAGTTAGCATGCGTTCATTTAGATTTTAGACCGTTGGATGTCTTTATCATCAGTTGGCTTTCCCAACCCCGCTTTACCTGCTCCTGTATGCATATTTACAATTCACAGCTCAGCATATATTCCTAGTTATGCGTTTTGAAATCATCACACCGGATGCATGGGTCCACAGCTTAAGTTCGAGGTAATCGAATCTTATTTATTTGAATAAGTTTCACAATGGATTCTTATTAATTAAATACAGTTTGTTTTTATGAAATCTTTTATGCATGTAACTTCTCCATTTTTAAAATATTAAAGTTGATAAAAAAATTTACTTCTTGCATTATATATAGCATGATTTATATCTATTTTGTATTATTGTATACGAGTCATATCTATAAATGTATAAAATCAACGTAAAAAAATAATTTAATACTAAAAATCAATTCTAAAACAGCATTTTAAACATCTAAATTGTCTAAAATATCATTTCTATTTAGATAAATAATTTTATTATTATAACATAATACGTATGTAACTGAATATAAGTGTTTTGCGTAATTTATATACAAGTATATATTTTTGAACAAATGTATCCCATACACAGACTTGATTTGAATAAATTTGGTCTCTTAACTAAACAAATTATATTAAATATAATAAATAGATTAAATTTCCCATCAATGATCAAAATATTAAAATTTAAATTAATCACATGGTTCCACTTCTGTATATCCTGGTTATATAAAAACGGAGCACAATTATATATATATATATATGTATATATATATATATATATGTATGTATGTATGTATGTATGTATATGTATATGATTTGCAACTATATTATGATGCGCCAAAACCATGAATGACTTGATTAAGATTTAATTTTAATGAATCTAATCTTACCAACTAATCAAAACCACGATATTATAAAGAAGGATTGAAAACATTTTCTTTTGATCGTTAAATATGACTTTGTTCTTTAGATTAATCTAATCTATCAAAAATATTTTAAATATTATATTTTTATTGAATGCTAATATTTTTTATTGTTAATGTATAACATGACATTTGATAGTACAATCAAGCCTATTCATATTTTTTATTAGTATTTACATAGTATGACAACTGATATTACAAGTAAGTATATTCACAACATCATTGAGGAAATTTTTCTATAAACACCCCATATCAGGGAGAATCAAACGTCTGATCCATGAAATTCATGCCACTGGATGTTATCACTTGGTAGACGAATCATATATTGGAAACACACTGATCTCCATCGTGTATTGGAAACACACGGATCTCCACTCATAATAGAAGGAGATGAAACTCTCAAAAGCTGGACCCCTGCAGCGAAAGGGAAAAACCGAACTCCCACATACAGGAGGATTTGAGCCTCAGCCACTACTTCCCAAACTCGAACATTTGGGACTGTTTGTCTAGGCAGTCCGATTCTTTCACATGGAAGGGTATTCTTAAGGCGCGGGACGTGTCGAGACGGGTGCAGGTGGAGGATTGGCGACGGTAGAAGTGTTCGTTTCTTCATGGATGCTTGGTTGGAGGGTAGTTTGTGCAAGGCGGGGCCGCTTCCCCTATCTATCCCGGAGGATGTTACGGTTAGTCATTTCATTGTTGCAGGGGCTTCTGAATGGAATAGGGACAGGGTTTTGGCGGTTGTTGGTGAGGTGGGATGGCAAGCTGTAAGGCGTATTCCCCTTCCCCGTCATCCCGCGACGAACTGCATCTTTTGGAAAAATGAGGCAAGCGGTCAGTTTTCCATCAGGTCAGCTCATAGATGGTTAACGGGTAAGCATGATGTTGTGTCACCATCTTGTTGCTACAAGGCTATTTGGAAGTCGGGGCTCCCGAGCAAGATTAAGATCTTTGGGTGGCGGCTATTCAGGGATTCTCTCCCGACTTTTTGCAATCTATCGAGGCGGGGCTTAGACATAAACCTTCAGTGCCTCTTATGTTCTGGGGAAGCCGAGGATGTTCACCATTTATTCCTTAGATGTGAAAAAGTGGCAAGTTGTGCTAGGGGGGTTGTCCCAGCGAATCTCTTGTTATCCTCCGTTCAGGATATCATGTGTCACCTGGCTTCTAAGTGCGGGGGAGGCGTGTTCACACTTTTCATTGTCTTCTGCTAACGTGTCTGGTTTATGAGGAACAACCTCCATGCTGAGGGGGTCCATCCTGCGTTTGCGGATCTTCTCCCTTGGTGTAGGGACTACATTGAGCAACTGTGGCGCGTCAGGCTCCTGGATTTTGGGTCCGCATTGGATAGCCAGCTTGTTACCAGATGGACCATGCCACCGGCGGGAGTGTTCAAGATCAATGTGGACTCTAGATGCCCTGCGGGGCGGGATGTTTGCTGTGTTGCTGCTGTTATTCGTGACGAGCGTGGATATTTTATTGCAGCCCGTGGCGAAAAGTGGAGGGGAGGTGGGGATACTCTGTTTTGGGAGGCAAAAGTTTTTATATTTGGCGTTCGTTGGGCTCTCCACCTCAAGTTTCGTAAGGTCCAGATCGAGTCGGACTTGCTTATCCTCTGCACTTATCTGTCAAATGGCTGCCACATTGCATCGCCGGTGGGTCATATCATCGATGAGATCAGAGGCGTGCTCCGTGCAAATGATCACATTTCGGCTCTCCATGTTCTTCGACAGGGAAATTCTGTGGCTCATACTATTGCGGATATGATTTCGGTTTCTCCTAGGAGTCATCTGTTATGGTGGGGAAATCCCCCACATGATATTGTTGAGAAACTCTGTGCTGATAACTTTATTGCTATGAATTCTGTGGATTACTCTATCCCGACCCCTCTTTAATAATGGGGGTGGGTCGGGGTAGAGTTATTCTTTTTCATCAAAAAAAAAAAAAGGTTACGAAGGCTGAACTCCAATTTTTTTAAAATGCTTTATATGGGGCCCAAACAAGTAGAGTTTATGGAATCTAAATCACCTATTATGTATTATTCTTAATTCGTAAATAAAAACCTTCATCTTAAAATAATCATAATATACCATAAAATTAAAATCACCTGACAATGCATATAAACGTACTAAAAAATTTTAAATTAAATTTGATATATTGTATATTTTTGTGAAATATTTTTAACTTACACTCAATAAAACATTATCCAAACAAAATGGACAGTTTAGATTTCACAAAATCACATTAATGGCCCCCTATATGCATTTCCGCGTGCATAGACGTTGAGAGATTTTTCACACCAAATCATCGCCAAATACAATAAGCTAAAAGAAAGATTTTTTAATAGCAAGGAAATATAGCAATGAATTTTTTATTTCATTGCTAAAAAGATAATTTTTTATTATTTTGCCATGAAAATATTTTTCCCCTTTTCTATAACCATGTTATTATAAAATTACGGCATTAAATCTTTATCTGTGAGTTTGTTACTAAGGGTTTGTTACTGAGATGGGTAAAAAAGTGTAGAAAGAATTTGAAGGAAAAATTTTTTTTTTTTAAAAAAAGAGAAGGTGATGTAACATGATAAAAACTATAATTAGGATTATGGAGAATAAAGATAAAATAGATATGGTAGTCATATAAGAAAATGTAAAAATAATAATAGAAAAATAAAGCAGTTAAGTTATTAAAATTTCTAGTAATAGAAAAAGGTATATAGAAAGGAATGTGAATGTTTTTCTTGTTTACCTCTTACGTAATATATACTAAAACTTTATTGCAAAATCTTGCTAATAATCAATTTTTAATAAATAATTAACTTATTTGCTGATCTTAAAATTTCTTCAGTGAATTTCAATCTAACACATTCTCTAGGTTGGCTTATTCCAAAGATTGGTGGATCACTAGGAAAGAATGATCGGCAAGAGAATACGAAGAACAAAGCTGCCAAACAGAATTAAGTTATTTGGGTGGAGGCTAATTAGACACGCATTTCCTAGAAAGACAAACTTTAACAAGAGAGGCATAGCTATCGGCCCAATATGTTTTTTATGCACGAAGAAGAGGGAAGATGTGCAACACTTAATTGTCTTTTGTGAGATGACAGCACAATCCAGAAGAAACTTTGTAGTAGATGGGAACATGCGGATACAGAGAGAGGCATTAAAATGGCTTTGTAGCCAAATGGTTCAAGCTCGTGGGGAGAGAAGATGGAGAAGCTTATCTTATTGTGCCAGAGGGTATGGTATTTACCAAATCGAGGGAGAGTGTCAAGCAGCTGCCAAAGGTAGAAATGCTGCAGAGTGGAGTGGAACTTATTAGGAAAGTCGCAAATCCACTGCTCTGATGGTAGGTCTTAGTATAATGCACAAAAGCCTCAAGTTAAGATGGGCAAGACCAAAACCAGGTAAGCTGAAGATTAATGTTGATGAGTGAATGAATTTTTAAAGAAAATTGCTATTTTGAGGGGTCCAGAAGGAAACTTCCTTGCTGCCAAGGGTAGGAAAATAGAAGGGAGAATCGAACCCCTCCATATGGAGCTCTGTCAATTAAGTTTAAAACTCAATGGATCAAAGAGCTGAATATTCTGCATCTGGAATTGGAAATAAATTCTCTGGTATTGGTGAGCGCGTTAATTGAGGATTGCCAAATTTCGTCAACTATGAGAGTCCTAATTCAAGAAATTCAGGCGAAGGAGAGTTTATGCATGTCTTGAGGACTGGTAATTGATGTGCACACCATTTAGCTGAATTTGCAGCTTATAACTTTGCTGGGGCGTATGGAATAGCGAGGATGCCGCCTTGATTTTGTTGTCAATCTGTGCATGGATACAGTGTTGTAGGAGTAATCAAAATATACATTTTACATTTTTAAAAAAATAAAAATAAAATACATTCACTGGAAAGAATACTCCCGTTGTGGGTTGGCTCAACCCACGAATTCCCATGATGGATGGATCTCAGAATCTCCACACGTAGGCCCATTGATTTTCAAGTCCAGCTCTAGCAATGGACCGTTACGTAGAAACAAGTAGAAATGAAAAGAAACTAAGTTCAGAATAAAAATTCATATTAGTCATAAAATAAATAAAGGTAGAATAAACTATCATTTTTGTAAAAAGGATAGTTAATAATAAGAAAAAAAATTGCTAAAATGGTTATAGAGTGGGCATTTATTCAATGCCAACGTCTTTTATTTCAAAAAAGAAATTCTGAATCCAAACTACTGTACATTTATTATTCCAAAAAACCACATATATTAAAGTGAATATAAATTACATATAGAACATTCACTCTTAGATGATGCTAAAAGAATTTGGAACAAAATGATTTTTGGCTTAATAAATATCATAAACTAACTGTCTATATTTAAAAATATATTCTTAAATTATAAAAATCAACCGACAGCTCCATGCAACGGCCAGGTGCATTGAATTGGAGTGATTAATTTGAACGTTAGCTAGTGGTGTGCACCAACGATTGATAACTGCAGTGACTCATAATTAAGGAGAAAAACAATAATCTCATAAGCAAACATATGCAACAGCAAGCAATTGATTAATTGCTTTATTTTATTGCATGTCTTCATATATTCACCAATTAATTTAGCAGAACAAAAGATGGAACTCCAGGTTAAAAGAATAAAAATAAATAAATAAGGAAAACAGAGCCAAGACAAGAAAGCGAAAAATGGGCAAAGCAGCTAGCACACTCCAAAGGAAAGGAATATTGGAAGAAGGGGCCCGAATATCGAACCGGAGTGGGTATTAATGTAGTACATGCAATTGGTGGGGGTTTGGTAATTGGTGCATGGGATATATAAATATATCATTCATATAACAGAGATTGTAGTGAGGATGACAAAGGCCCCGAATAGGAAGATCATCAATCCGGTGAAGTTCATGACTTTAGCCTCGTGCCCATAAGTGAGACGAGAGAAAGTGAACTTTTCCATTAACCCCGTTTCAGCTGTGCAGATGGCCATGAAGAAAATAAACATGCCGCACATTGCATGCATGAGAACCAATCTACCTCTTGTTGTCCTTTCAGCACCAGGAAACCAGAATGCCAAGAACCCAAACAACCACTGCATAGATGCATATATCCAAAGAACTGATTAATTTACTTGTTTAATATACATACATATATATATAAATCATGAGCTAGCTATTTCAATTCAATTAACTAATGGGGAGTTGTATTAATTAGACTTAATGAATTAGATACCTGCAAACCGAATAAGCAGATTGTGGTAATGCCAAGCCATGAATGCAAGCTGTACATGTCTGGGATCTGGCCCAGATTGTGGAACTTGAACACGGCGTAAATGGCAATGATCCCCATGATCATGGCGATGAGATTCAGAAGTGAGTGGGCTGTTTTCTGAGACCTGTGACTGGCTGGGAAGCTCTTGTACATCATCAATGCTGCATGCATTTCATATATGTTTACAATATGATCAGTACTAATATTGTCGTTAATTGTCCAATATAATTAATTAAATAGGCGGATACAAGAAAAGATTTTTTTGCTCACAAGTCACCAGAAAAATTTTGATTTTTGGCAAAGAAAATTTTTTTGCAAAAGGTTAAATTTTGGTTTTTAAAGAAAAACTTGATTGCTAATAACTTATGCCATATTATATATGGCAACCGTTTGAAAGAATTTTGGTTAACAATAGTTTATGATTTTTGGGTGTAGGGCTTTAGGTGAGGAAGTTTTGATTTAGTTGCCAAAATATGATTGTATATAAATAAAATTTTTCTTGCCAATAAAAGTATTATTATAAGGGAGTGTTTGGCAACAAATAAAAATTTTCACCAAAATCTTTTCACTCTCTATAATTACCTTAGAAAAAAATATTTTTTCATATCTTTCTATATAAATTACCTACTTTTTAATCATTTCTACGCAATTACCTATACAAATAACATATCTATTTTAACTTTATTCTTTTTACCTCTCATCATTACCCTTTGTTATATCACATTATTTTTTATCAATTTAACAACCTTTACAATAAAAACTTTTCGTCTAAAAGTTTTATCAATCCCGAACACACCCTAAATTTAAAAGAAAATTTTTTTATTAATAAAAGTATCATCATAAGCAAGAAAAATTTTTCTTACATATTTATTTTCCTTATTAATAAGAGTTGCAAAAAATGTATCTTCTTTTAGTGAATCCCAAAATTAGATCATGGTCAGTAATGATCAAGAATAAGATATTTAAATGGGGTTGGACGTACGTGGGAAGAGTCCAGAATTGAGCAATTTCATGTATAATTGCTAGCTAGCCACTTTTGGTTTTTAAGTGACCCAGATATTTTATATATAAATAGAACCCTTCATGTGCTAATAATAAAATATGTAATCATTTGTCCATATAAAAGACATATTTTAGACAATTAAATATTAAAAATATCATTTTAAACTTGATATTTATGTTAAACTATTTTATTACGTTGATTTTATATTATTTTAAGATGGAGATCATACACATAGTTGATTTAGATGAATATTTGTATGATAATAAAGTGAATAAATCTAAATATAATATATAAGGTAGATTTCCTATTCATGATCAAGTGGATCCTATAGTTGATGGACTTCATAGTGCAATCACATGCATTGGATTAATTTTCATATGTATAATTAATTAATTGCTGATGACACATATTAAGAGTCAAAGCACCTAAAGAAGTTGGAATTAAATTTTACCTTGTCCAGATACATAAATGAAACCAATAAAAGCAAGGAATGGGTGGACCTGCGAGAAAGTGTGAACTTGTTATCTTCTGTTTGACCATTGGATCTCTTTGAGGTGATCCATATGCAATGAGTTATCATTTTTCATGTATCGGTGACAGCGAGATGGTAAAAAATATAAAAAATATATACATTAAGGGTGTGTTTGGTTAGAGGTAAAACTTTTTTATGAAAACTTTTCAGAGTAGAAGTTGTTAAGTTAATAGAAAATGATGTGATATGATAAGGGTAATAATAAAGTGTAAAGAGAATAAAGTTAAAATAGATAGGGTAGTTGTATAGGTATTTGTGTGAAAATGATTGAAAAGTAGGATTATTTATATAGAAAAATGTGAAAAAATAATTAAAAAATAAGGTAGTTATGGGGAGTGCAAAGTTTTTTATTGAAAAGTTTCCATTGACATGTTTTGTGTGTAACCAAACACACCCTAAAACTGATAAATTTTAATATATGGACTGAATACACATAGGCCCTTAGAAAGTGAAAAAATATATTTATATAAAATACAAGAATTTATTAATTAGTTAAGTAATCAATGGATGAGCAAGATCATAATCCATGTAGTCTCTTTTAATCAAGTGAACTAGTTTTTTAAAGTTTTTAGTACAGTACGACTAAAGTAAAAGCATACATTAATTAATTAAGTAATATAATTTATTGCTAAGTGATCTTTTCGATCATTTAGACTTAGATTTACTATATATTTAAAGAAAAACCAGAGAGAAACAGATTAGAATTAAGCAACTTACGTTGAAGATATGTTCTAAATTTGAGGAGTCGATATTAATGCCTCCACGATAATGAAAGACCCAAACAAGCATGAGAATGACCGCAAGTATTCCAAAGAGCTGGGCAGCCACAGCGGTGGCTGATGACCGGGTGCGAGACGTCTCTATAAACGGCATCCTTACCCTATCTCTGCAATGAACAAATGAATGGAGAGAGAATTGAGAACTGGAAGATTTGTTTGTCGCAACAACAAGCTAAGGTGGGGGGAGTTGTGATGTTTTTATTTAGAGGGAATGTATGAATTGCAGAAGCGCATTTAATTTGCCATAGAATCGCTTTGGAAGTTGGGTTTGGAATTTTTCCTTCTCAAAGGTAAGAACTAAGGATGTCCTTTAGGTTCTTTTGTCAATGAGAAGAAAGCTATTTAAGTACATAGCTGGAAGACCAGAACATAAGAATAAGTGTAAATAGAACCATGCTAGCTAACTAGCTCTATTTAAATATCTCCCTACTTTTTTTTTTTCAAATGCATAGCTGAAATTCCAAAAAAAAAATACTTACAATATCCGAAAATAATAAAACTTAGTTTCTAAGTTAAATACATCTAGCTTTATATGTTCGTTAAAAAAACTGAAAAAATAAAAAAATATATATATATTTTTTGGCTGGGCTAACTAAGTTCTTACTTGAGGTGTGATTTCCGACCGGTCAAAAAATATATTTTTTTGCTTTTTTTTTAAAAAATATTTTTATAAACA
>JAXCLR010000050.1:14265549-14286656 GCA_035584095.1 Annona squamosa
TTATAAATTAAATATAACTAGATTAACATGTTTATAAAATTATTTTTCAAAAAAAAATTCAAGAAATATATTTTTTGTCTGAAAAGATCATTCGGCTTCTTAGCCCAGCCTAACTAAATCTTCGCCTCAATCATGTATGGCAATCCTGGTCCCCGACAACTACTACATTAATTGCATAGTACTATAGTAGCCAATGGCAAATCCTCAGGGAGATTGGTTGGATATTGCAACCAAATGAAGACAATGTCGGTAATACGGGGAGAAGATAATGTTGATAATGAAATCATATAATTAATATAAGGAGCAAGGAGGGTCGAGAAAATAGATAAATACTAATGAAAGCAAAGTTACTATGAATTAAACAAAAAATGTGAATTATCCCCTCTGATTCCACTGAGTGCTTTGCTGCCGATTGCCGAAAGTGAAAGCAAGAAGAAGATTTTCCACAAGAGCTAATTCAAGCATTGCTTTTCCTTTTTTTTTATCAAAGGCAATGCTTTTCTTTGAAGAAAAGGACTAAAAGGGAAAGGGCTTTTAAGTTTGAGCGATTTCAAGGTCTACTTTTTTATATATAATTTTAATTAGAATAAAATCTGACATGGAATCTTGTATTTTTCTGATCCTAACAACCCGTTGTTTAATTAGATATGGGCCCAACTGTATATGTATTAAAATTCTTTCGTAAATATGAATATATGGAGTTAGTTTCGATTGCTTATATATATCTTTTGCCTTTTATTGATATTGCAGGATATGACATCTACAAATCAAATTCATTTATATTGGAGATAATAAGCTCTCACTTATCTTTTATAGGGAGACAACCAGCTCTCACACGTGAGTACTCACGTGCGTCTAAGCTCTTACATAATCTAAGCTCTTACCTCTGTTTATGGAAAGCTTATTTATGGCAAACTAAACTCCCACGGCCAAAGAATCCCTTCTCGGAAGGACTGCATACTGACTGAGCCCATCGCCCACTTGGCTAATCTTCCCACTTGAAATTGCAAGGACAGTGGCTACTTATATATTATATATAAAAGCAGTTCGATGCAGCGCAATTGCATTGGAACAATAGTACATTTGATCAAAAGTGGGTCTCACATATATTAGAATGCAATGAAATTTATACAATCATTTATCCATATATAAATTTTATAGAAAATGGTTTACATGTTAAAAAACCACTTTAAAGTTGTTATATACCTCAAACTATTTTATTACGTTGAATTTGTACCATTTTCAAATAGGGCTCATATACATATCTAATTGGGATGAAAATTGGTATGTTAATAGAATACATTTTTCTAAATACAGTGGGCGGAGTAGATTATAATTTGATGATCATGTGGGGCCCATTTCAGCGATTCTGTATATATATAAGGAGCTATTCTGGTACAGCACAATTGCACTAGAATAACAGTACATTTAATCAAAAATAGGCCCCACACATATTAGAATACAATGAAACTTTATGCAATCGTTTATCTATATATAAATTTTATAGCAAATGGTTTACATGTTAAAAAACCACTTTAAAGTTGTTATTTACATCAAACTATTTTATTACGTTGAATTTGTACTATTTTCAAATGAGGCCCATATACATATCTAATTGGGATGAAAATTGGTATAGTAATAGCATACATTATTCTAAATACAATGGGTAGAGTAAATTATAATTTGATGATCATGTGGGGCCCATTTCAGCGATTCTGTATATATATAAGGAATTGTTCTGGTACAGCAAACTTACACTGGAACAACGGTACATTTAATCAAAAATGGGTCTCACACATATTAGAATGCAATAAAACTTTATACAATTATTTATCCATATATAAATTTTATAGCAAATGGTTTACGTGTTGAAAAATCTACTTTAAAGTTGTTATTTACATTAAATTATTTTATTACGTTGAATTTGTACCATTTTCAGATGGAGCCCATATACAATCTAATTGGGATGAAAATTGGTATGGTAATAGAATACATTATTCTAAATATAATGAATAGAGTAAATTATGATTTTATGATCATACGGGGCTGATTTCAGCGATGTTGCACCCGAATATTTCTGATATATGTATATATGAGATATATTCATATACATTCCATCTGTACCAAAGTAATCATGCAAACACCCAATCCAACTGTTGCTGGAAGCGGGTGGAATCTTAGCCATGCTTTTTTTTTGTGAGTGTAGGTAAGACGGTTTTGTGTGTATCCTGTTGGAAAGCACACTCATGCTACCAGCTGTAAAGATCTTCAATCGTACTGGCAGAAGTGAAATGAACAGCCGATTTGGGGAGGCAATTTCAAAACTTTCAAATAAAAATTTTTCCGCTTGTTTGGTGGTGGTCATGTGTTAGCAGGCTACCGCTTGAGGAAGACGATATTTGTATGCGTAGTCCATAATCCGCGTGCTGATTTTCGATTAGAAAAAATCCAGTATTACATCTGTCTTATCTAAGGTATAATACGCATGCGTATTCCATAATCTGCATGCTAATTTTCGAGTTAGAGGTACATTGTCTTGTCTAAGTTATAATACGCATGCGGATTCCATAATCCGTAGGCTGATTTTGTGAATTGAAGAAATTCTACTGATACATTTGCCCTGTGTAAGTTAGAATACACACATATATATAATGTGGCTATTTCTGATCTAACGTAGAGCGGACTTCTTGATTGAATATATCCATTTATGAGCAGCGGAAGAGGTCGTCGCATGTATATTCTTATACAGAACTAATTTCAGCTGACTATGACTTTCACGTGTTGGCTACATGTGATCTTATGTTCATCTAAAATGCAAGGACAAATTGTTCCGTATAATATAATATGGAGCTAATTTTTTTACAGCATACATGCGTCTATAAGTGCAGCAAAACTTTGTTACCTTCATTAATACATATAGCAAATTTTGTCCGGCTATAATTTAGTTTTATATATATTAAAATTTGATAGCTTTTAATAGTTCTTTAGCTGCATATGACATATATACACAATTATATACAACCAAAAGTCTCAGTTTACGACATTATATGTAGCCAAATAGAAATTTGCTACTTGAAGTCTGCAAAAGATGCGTTATGTAGCAATTTCAGAAAGTTAGCGCGGTAGAATTACAGCGAGAGCAACGGCCATGCCGTAAAGAAGGGATGATATCCCGATGAAGTTCATGACTCGGGCTTGTTTGCCATGCACGTCCAACCCAGAGAAGATAAATTGCTGGGATAATCCCGTCTGGATGCTGCAGATTCCCATTAGAAAGAGTGCTAGGCCAAAGAAGCCATGCCATGGAGCCAGCTTATCCCTGTATTGTCTTGGTGCTTTTGGGAACATGAACATCACAAAACCCAGCAACCACTACCAAGTAATGGCAACCAAGAAATAGTGATTAAATACTTATTACTTTAGCTAGCTAGCTAGTCATGAGATCATATCATAGAGAAATATCCAAGCATGAAATATATATGTTTAATGAGTGGTTTCCTGTAACCCTATTCATTTATCTCACCTAGAGTACTGGTGTAAAATTCACTCAATATATATGGGAGACAAAGTTTCATGTAAATTAAAGATGTTCATCAGCCACATTTGCTCAAAGACATATATTCTCATGTAACTTATAAAAATGCTCCAATGCATCAATATATGCATTAAAATATAATAATATTTTACAAAATCATTTCTTCATATAGTAATGATATTTTATACCGTTTAATTATTGAAAATAAACTTTAAAATTAATATTTAATTAGCACCAAACTATTTTATTATATTAATTTAACACATTGTTAATAGAGTCATGCAAAATAATACAAAATAAATAAAAGAGTTTCTATAATAATATAAATAATGTACATAGATGAAACAGAATTTTCGTCGATCATCAAGGTGAAACATAAAGATGAGATTACATGGAAGTTGAATGTCATAAAAGTAAAACACGTGGTTAAAACTAATTAAAACAAGAACTTAATTAACAAATATGTCAATGAGTTTAACCTCTTATAGATCATTAACTAGCATTTATAAAGAATTCTATGGTATTTAATTTTTTTTCTCAATAAAGCATATATATCTATATGAAAATGGCTATGTGTATGCCAGATATGGGCTAGGGTACCCACTAGGGGTGGGAATTAGGACAGGTAGGCTACCTAGATGACTAACTTAAAATTCACTCAATATATATGGAGATAAAGTTTTATTTAAATTAAAGATGTTCATGAGCCGCATTTGCTTAAAGACATATATTCACATATAACTTATAAAAATGCTCCAATCCATCCATATATGCATTAAAATGTAATAATATTTTATAAAATCATTTCTTCATGTAGTAATGATATTTTATACTGTTTAATTATTGAAAATAAAACTTTAAAATTAATATTGAATTAGCATCAAATTATTTTATTATATTAATTTAACACATTATAAATAGAGTCATGCAAAATAATACTAAACAAATATAAGAGTTTCTATAATAATATAAATAATGTAGATAGATAAAACAGAATTTTCGTCGATCATCAAGATGAAAAATATAGATGGGATTACGTGGAGGTTGAATGTCATAAAAGTAAAACATGTAGTTAAACCTAATTAAAATAAAAACTTAATTAACAAATATGTTGACAAGTTTAACCTCTTATAGATCATTAACTAGCATTTATAAACAATTCTATGGTATTTAATTTTTTTCTCAATGAAACATATATATCTATATGAAAGTGGTTGTGTATATGCCATATATGAGCTGGGATACCCACTAGGGGTAGAAATTAAGACAGGTCAACCCGTAACCAAGCATTACTCCGAACCGTCTATAACCACGTAAAATCAATGCATTTTTGACCTCGTACACGATTAGATTCGAAATTTTAACCCAAACTCAAAAATAGGTCAACCATGTCCTAACTCGAAGTGTCTAACCCGCCCTGCATATATTAATTTATTAAAAATATAAGCTAATATTTAAATCTTATTGTTATTATTTTCAAAAAATTTACATTTTTTTTATAATTAACTATATCAACAATAAAATAATCAATTTATCTAAAAAACAATATATGAATCAATAAGAAGGATTGACACATAAATATAACTCTTATGTATAATTATATATTAACCGATTCTAATAAATTTATATTATATTTTCTCATGTTTTGTTTCAGTAATAATATATTTTTAATAATAGTAAAATATTGAAGCATATAACATTTACATTTAGCATAGATGTATCTTTATGTTTAATAGATATATAAATTTTTAAAATTATCTTATTTAACCCGCATTTTTTTCCCATCTCATTGTCCCGATACCGGCCCAAAGTTTGTCTTGGAAGTTATTAAAAAATGACGGTCAAACTGACCTTATCCCAACCTAGAATAAAAATAAGGTCAAACAAAATTTTTAAAAAGTAAGGTCATTATTGGGTAAACCTTAACCTAGTACGACCCATCCCGATTCACACCCCTAGTACCCACACATACATATAACGATAAGCTTGAAATTAAATGAATTAATGAACAAAAGAGAGAAAAATAGGATTAAAAACGAATTAATTAAAAAATAACTTAGCGCATATAATGATCGAAATGAAGTAAAATTTGGTGATACATGTATGATCATGCATGAAAAGGAAGAGAAAAACGATTGCATTAGTACAAGGATTACAAGAAACGGGCCAACCCTAGCCCGTGTATGGATTTCTCATGCACAAATTAAAGTGCAGTGTCCGGATCATGCATTTGCATGCTAATATCCATTTTATTTCCATTTATAAGTCATCAGAAAGCCCACTTAATTATATTGGTTCACGTGATCATATATTGAAATATATATACAAGTAATTACATGGAGAAAGATGTATAAAAACCTGGAAGCCAAATAAGGTGATGGTGGCGATGCCAGTCCAGGAATGCAAGGTGGCTACTTGCGGAGCTTGGATCCGATCGTGGTACTTGAACACAGCGTAGATCCCAACAGCTCCCATCACCACACTGCTTTGAAGAAGGATCATGTGGACCAGCTTTCCAAAACCATGCTTTTTAGCCGGGATTATCTTGTACAACATTATTGCTGCAAGCTCAACAATTTCCGATTAAATTAAACAGCCCTAGCTCGCTCCATTAATAAACAATGCTCAAGAAACAGTAATTAGAAGTATTGGCCCTTAATTATTTAATTAATTTTCATCTGTTCAACTCAAGCCAATATTATTAACATATATAGATAGGGTCCGAAGGCTAGCGCACATGCTTATGACTATTTTATTAACTAAAATACACTGTCGGCATGATGGAAGCCCCCTGTCATGGTTAAGGCAAGGCTTTCTATTGGGTGATGTGATTTATAATATTGTGCGGAAGTTAATGCGTCTCTGTTAGGTATTGCGATGAAAAAGTTCAAATTTTTGGCTTCCGATAGAACACAAGAAATCGGATAAATTGGGCAGGGAAAACAGACTTTGCAGACCATGATAATTAAGTCCAGTTATGTATTCACTTGGTTTGCACATTTTCTTTAAATAACACTTAAATGTCATAGATTATTGTTAATTATTTGATTTGATCATGGAAACGAAAGCATAATAAATTAGTGATTCATGTTTCTTTTCAACAAACAAACTCAGTGATGAAATCAGTTGTAAAAACGAGCAACAGGAACAGGACGTTGTACCTTCTCCAGCTGCCACAGCAAACCCAAGAAACATGAGAAACGGGTGTACCTGAAAGTAAGGAATTGAAGCTCTAGTAACTCATTAGTTTGCGGGCAATATCCAAATGGCCTCAGCCCAAGCTTCGCTGGTCGAAACCATTCAAATGGTGAGACCCACTTGAGATGGTGGCAAGCCAATTATTGAAGTAGCCTATTAATCGAGGCCTTTGGTTTTTAATTAATTCCTGAATAAACAAAGAGTTTTACATATATCCGTTTAATTAATGGAAATATATACGTAATTAGTGAGAGCGAACACCCATCTCTTCACATACTAATTTGAATATGAACTTTTTGTCAAATAAAATAGGTTTTTCCCTCCATAGGAATCAGATGTGAAAATGAAGGGAACCCATAAAAGGAATATCAATTTTTAACACATTCCATTCCATTTTTTAGAATCTTACGAAAGGATGAATAAATTGCAGTAGCTTAATTCAGGCTGACCAATGCTTTAACCAGTTGGGAATTGACTTACATTGAAGATATGAGCATCCTCATCAGAATTGAGGTTGATGCCCCCACGAAAATGGAACAACCACACAAGCATGAGAATCAAGGCGACGATGCCGAAAAAGTGTGCAGCTGCGAATGCTGCCACCGTTGCCGATGGCTGCAAAACAGAGCGGTCGAATATAGCCATGGCATGTTTTGTCACGACCGTTCCTAGTTGTCTTTTTTATACCGACAGTATAATTAATATGCAGCTGGTTTTGGTCCTGTAGATGTAGATGCCGTTCTCTTGGATTGGCAGAGGCCACAATCCACCCAAAATTTGTGGTGATCCATTAACCAGCTGGTGAGCTTCATTTGAAGTGCATTGATTAGACCATGGCAGTGCGTATTTTGGGCCAGTTTGGTTTGGGAAAAGGAAATGAAAACAAAAGGGAAATTATTAGAACGTTTGGTCAATAAGTGAAATAGATCAAATCTAATTATTGGAAATGTAGCAAAATAATTAAGAAAAGTAAAATTCTTATGAGATAGTACGTCTGAAAACGTCTACTACCCTGCATATAGGATATAGAAGTCATTCTTCTCTTTTTTTCTGGGATGGGCAAAAAGTAGACCGAAACACAAGAAACAGCAGGTCGCCCCACTTCCGCTGGTGTACTAAATACTACCAAACGGGACCAATCAGATCCCAGGGAACAGATTTCCAAGGAAGCTCTTCCTCGGTTTAATATTTTGATCAGCTCGCCCCCACTTCGCACCGTGCTCACGCTGGATTCTAATGATTAAGACGACAGGTTCCTAGGAAATTTTCCAACGAATCGGTTTTCTGGAATCATATCATTGCGGCCAACGGGTGTCAACGGATGGGGTTAGATAGGTTTAAGCCTAATCCTAATTTTAACTCATTTAAAATATCTAAACCCTAATCCATTTATTAGTCTATTTAAAAAACCTCAACTCTAACTCATTTATAACTCATTTAACAAACAGATTAGTAGGTTGTATTACAAACGATCTAAAGGCCTAAACTCTAGCAAACGATGATCTGACAGAGAGAGAAGGAAAGGTGTTTTCATAAGAGAAACCAAAATAGTGTAATAACGAGAAAAAAGAAATAGGAAATTAACGGGAAAATAAAAATTAAGTAACAGAAGGAAAAGAGAAGGAAAAGAGAGCGGGGAAAAATGATCCAAAAATTTGTATTATATATATAAAACTTTAATGAGTTAAACAAGTAAAACAAGTTACTAAACGGGTTAACAGGTTATAAAATTTCAACCCTAATCTATTTATTTAATTAAATAGTGAACAAGCCGGCAGATCATAATCCATTTATTCAAAAATATCAACCCACGTCCATTTATAAACGGGTTGAACGAGCAGGTTAACGGATTAACCATGACCATTAATACTCATATTGCCGCCAACCATAAAATGTCCTTGCAACCTGCACGCGGATGAGGTGCGTGAGTCGTGGCACCACTCAACCCCATGTATGTCAACTTCACCTGTTTCCAACTCCTGCTTGCGAGTTTAATGAAGTAGTCGCAGACCCCACACACACACACAGATCCAAACGATGCCAAAACGAGCAATGGCTCATTCCCTCAAATCATAACGATCAACGAGTTCCCTCCAAAGATCCAAAATGGTTTTCAAAAGCTACAGAAGTATTTTGCCATTCATTCATTTTGATGCAAATACCAGCATACAAGACTGGGCAGACAAGAAGGAATGGTGGGACTCCGATGGCGTGTAACAGGAAGCTACATTTCCTTGCCAGAGAGTTCCAATAACACAAATGCCGGAGGATGCAAGAGCAGGATCTGAGGGCAATGACCAAAACTTGGGAAGACGACTTTTATTCGTTTCAATAAAGGCATCATCGTCACAAAATCTTCATATACACAAACTACAATCTCCCCGTTGAGAGACAATGCACAGTCTGCACTTCCAAAGCCGCCCAGGCCCTAACAGCCGACCCCGATGCCAGGCTAGGCTTTTCACTATCCTACCATACCAGCCTTTATTCATACATGTGATGTGGATGCACCATGAGGCTAACGTGCATCCATCATGGGCAACCACACAAACCAGACTCATCTAAGCTCATCTTTTGGCCCTTGAAATAAACACAGTTTACCTCTCTATGAACCCAACCAAAGGCCAACACTATCATTCCTGCCTTACGTAGGGCAATGAGCTCAAATCTGTGCTGTAAAATGATTCCGCCATAGCTCCATAGATGTTCTCATCCTTTTCATCATCCCACTTGAGGACCTCCCTTATGTACTTGAACGCCTCATCAACTGTGCTTCGCTCACGAGCCCGCATCTGCCATACGAAAAGCTTCCGGTTGGTGATTGAAACATAAAGGTCCTTGAACTTCATCGCCACATAGTAGTAAGCCTGGCTTGCCAGCGACTGGCTACTGTTGTGGGGCCTCACTGGGCTGAAATCTTCAAACCACTCGCAAACAGTCAAGGGGGCTTGGTTTATCTTCTCTTCAAAAGCATCATATTTGTTAAGTAGGAGCACAAATGGCATCTCCCTGAAAGAAGGATGCTTCACAATGCTCTCAAAAAGGTTCCTGCTCGCCAGCATTTTGTTTTGGAGTGGACCTGTACCTTGTGCCCACAGCTGATCATAGTCGCTGAGAGAAACACAGAACACCACAGCTCGCACATCTTCAAACATTTCAAGCCATTTGCATCCTTCATGGAGTCCTTTAGCATTGACTCTTATCAACTGGTATCTGTGCCAGCATTAAAGCAGAAACAAAAAACAACAAAAAAAAAAGTATTCAAAAAAAAAAAAAAAAAAAAACCACAACAACAACAACAACAACAAAAGAGTTGAAGACTGGCGAAACATAAAGAACTATCACAACAGAAGCCTAGAACAGGTAAAACATAAAGAAATATCACAGCAGAAGCAACAACAAACCGAGTTTTTTTATTTCAATAAATTCACCCTGCCATTAATTTATAAATTGTGGGATTTTTTCTTGAATTTATCTGTGTTCTAACTTCTAGCGTGTGTATCAATCATAATGTCAGATCACATGAAATAAGCAAGAATCCTCTTTCCATCTGGAAATTTCTATACTGGCTGTAAAAATCTTCAATTTTCATATCTTAAAACTAAAACTGAGCACATTTACTTCATCATATGGCCACACAGAGCAGGAGGAAATGTTGGTTGCACTGTATGAAATTAAAACAAATAAAAGAATGCAGCTGTTCCCAGCAGTGATAATTTTCTTCAGAGAATCAAACGACAAAACTGTGGAGACTCAACTATTGCTCCAAAAGTTATGAATGGCGCCATCTGAGCCTCAAGGCCATAATCACACCCACTATAGTCTCAGTCAACCTGAAGCATACATAATGCATGTCAACCTGCAATTAAAAATCTTGATATCATCATCATCATACGTTGTTTTCTGCCTATTTAGGGTCAGCTCCATGGATTTTGTTGCACCGTTCTTTACAATCATGAACTATATCTTCGGTAATCTCTAAAGTTTTCATATCTTCGATATTCACTGTTATTGACATTTTTTGGAGGTCTTCTTCTCATTATGTTTTCCGTTTGAATAAACTCAACTCTCTTGACCAGTGCCATTTGAAGCCTCCATTTAACATAGTTAAACCACCTTACTCTTACTTTACTTCATTTTATTACCTACAGGCTTCACCTTTTGATCATCTTAAATTACTTCATTTCTAATTTTATCTTTTTCTCGTTTTACCACTCATCTACTTTAATATTCTCATTTTTGCTACACTCATTTTATGTATATGTCAAAACCCATGTCCTACCTTTTAAAATCATGACTTGCCATCATAAAATCGAATTTCATGGCAAGACACACATATTAATCATCGTAGGCAAGCTCACCCAAGGAAAGGTGGGCCCTGCAAACACTAATACTAAGCTTTCAGCCCCTTCAAATTGTGATTGCTCTCTCCATACTCCAAGCTTGTTTCTCTGGTCTCATTTCCACAAAAGTTGGGGCATCATCTGATTCTGCGCTGAGGAGATTTTACTGCTCAGAGTTGATGATACAAGAATTTTGATGCCTCAAACTTTTCTTTTTTTTTTTTGATTGGTTGATGCCTCAAACTTGGATAGTCATATATTTATACAACAAAAGAGAAGAGGGTATGAATTCAAGTCCCAGCACACTTAGAAGCTGGAGCTTTTTAACTGCATGTGATGGTCAATCATAAGTTCTCCAGTCTCATTACAGTATTCTGACCATCCAACTTGACCCACCAACTGAGACATCATTTTTCAGTTTTCACAATCCATCAACGGATCAATAAATAGCCTCACCTGAAAAATGAGATACTGTTGTGTCATAACAATGACATGGTGGTCTGCAATCTCAAATAAAATGTCCACATCAGGTGGCCTGAAAGTTCCATCAAGTTGAAAAGGAAGAAAAACACCATGGCTTTAGACCTGAGCACTATAGACATAACAAGTATAGGATGAGAAGCATATTTACTTCATGGGTGGAGGTGGACATTCATAATTTTCTGAGTACACCTCAGACATTGGACTTCGATCATCCAATGAAAACTCGATAAATGCCAGACCATTGCCCTGGGTCACCCCTTCAGCATACACAATGTCCTTCTCAGAGGGCTCATACTCATTGCTTGAAATCTCAATGGCCTACATAACAAAAGAAGAAAAACTGAATACCATGATCGAAAGGTTCAACTGAACCTTAAGGTGAAAATGTTAGGTGTTATAAGGTACACTGATATTTAAAGACTGTTAACAGCAATATCAGTAAGACAATACCAGTACTGCAAGCCTGTACCTTTAAAGATGCACAATATATCTGCATTTCACTGATAATATCCCTGATATTTTGTTCTGTTATGAGGACTAGAAATATCAATAACAGCCATTAAGTAAATGTTACCAAGAATATAGGACCTACTATGACAGTATTATCAAAAACAGTGTATCAAAGAATCTGATACATGCAAAATTCAAGCAAATGACATTTCATTTAAAACTGCATTTGCAGATGTCCAAATAACTAAAACCAAAACTGCATTTTGATTGTAAGTTAGAACAAGATATTAATAATGCGTGGTTTCTTATCACTAGTTAGTTTAGCTTTCCATTAGCATTTATCAGCATATTGATTAATATTATATTCTCCTTTCCAGTGTTACTGACAATATAAATCATGATTCGGGTAAAAAACAAACTGCTTAATAGTCCAAGAGTGTTCAGATCCACAAATTAGTTCAAGCATTCTGATTTTTGGTATTTCACCATCATCATCACAAGCCATTTCCCACCTAGGTGGGATCGGCTGCATGGATTCTGTTGGGCCATTCTTGACAAAATTAGTTCAAGCATTCCAATTTTTTGTATTTGCAAACCAATATATGAAAGGGATAATGACATGTTAAGATTTCTTAAATAACAAGAAACCAGGTTTTGTGTGTGGAAAAAATGAGGGAAAAAGTTTTGATTGAAAAGTCTTTGAAAATGGAAGAAAGTGATATGATATGACAGGAGTAATGATAAGAAGTAAAGAGAATAAAGTAAAAATAGATAGAGTAATTGTATTCAAAAAAATTTGATAGGGTAGTTGTACAAAAATATGTGAAAAAATGATTGAACAATGAGGTAATCATATAAAAGGATGTGAAGAAATTATTGAAAAATAAAGTAGAAGTGGAGGGCAAAAGCTTTTTGGAGGAAATTTTTTTCTTCATTCCCAAACGCTAATGTCTTAAGTTCTTCAGCTCCAAGAAATCTATAGACATCTGCATGATTGGAGTCAACAGAAATAGGATAATACATGGTCTTCACACAAAAAGCATTTCTATACAGCTGAAAGTTGAGAATTTAAAAGAAAGGGTGAAGGGAGGGCAAGCAACTGGAAGGAATGAAAGAGCATGTTACTGAAAGCTCATAAACCAGATGCATAGACTGAGTAAACACAGTGGCACATATTAAACATACTGGAAAGACCATTTTCAGGGGCAAACCGTTTCAGTATAGTAAAATTCCTCAATGAATTCAAATTTGTATTAAGCACAAAAACATTGAAGGGAAATACTTCAGTGGTACCAATGTGCCATCCCCATTCTGTGCCAACCTTGATGATGAATCAAAATATTACCTTATCTGTTTAAAATCAATTACTTAACTAGGAAACCAAGTTTAATCCAAATCACAGGTTTGGATGTCAATGCATAAATCGACATAATAAAATGGTTTATTTATATATCAATTTCAATTCAGTATATTCAACAATTAAACTGTCTAAAACATCATTCTAACATAGATAAATGATTTCATAAATTATTATTACATTCTAATAACCTATGAAACGAACTAAGCATATTTCATAATTTACACATGATCATACACATTTTAAAGATGTATGGCCCACCCAAGAATTTGATTGAAATAATTTTTGGTGTCGTGTTAAAACAAATGATACTACAGAAAATAAACGGAGAAGATTCTGGTTCAATCATAAAAGTGAGACCAAAATGGGGTGGTGGTACATGAAATATTCAGTTCTATCTCTACCACTGAAGTATATCCCAACCTTAAATGCAAATATCAGAAAATAAAAATAAATAGGACAGCAGGAAATATGGAATCAATAGAATTTTCCAATAACTGAACAAATTCAAAGCATAAGAAATTGTACCCGATCCAAGAAATAATCAGCAACATCAGGAAGAAAATGCAACTCAGCCTTTCTCTTGTATGTTTCCTGAATGGCAGGATCCCTCCAAACTTCATCCACAACTGGTGCATACTCACGTGTTGCAGCAGGGAAAAAGGCTTCCAAGTCCCCCATTGCCATAATTTCCAAAAGCCAGTCAGAAAAATGCTTCAATCTTTGGTTTATAGAATAGATGCTCCATTTGCTTTCCTCACTTCCATTTTCCCCTGATTGCGATTTCACTGTGAATCATTACAACCTCCTTGGAGGTAAAACTGCTCTCCAATTATATAAATGGGGCCATCATGATCAGGGCATACCATCATTGACTACCAATCTTTGTGATGCTATTGCTCAATGCTCATGCTATCCATTGGAATGATGTAGCAAACACATTCTTTGACATGTCTATCAAAGATCCTAGCCTAGGGACAGCATGAACTGAGCAGCACATGTGGGTACCAACTAGAATGGTCAGTAGCACATTGATGTGGATGCGATTTGTATATTTTCTAGTATTTGACAACCAATGAAACGCATATGTTAGATACTCAGATTTACAATTTACTTATTGTGTTATTTTATCGTTTTTACAATAAAATCTTTACTGTGAACTCAACTATTGAAATTGCAAATCAAATATTGAGTCTTGATGATTAACAACCAAATTGAAATAATTTGAGAGCTGCTAATTTCATTTGGATCATCTGCATGCAAGGTAAAAACTTAACAATCAAAGAGCAAACAACTAAAGTCACACCCATAGTTGACTCCATATGCAACTTGGGTGAAGTCGTACTCCAAGTCGACTTCAAAAGCAACCTCAAATGAAGATTTCGAGACAGTTTTGGAGGTAAAATGCAGAGGTGAAGTCACACTTAAAGTTGACCTTATTCCGCGACTTCTAAGAAGCAAAGGAAGGATGAAGCTACTGAAAGGAAAAACCAACTTAAAGTCACACCCTAAAGTAGACCTTGTTCCAAAACTTCGAATAAGCAAAGGAAGGATTAAGCTAATGTAAGGAAAAGTCAACTTGAAGTTGCCCACAAAGTCGACCTCGCATACAACTTAGGTAAGTCACATCTAAAGTCGACCTCACGTGCAACTTAGGAGACAACTCACAAAGAAGGAAGTTAAAATCAAGAAAACAGCTATTGAAATCTAAAGGGAAGTCAACCTCACATGCAACTCGAGTGAAGTCTCGCCTAAAGTCAACCCCATGTGTGACTTGAAAAACAACAATTTGAAGATCAAGTTTGCTGTGAAGAAATTTCATGATGAATTCAACACCTAAGTCGACCTCAAATGTGACTTGGGTGAGATCATTAGTCAAGTCGACTTCACATATGATTTCTATCGTAACGGTTATAAAATTTTCCAACATTGGCACATTAAGAGTGTGTTTGGCAATGTTTAAAAAATGTCAACTTAAAATTTTCCAATTTAAAACTTTTCGCTCTCCATAACTATCATTTTTTTTGTTCAGCACTTCACATTTTCCTATGCAACTACCTTTTTTCAATCATGTCTACATAACTAATCTATCATTTTACCTTTATCTTCTTTACTCTTTATCATTACCCTTATCATATCACATCATTTTACAACTTTTACTCTTCAAAACTTTTCATCAAAAATTATATCCATTCCCAAAACACACCCTAAATACACATCACCTACCCATAAGCATTCAAAATCTTCTTAAGACTATAAATAACCCATCAAGTAGAGTAAATAAAGCTAGCCAAAACATTTTATTGTCCTTTCAACTACTCATCTACTAGCACTCAAAGCTCCATTGAAGAAAACTCAAACTCTCAAGTTCATTATAAAAGTCATAAAGTTCAACTCACTTCTTTCTCTACTCAAAGAGCTTGTCGTCCTGCAACAATCTATACATATTGTAAAGTGTATTTTTTTTATTTAATCATTTATTGTGTAAACTAATAATTAGCTTAGTGTTGGAGACCAAGGTCAAATTTTGTAAATAAGCAAAAATTTGGTTTGAGTAGTACTCACCAACTACTTGTGTTATTATATAAAAGGTACCCTAGAACTAAAATCTAGAAAAGAGCAGAAGCTCTAAATTGTATTTGAAAAGTAACAAATGAAACTCAAGAAATAAGGAATGTGTACTTGGAAGAGTAGAGAATGAAGGTTATCTGAACCACTATAAAAATTCTCCATAGCCTCTTGTGCATTTGATTTTCATTGTTGTTGTTCTCTATACATTTCATTCAAAGAGATCTAACATAAGCAAGCGTTAATATTCTTTGCTAAAAAATTGTACATATCAAATCTACCTCTCCTCTATTGGGTAAAGTCACCTATTCAAGGCCAACATCTACTACACGACACACCCCACTCCCATTATCCAAATAAAACCTAAGCTTCAACTGAGAATGAACTTGATCTCAACTCCCCATAAAACTACCAATTGGTCTGATGGAACATAACTATATATCTAAAAGAGCATGGATACTAACAAATCATCCTGAAGGTCTGACTGGTCTCCAACCGGCAGACAATGGCACAACCTTACCCAAATCCAAACCGCCAACGATAATGCAAGTGAGACGCAAATAGGATTGATTTTGACAAATATTGCAGTAGATATGAGCCTGCTAAAGAAGATTGGTATAACTGTCGCACTCTAAGCCCAAGTTGCAGTTTCCAACAATTTGCAGTTTCCAAGACATCCCTAGTACACCACACAACTAAGGAAGTTGCAGAAACTAATATAACCATAGATGTGCATTCTGAGTTGCCAAAGTGTGTACTCATGTGTGGGATTGTTGTAGAAGATTAAACTGATGGATAGAGAAAGCAATCTATGCTATAAATTGCTCACCAATTGACACCAAAGGTAACCAAAGAATTAAGCACAAGATTTGAGATGTAAACAACCAAAAACTGAAGATTAGGCTTGCAGGGTGCAATTCAAAGTTGTTGCTGCTACAAGTGCCAGGAACCGAGATCGCAAAAATAAAAGAGGTGTAAATCGGACACAGATTCTGATACATCTAACTTTTCATATAGCAAAGGTTAGTTAGAGTTTGATGCTTGAGCGATCGGATGACAAATAGTAAAATAGAAGTCAAATCAGAATGATGTTACAAGCAGTAAATCAACTAGCTATACAGAATTAGAATCTGGCATGATAGTCCATGACAAAAAGGGATCCCTGTGTGAAATTTTAAAGCTCTTTCAAACCTAATGTATGTGTAGCATAATTACACAATAGCTGGGTCATTCATCCACAAATATCATGTCATCCTGACAAAAGAAATCTGAAAGGCCAAAATGGATTGTGTTTCATCTATACCTGGACCAGAAACTCCATGCAAAAAACTTCTCCTTCCATCCAAATCCTCCTCTTCAAAATGCTCTCGTCCCTCAAGCAATATACTTAGATATTTGTACATATTGCTTTGAATCATGAGTTTAACATCCTGCAGCTCTTCCATAGAGAACTTGTTCCCGTATAGAAACTTTGTCTGGAAAACAGGGGAAACAATGATGATTTTATTGCTAAAAGAAGGAAGAAATTAACTCAAGCCAAGAAAAACTAGTTGCATAGATTATAGGCTTTCATTGCGTGAGAGGCCTCAGCCACAAAAATTTCGCCAGCTTTTTGGAATGCTAGATTTGTATTTTATATATAAAGATGTTGAATTGAAGTGGTTCTATCTTGTGAAGATGTCATTTATTGAGAAGGTCATGCCTAATGAGCATTATCAAAAGCTAAAATCAACTCCAAAGCTCAAGAAAATGTCTTCCTAAAACGAACAAGCTGCTAGCCACTGCCTGGAATAACTTGCTTTCATCATATTTTGCAATACGTTAAGTAGGGATGTATAACCTACATCTGATGAACACTCGTGAAGTTAAAATCTGCATAAATCAATTCAAATAGGAATACCTGCTTGAAGATGGTGCTGGTCCCTGAGCCTTCTAAACCAAGTAGAAGAAGTTTCTGGACTCTTCTTGGTTCTAAATAGTCTGGCACAGACCTATTGGAAAGCATATTCGAGTCTTCTTTCAGTCCAGGAATATTTCCAGGAGGTATAGGCAATGAGAATAAAGAACAGATTAGACGAGTTGATGCCTGCATAGCAAAGACCACATAGCAAGTTCCTAAGAAAAAAAAAACATAAATATGTAAGATAAGTACTTCCATGGCTAATCAGGAAAAAAACTACAAGGTTATACACCAATGAAGTCTAGATACAATGCATCTGCAAGGGATGCAGCCTCCTATCATGTGAGCTACAGAGATAAAAAGAGTATGAACCATGGTATTGACTGGGCTACAGAGATAAAATGAGTATGACCATGGTGTTGATCATCAACTGTCTATGAACCAATGGTAATGGCCACCCACTTTCTGCATTGTGTCTATAGATCATCACAAACTGGATGAAAGAAAGTTGGGTATGATACTGAAAATTGGTCAAAGCAATGGAAATAGCACATAGTAGTAGGTGGATCCACCTTGCCCCATATCTTCCCTTTTATTTTGTTCTGACCTTCTTCCTCATATGACCCATCCTCATAAACCCAAAAGTGAGTATCTGGAGGGCACTGCACCTTGGCCAGCTGAAATTGAAAGTCAGCCATCAGCTCTGTTGTATGACTGTGTATACACAGACCTATGAGTATCCAATTTTCATTCAAATACAAAAATAAGAATAGAAGCAGCCGAATAAGGAACCAGATTGAAAGATAGCAGTAGAAGCATGAAAGAAATTATATCAGCACGCTTGAACAGACAGATGGTAAAAATAGCATGTCACCAGTACAAAAAATATTCAGAAAAATCAAAAACCTCACCTTTAACACCCTCAATTCTACCTTGGTGATCTCCCTCCCATTGATGTACACCTGTGTGTTCCCATTGCTCGCATCTATTCGTAGCTTCCCCCCTGCATTCAGTTTTGAACTTATAATCTGATCTGGCCTACGACCTTCCTGCCAATTTCCGCAACAACGTCAATTAGACAATAGGCAGACTATACAAAATACAAGTTTAAAGGAATGCCTTGTCAACATGCTTCTGCAATTGCCGTTCTGAAATGCTCTGCACTTCAACACTGAGGAGAGATTCTAGCTGTCTCTCCACGATCTAGGAATCAACCAGTTCCGTTCATCATTGAGGTTAAAACTACCGAAGCTAACAATGTCAAGTTGCTATTAAGCAACAAAAACAGCATAAAACACATTTCGGTACTTTCAATAGGCATTGACAAACAAGCATTCACTATCAGTAAAATTTAAAAAATCAGCAAATTCACCTTTCCCCAGAGCCCGGAATCCTTGTCATACCAATACCTTCCGGGCCGCAGCTTCTGAGGCGGGAGTGAGCATCCCATGATCTCCACCAGTTCGTCCTGGCTCAGAGGCCGCCCGTTGACCACCAATTGCTCCGGCCTTAGCTGATTCGCTTCACACTCTTTCTCCGCCTTCATAATCTGCCGGACCTCCGCGGGACTCAGCAACCGACACAGCATCCTCGAACACTTGCCAAGACTCTCCCTTTTCGACTCATCAATCGGATGCCGGATGCAGCTGACACACTTCCGGCCCTCCGGCATTGACCCCATTGCTTTCAGCACGCAGTTACTGCAGTACCTCGCGTCGCACACCAAGCACGCCTCTTTCTCCCGCAGCATGCTCTTCTTCCCGCACCGGCTGCAGACGCCGCGCTTCCGCTGGGCCCGCCCGGCCGCCGGAACCACCTCGTGCACCGGAGGCATGACGGGATCGGTGGTGGTCGACCGGAACGAAGACGAGAATTCCGGCTCCTCATTCGGTGAAGCCGTCTTGAACGTCACAAAAGGCCGCCCGGCATCCGGCTTCCGATCCAAAGCTTCCGCAGCCGCTGCAGCCATAGTCATCCTAGAAGCGGAATTCACCGACGACGAAGAGGAGCGTCCGCTTGCCGCCAGGCTGCGGAACTCCGCGCCGCTGCTGCAGGCGCGGGTGAACCGCGGGAGCTTTGGAATCGGGGGGTCCGCGGTCAACGGTTGGACTTTGGGGACATCTTGCGGCACAGGCGGGCCATTGTATTCGACGGCGACTGAGTAGTCGAGGTTGGCGGCGTCCGGAAGCATGGCTCCCGGGGGGAGCATGCCGCGGAGCACGGATTCCCATGGTCTGTCATCATTCTCCTCCTCCGAATCCGGTGGTCCTGCGAAAGAAACCTTGGGGACTTGGTAAGTGAGCGGAGGGCCGTCGTACTCGAGGGCAATGGAGTAGTCGAGGTGGTCGGGGTCAGGGAGCGGAGCACCAGGAGGGAGCATCCTGCGGATTACCGATTCCCATGAGTTCTCGTTTTCTAGTTCGGCACTGGACATTTTTAGCCTTAGGACGGGAGGAGGAGACCAGCGCTGAAGCAGAGATGGAAGTTATGTCCAGGGAGGAGTAGAATAGGGAGAAAGGGACGGAAATTTTTAATGGGGGAGGGAAGGGCATTCATGGAAGTGGGAGAGCGCGCTACAGAGCTTTGGTGGGCGTGATGGCAGCATTGAAGAGGCTGCGGGGGCAACAGCTTCGCAGATCGAAGTTGTCCGCAATAGAAGAGAAAGAAAACAGACCAGCAGGAAAGCAATTATTTATGATGGTCGGTCTGCTGAAGGCTTGAAACGGTGCTCGATAGTGTGTTCGGCTGGGCTGGGTGGATCAGAATGAATTAATGAGATGATAATGTACCCTCCACGAGAAAAGTGGCTGCGGCGGTTTTTAAAAAGTTGACTTTTTCGGTTGGTTTTTAGCAGAAGGCAGATTGATTTTGATGGGTTGATTTGTTCGGGACTTCTAAGGCATTCATTTCTTAAGGTTGACTAAATGGCACTTTTTACTCCTGATTAATTGATAAAAAAGATCTTCGCACGGAAACATGTACCCTTCGTCCTTTATAACTTTTTTTTCAATGAGTGTCGGTGAGTGGATAAAACTTTTAGTGTGTGTTTGGGAATGAATAAAATTTATAGGGTGTGTTTGGCAATTTAGAAAAATTGTCAAGTTTAAACTTTTCAATCTAAAATTTGTCACTTTTCATAACTATTATTTTTTGGGTGTGTTTGGCAATTTAGAAAAGTTGTCAAGTTAAAACTTTGCATAACTATTATTTTTTAAATTATTTTTTACACATTTTTCTATACAACAACCCTACTTTTCAATCATTTCTATACAA
>JAXCLR010000050.1:14286756-14306586 GCA_035584095.1 Annona squamosa
GTGTAGAAATGATTGAAAAGTAGGGTAGTTTGTGTTGGAAGATGTAAAAAATTAATTAAAAAATAGAAAAGTTGTAGGGAATACAAAGTTTTAGATTGAAAAATTTTAGATGAAAAGTTTTTGTTATTACCAAACACCCCCTTAATGAAAATTTTAAAAAAGTAAAAGTTGTTAAATGATGTAATATAATGATAGTAATGATAATTAGTAAAAATGATAAAATTAAAACAGATAGGTTAAATGTGTGGGTAGTTGTATAGAAATGATTGAAAAGTAAGGTAGTTATCTAAGAAAATATAAAAAATTGATTAAAAATATGATAGTCGTGAAGAATGAAAAGTTTTAAATTTAAAAGTTTTAAGTTGACATTTTTTACTCATTGTCAAACACACTCTTAAGGTGTGTTAAGTTAAAATTTATTACTCCCGGTAACTATTATATTTTTTAATTATTTTTTACATTTTTTATATAATTATCTTACCTTTTAATCATTTCTACATAGTTACCTATATAACTAACTTATATTTTTTAACTTTATCCTCTTTTCTCTTCATCATTATCTCTATCATATCACATCATTTGACAACTTTTACTCTCCAAAACTTTTCATCAAAATTTTTATTCATTCCTAAACACACCATTGATTTTCAATATAATCTTTTATATTTTTAATATAATTTTTCAATCCCAATTGCATTATTATATTATTATCTCAGATTTTTATTTGTAGTAAAAGTACATTAGATTATGTTTGGTATTCTCTTCAACTTTTAATATAAACTTTTTATTTTTCATAATTATCTTATTTTCTAATTATTTCTTCATTTTTTCTATATAACTACCTTTGTTTGTGCTCCAAAACTTGGCCTACTCGTAGTACATGGTGGCAAATTGTCACAGTATTGAGGCTTCAACCCCCATCCCCTTTTGTAATTTAAAAAAAAAACCTATCATATTCTTCAATGTTTTTCTATAACTATCTGCATAACTATCTTATTTATTTTCTAGTTAAAAAATAAGGATAATTCATGCTATACTCATAACAATTGCACGTAATTACTAATATACCTATAATATTTTATAAATTCCTTTTATACTCATAACATTTCATCTTAAATTTCTCACATACTCACGCTGTTAAAATTATTGTTATCTATCACATTAAACAGACGATTTTGCCCTTTTAAATTTTTTTTAATTAAAAGAAGTCACCGCAATTTGACTTTCAAGTTATTCAATATCTTGTACTAATGATTTACTACCGTCATTTGAGTCATGTTAAGGTTAAATTATCTCAATTAAAAAATTTTAAATGGGCAAAATTATTATAACATACCGGTCCAGAAATGTGATCTTGGCCGTATATTTAATGCAAATCTCTAAAATTAATCACATATATGAAAAATTAATTATTATATTCATTTATGAAAAATGTAAATTTTTACTTCCACTAGTCATGTTCCCATTTTACATCTAAGACACAAATAAAAAATATATGTCCACATATTCCCAATACATGCCTTGAAATAAATAATTAGAGATAAATATTCTTGAAAATCTTCGTATAAATCCAAAACGCTAGTATCCCATTTGATTTGGTACACCTATAAAAATAATGGGTTAGTCTTAACATGACTAGCAAGTAGAAAATTATTTGAAAATAGATCATAACCCAATTTAAAACTTAATTAAATGATAAAATAAAATTTAATATCTCAAAAAGTATACTTCAAATATAAAATCAAACCCTTCTATTGAGTCCGAAAGCATCAAAAATATAAAAATTAACTATTTGATCATTAAATTCTGATTTAAAATGATTGATTTATTAAGAACACAAAGTAAATGGTTATTAAATTGCTACATCATCACTGGATCTTCTTAGCTCATCTTTTTGCACTAGAGTTCTTTTAATATTGGGCTTACCCAAACATTAGCTTAAACGCAAAGATACAATGACCCAAGTGATAATTTATTCTTATCAGGTGTTTTGTAATTAATAAAATATTATGTCCTTTTATGTAAAATCTCTTCAAAATAGACTTGTTTGCAAAAATCCAAAACACTATGTATGTTAGAAATGAAATACAGATCAAGAAAATATAATTTCACAATCCATCACATCGCTCATCTTGCCAAAACATGCCGCTCAAATAAACAAAATGTTATATGCATTAAATAACGCCCATGCATGGAGGATGTGAAGGTAAGTCATTTTATTGACAATCATAACAGGTCTTGGAAAAGGGACCTTGTGGTGGCTGCGGCAGGGGAGAATACTTGGCGGATGGTTTGTCAGATCTCTCTCCCCCAGGAATCGGAAGGTGATTGTATGTATTGGGTGCACGAAGCTGATGGTATCTTTACGGTCAAATCTGCGTATAGATTGCTGTCCTCAAATGGCGTTGATCTGACCCTTCTCGATTGTTACAAGGCTATCTGGCGGCTGGATATCCCGAGCAAGGTTATCATTTTTGGTTGGCGCCTCATCAAGAATGCTCTTCCCACCTTGGATAACCTAAGGTATAGGGGAATTGTGGTTGACCCGACATGTGTGTTATGTAGTAATGCTTTTGAGACTGGGGATCACCTTTTTCTGGAGTGTGGTCGGATCGGGGGGGTTTGTCGGAAAGCTGCAAGGTTGGCATCCCAGGGGGCTACAGTTAGGGAGGTGGTGGAGACACTTGTGCAGGATAGGAGGCTTGATGATCTAACCTTGTTTCTTCTGAGCTGCTGGAGGGTTTGGTATTTCAGGAATAAACTAAGAGAAGAGGAAGCCCAACCGTGTTTTCAGAATATTAGTGCTTGGTGTGTGGAATTTCTTTGCCAGCGTAGAAATGCGAAAAGGCTGTGCGATACGAGCCTTTTGGACTGTCCTCTGGTGCCTCGATGGCGTAAACCGCCGGTGGATTTTGTGAAGATAAATGTGGATGCACGGACTATGGGGAATTTGGAGCTATTTGCTTGTACTGCTGTCATGAGGGATTCCTGTGGCTCTTTTTTAGCGGCGAATGAATGGAAGCGGGGAGGCGTGTCGGACCCGCTATTTATGGAGGCTATGGCGTTACTGCTGGGTCTCAGATGGGCGCTCAGTTTAAAGGTACAGTATGCTCAGTTTGAATCTGATTCGCTCACGCTTTGCAACCTTTTATGGAATAGGAAACCCATTTTTTCCCCGGTAGGCTACATTATTGCTGATATCATGTCTATATTGAACAGCTATGATCATTTCTCTGTTCATAATGTTCTTAGACTTGGAAATGATGTGGCTCATTCTTTAGCTGAGTCGATTTTGGGCTCGAATGATGACCATTTGTCATGGTGGGGTAATCCTCCCCGGTGTATCACAGGGAAATTATGTAAGGATAATTTTTTGGCAATGCATTCCTTGGGTAACTCTAGCTCTAATCCCTTCAGGACTGATAGGGAAGAGAGTTAGAGTTCCTCAAAGTTTCTTTTATAAAAAAAAAAAACTGATCAGCACCATTGATGCATATCAATACAAGTGGTAGCGGATTTCGAAAAATCCAAGGAATAAGGACCCCTATAATGCAATTTTTGTGTTATTCTCAAATATATTCATCATATTTATCTTAATTTTAAATATATTTACTACATTTTAAATTTTCAAATATATTCACTATATTTACATTTAATTCTAAAAATACCCATTAAGTAAAAAACTGTTAGTTAAAATTTTTAAATACCCAAAATGTCCCTATTGTAAAATAATAAATGATTAAATGAATAAAAAGAAAATGAAATTAAGAAGCTTTAAATCTAGAATTTATGTGCAATTAGGGAAATAACGAGATATAACATTTAATTTTTCCAATTGTTTCATAAATTTTAGGAGAATGTTAGTAATTTTAAATATTTCCTGACGTTAACTCAAAGAATGAGTATTTTTGGAATTAAATGTAAATATAATGGGTATATTTTATATTTTAGAAACGTAGTGAGTATATTTTAAATTAAGGTCCAACATAGTATGTATATTTATGAATAACCTAAATTGGTATAAAAGTTTTTGAATTAAGAAACAATGATATAATACGATAGGAATAGTACCGAGAAGTAGAAAAGATAAAATTAAAACTAAATAGTTTAGTTAAATCAGTAGTTGCGTAGAAATCGTCGAACATAAAATATTGTAGAGAAATAATTAAAAATAAGAAAACTATGCAAAATGAAAATTTTAAATTGAAAAGTTAAGTTTTGATGTTAAACAAATATACATGCAATTTCTATATTATCTCATGCCACATTTTTTTGCTCATATATTATATTATCCCAACTAATATTATATTCAAACTCAAACTCCTAACACATTCTTATAAATTTTACTAATAATATTTTATAAATACCCATGAAAATACTGCACCAATTCAAGCCTTAAAGTTGCAATTTTTACTAATAATATTCATTATATTCTATAAATATACATGAAAATGCTACACCAATTCAAGCTCTAAAGTTGCTGCCGAAAATATCCATTTAAGTTCTAAAGCTCTATAGTTATCCATGAAAATGCCGCAGGGCGTGTGTACGGACGTTTCGCCAAGGAATGACTTCGAACCCACTGGGATGAGACCCAGTTGGCAGGCTCATGTCACATTTTATTTTAATATCAGTCATGTCACATTATTATCATTCATAGATGCATGTCAAATTGTCAACACAAGTGGTAGCGGATTTGGAAAAATGCATGGAATAAGGACCCCTGTGATGCCACGGTGGGGACGCCTGGGAGTGAAAGCCTTGCAAGTGCACTAACTATACACTTGTTTGTTTATCTTTCCAAGGAATGCTATTCAGATAACGATGTTATTTGAACCAACCGAGCACGCGGGCATTATAAGAATTTGAGCAGCGCGTACTGGAGGTTCGAATCCTTCATCTGCCCGGGCCAGAAATGATAAAATTATTAGTAGGAGCTCTGTTCAGCGGTTCAGTTATTTGTTAAAGCAGTAGTCTTCCGTTTGATTGTTGGAAGTTGTATCTTTCTAATTATTTGGTGGAGCAGTGTCTTCATATTTATAAAAATGTCTCTGACCTTCAGTGTAATATGTGTTGAGGTGTCGGTAAATATATTTTGATAAAAAAAATGTTATTTGAAAAGTTAAAATTGAAAATTATTTAAAATTATATTTAAATATGAAAATTAAATCAATAAAATTTATCTTCACATAACCATGCATCAATATATTGAGAAGCTATTTAATTAAATAATTTTTTATAAATAAATTAATGTATAAAACGTTAAAATTTTATCAAAAATTTTATTGAGAAAGAAAAAAATTCGCACACATAAAAGCTAGATTCTGCTGCGGGGCCTACTTGATTTGGCTTATTTTTGAAACTTACAACTTATTTTTTTATTTTAAGCTATATTTAAAATAACCTATATTTTTTAATTATCAAGAATAACATTATTCCAAATAAAAGATAAAATTGTTAAATTCAACTATTAATAGTATTTTTTATGTATTTTAAAAGGTTCCGCTTCTATATGACTATATTATATAGAAACGGTCTCATGTAACTCATTCAAATTTGAAGATTTTAATTCTTCATAAAAAATTCAATTCATTTATTATACTTAATATCATTTGTTTAGTCATGAGACTAAGTTTTATTCAAATCTAATAGGCGTATAGGCCACGTTTGCTTAAAAATAGTTACATTCATGTATAAATTATGAAAAATACTTATGTCCATTTACGTGTATTAGAATGTAATAATTCTTATAGAATCATTTATCTGTGTATTATTCACATTTTAGATGATTTAAAATTTGAAAAAACCACATAAAAATTGATATTTTAACATTGAACCATTTTATTACGTTGGTTTTATACATTAATAGATGAGATCAATACGTAATGAAATTAAATAAATAAAAGAGTTTTCAATATACTAAAAATAATGCTAAATATAATGGATTGAGTGGATTTTCATTAACTATCAAGGGTGTGTTTGGCAATTGACAAAAAATGTCAAGTTAAAACTTTTTAATCTAAAACTTTTTACTCTCTACAACTATCATATTTTTTAATTAATTTTTACGTTTTCCTATACAACTACCCTACTTTTCAATTATTTCTACACAACTATTCATATAACTAACCCATCTATTTTAACTTTATCATCTTTATTACTCATCATTATCTTATCATATCACATCATTTGACAACTTTTACTTTCCAAAATTTTTTATAAAAAATTTTATACATTACCAAACACATCCCAAGATTTTAAAAATAGAAAGAGTTACACAGAAATTTTTTTTAATAGAAGTGGGACCGTATTTGAAATATCATAATCAATTATAATAAAATTTTTATTATGTTATTATCTCTATTTTTAGAGACTTTTTTATTATAAATTTTGATCCTCTCCAACTAGCACAACTAGTTTCTAACTAGTTATTAGTTGTGTCTAATCTACAGATGAGAATTGGGATGGGTCAACCTGTTTTTAATCAAGTAAAATTAATATGTTTTTGACCCGGTATAAGAATGAATTAGAAAATTTGACCGAATTCAAAAATAAAATCAATAAGGGTCGACCATGTTTGACCCGCATCACATATATTAATTTATTAAAAATTATAAACTTATATTTAAACCTTATTATTTTTTTTCAAAATTTTTATATTTTTTTGTAATTAACTATGTTAATATCAGAAGAATTGATATAACCAGAAAATGGTAGAAAACAGCATAAGCATCAATAAGAGGAATTTGCACATATATAACTTTTACTTATAATTGTATATTAACCTGTTTTAATAAATTTATACTGTATCTTTTCATGTTTATTTTTATTAACGATGAGTTTTTTTAATAATTAGTAAAATATTGAAGTATATAATATTTAAATTTAGTATAAATATATTTTTATGTTTAATATGTATATATAATCTTAAAATTATCTTATTTGACTCGCGTTTTTTTACCAATCCAAAGTTCTTGAAATCTATTTAAAAAAAGTGATGGTCAAACTGAACATGATCCAACTTGGGTAAAAGTAGGGTTAAACTCAATTATAAAAAATTATGGCCAGTTTGGACAAACCTAACTTTGTAAGGCCCGCCCCACCACTAGTCCGATCCCATCTGATTCTCTTGGGCCGTTGGATTAAATTTCAAAAAGCCAAGCTACTTTAATGGAATGGAAAAATAACCTGCAGGCCCCTGTAAGAAATTCCAATTTGCAAGAAGACATCTTGCTGCCTTTTCTCTTTCTCAGCAGCTCTCTCAGCCAAACCTTGCGTGTCTTGCCCCCTCTCCCACAACATTGCTCTCAGTAGGTGCATTATCTCTTCTTTGCTCAGACGACGTCAGCTCGTCTCCCCTCCTCACGCGGGTTGTCTATATTTTCTCCGGTCACGGATGACTTTTCTTCCTTCTCCCTCCCTACACTCCTCTCCCCTTCTCTCGCCTTGTTACTTCTTCCCCCACTCTCTCTCTCTCTCTCTCTCTCTCTCTCTCTCTCTCTCTCTCTCTCTCTCTCCCCCTCTGTATCTTTCCTGAGATTTCACGGCTTCTCTTGTTTATTTGCCCCAAAATACTTTTGGAAATAGTATCAGTTGATGGAATGGATAAAGAATTTGATGCATCAAATCTGCATTCTCTAGACACATTTGTGGAGTCTTTGCCTACTATACCATCTAATACAGATGCTAATTTGAATAACTTCATTGAATCCAACATGCCTGTGCAAGCTACAACTGAGCTGCTGGTATTTTTAAAGGATGCTGGTATTTTTAAAGGAGAACGTCTGGTATTTTTAAAGGTAACGTCTTTTGTCCCGAGTGGAACGAGCTCCAATGCCTGTTGGACAATCGCAACGACTTTTACTTCCACATGCTCGATTGCATCCAAGGACAACACAAGTAATCATTAAAACAATTGTCTTTTCGAAGACTCGACCAAATTAGTACAACAAACCAAAAAAATACAACCGCCCATCTATAATCACTGAATCAATCACGAAGACTCAGATGAATTATCAAAGATGAGTGCCTTGAGGTATTATCTAAATTGAACAGGGTACATGTGTCCATAAGCCAGTCGTCGACTGACAGTTGCTCCTCTTGGCCCCTAGTTCAGCAGCAGCACCTGAACGAGGGAGGAAAGGGCGGAGATGACAAGACAGGGGACGCTGCCATTGTCGAGCTCGAGGATGAAAGCAGAGCAGAGAGAGAGAGAGAGAGAGAGAGGAGAAGGGAGATGAGAGAAGACAGTGACGCCTTGGCCGTGGCGACGGAAGTGGCGTCAATGCTCCAGACTGACGACAACGATGATGAAGAAGCAGGAGCCAAAGACGCAGATGCTTCCGCTGTTGGTGGGGCCAGCATGGGAGGAGGAGCATGAGCCGCAGCAGTTGTTACTGGAGAGATGACAGCCGCTAGAGGGAGGAGACATGTCGTAGGAGATGGAGGAAGAGAAAGCACGCAGGCGAATGTGCCGTCTGTCAGAAAGATCGGCTGAGAAAGAGAAAAAGCAGCAAGGTGTCTTCTTGCAAATTGAAGTTTCTGACAGGGGCCTGCATGTTAGTTTTCCAGAGCATTATTGACACCCCTGGCAGCGACGATTTTGAAATTTAATTCAACAATCCAAAAGATCATACGCGATCGGATGAAACTGGCTGTGTTTCCAGCCTGTTTGTCGGAGAGGATCAGAACTCTTCAATTATAGCATCTTATTTTTCTAATTTAGCAGGGTTTATGAAATATTAATCTTATATTTTTTCTGTTATCGAAAGAATTAGCTGAAATTTATCTTCATTATCTGAAAATATCAGATTGTTCATATTAAGAGGTATACATATTTTTTGAAATAAATTACCTATGATTATCAATAAAAATATTAATTTTTATTTTTCTAAAATCCTGTAATAAAATTTTCATGAAAATTTACATATAACATCTGTCTATTAATTTTTATTTTTCTACTGTCATGCAGTTTGTCCTGGATGATATTCGCTATTCTACTTATAATATTTATTGAGTTCTTTAATCATGTTAAAAATTTGTATAAAATTTCGTATTAATTTTTATAGTTAAATATAATTTTAAATTTTTTTCGAATGTTTATCATCTAACTTATCTTCGAACTTTCTTTTTTTTTTTTTTTGACTTCTTACCAAACTCTAGCTAAATTGACTTCTTTTTTTTGACTTCTTAATTCTAAAAATACCCATTTAAAACACTTTTTATTTGCTTTTTTCTTTATACATTTATCTATCTAAGTGTATTTAATATATAAATTAAAATACTCTTATGTTTAAAAATCTCAAAAAAAATATACACATATTCAAAAATTATGCAACTTAATTTGTATGTTTTTTGTTGGTAGTTGATTTATATGTTAAATGTACTTACATAAATAAGTGTACGAAAAAAACCAAAAAAGTGTCCTAAATGAGTTTTTTAATGTGGGTTAATTGAGTAATTTATTTAGCTTATTAGACTAATAGGATCATTTCTTTAACATAAAATATATAAATATAAAAAATAGTATTCAAAATTGATGCAAAATATATTTTATATTTAATATACGCAGGGAAAAGGAAATACAAACCTTGGGTCACCGGGGCCAGGATCCGACTCAACCTAACCCCAGTTGAAGCATTGAACCTGTATCCAGTATCCCCTGGCCATGAATCACCTTGTTATTTTAAAGATTAAAAATCTATTTTCAATTGTTCTAAAATTATTTTAAGATAAGAGAAGAAGATAAAATAAAAATTAATTTAATTAAATAGTGTAAAAATATTGCATCCCTTTATTCTTAATTTATTTATTTTTCATTTGTGAATGCTGAATAAAAGGTGGATAAATGATAATGACTAATTAAGAAGAGCAAAGGCCAAGAAGCCCTACGCTTCCCACCACACAAATGTATATATTTTTTTTTGAAAAAAGGGTGAGAGAATTAAAAGATAAGACAAGAAAATCTGACTCGAGAGTCGAGAGGAGGAATTATGATTGAAAGCGGATCTATGGTCTTCTTCCGTCTGCCCCGCTCAATCCTCCCTTCAGCTGCAATTTCTACCAGCTATTCTTAGTCTCTGCTACAACGTGCTCCCGCCAATCATGACCTCCAGCTTTCTCAATTCTACGCAGTTCTGCTACTTGAATCTCACTCTTTAGTTTCTGCATAGACATGGCGCTCCGTCGTCTCTCTGTTCTTTCCTCCCATCTCCATCCCGCCGTTCCAGAGCACCCATCTTCAATCGACCAACGGACGGGATCCAATCCTCTCTCCTCAGTATCGCTGGTCAATTGCAGCGATAGCCATCACTCATCTAGTTGCCGCATGGATGAACCCGAGAGGAGGGATTGCGTGTTTTGCATGATTATTCGGGGCGAATCTCCTGCATTCAAGGTATGAATTTTATCAAATATTTGTTATTTGGGTTGTCCTAATTTGTGAAATTCGAGATTCTTTGTCTTGTGGATACCCACTTGCGAATCAGGTGAGATATATGATACACCGGATGGTAATGTTGGTCTAGAATGGGAATAATGGCTTCTCATATTTTGCAATCTTCTTAGGACTGCCCATTACTGTTGATTCAAGTTACCAGCTGTTGTTTTCCTCAAAATTGGCTTTTGTCCCCACTTTGTACCAGTAGTTGTCTGCAACATTGAGTTGGTGGAAGCTTATTTTTTAGTTTGTCAATGCAATTGTTAGTCAGTACTTGACAATTTTCTTATTTGCTGATAGCCTTCTACTTCATCCATTTGGTGGAGAATATCGTGTTTTGGTTAGAGAATAATTTGGTCTGAGTAATTGAATCTAATTATTAATTTGTTGTTGTTCTTATTTACTTTCTGTCGTTCTTAGAGCTTCTGTGAAGACCCTTGTGTTTGGATCCTGTATTTAAATCTCTGTTGGGTTTTTAGGGTTTCAATACTCTTTGTTGGGCATGCAATGTTGCTATGGGTCCTAGACTTCTTGGAGGATACCTGAAAATGGTTTGTGCAAAGCTTAAAATCAAAATTTCAGAGTGAGAAACTCATCATGTTGTACTTCAGATGCACTTTCCTGGCCAATTGCGACTTTTACCCTGAAAATTTAAAAATAGAAGTGAAATCATCTCCCTAAGAATTAATACTGAAGGTTTGATTACGTTACGTGCATTCGACTTAGTTGGTTTTTGACTCAAAGACAGTCTTCTAGACAGCTGTATGCTGAAGTTGCTAAGAATACCCTCCTGGTTAGTAACAGAAATTTGTCATTATTCTCCTTTACATATCTGGATGGGTACTATGATGCATTATTCTTAGAACATAAAATTGTAAAATTCAGCATAATATATGGGTATGCTATTTGACTTTCTATCAAATGTTTTCTTCATACAGCTTTATGAAGATGATACGTGCCTGTGCATTTTGGATTCCCAGCCGTTGACACATGGGTAAGGTACCAGAACATGAGGTACTATAAGATTAATCTCATAGAATTCAGGATTTAGCGTTTTCTTAATCTTAAAATGTCCACTGGAAAATATATATCAGTTCCCAGCATAATCACTCGAAGTTCACTTTTGTATGGATAGAACATAAACTAATTTTGTCCATCCTGTGCCTTCTTATTTTCTTTCTATCTTGGAATGGGTTGTTATTCAGTTTTTGTATTTAAAAAATCTCTGCTTCTGTATATTCATTCAATATTGTAATATGTTACTGCTTTTGTTGGACCCAACGAAGGAACTTATGTCAACTCTTTTGGGTTTAACTTCTCTCTCTTCTGAATTTCCCAAATCTCTTTCAATACTGCAAGCTGTGAAATGTTTTCTGACATTTTCTAAAATACTGACATATCTCAGGGCATTGATATTCCCTTCTTCTGAGACTATGCATGTTGATAACAACGTACGATTAGGAGTGAAGGAGAATGAATGAACCATATATGGCTCAAACAAAGCCACTCTCTGTCCTTGGACAATTTTCAAGCATTAGCTATTCATGAATGTTACTGACAATTCCTGTATTATATATTTATATCTTTCTTTAGAACAAAATCTCCTAATATATATATTTTTTGTTTTTTTTCCCCTCTTTGTGCAGGCACTCTCTGATTATTCCAAAATCCCATTTTTCATCCTTGGCCACCACTCCTCCTCATGTAACTTATGCATTTCTGTCTGATACTTTCTTAAAATGGAAAGTTACTGTCCACCTGAAGTAGCCTGCCAGTAAATTATTGATGAAGAAATTTTTAGAAGTTTATTCAGCATGAGAGTTCATCTCAGGGCGTTTTAAGATTAGAATATAAAAAGATGGTGAGGGTATATGGATCCTGGCAAAGATGAATTTTGGAAATTTTTTAAGTTGGTGATTCAAATGAAAGTGGTAGGAAAATTGAGACATTATTATTGTCGATGTTGTTGTTGCTGCTGCTGCTTCTGAGATGTCACTCTCTTGTCAAGAAGTTGACATTAAACACTAATCTGCTCCACTGCTGAATTTTTTTTTAAATGAGATATGCTGTTGGTTCATGAACTATATACAATACAGAGAAATGTATGGTGTGATTTTGGTTTCTTTTAGCGCATTCACTTATGATTTTGTGTTTGGAATTGTAATTGATAAGAACAGCCCAATGAATGTACCATTTATCCAAAGCTTCTTCTATCCATGGTCTAGGCTCTTCTTTCAATCGACTTTGAATAACTTGGTCCTAAATTCGTAATTACAATCTGGAAGCAGTGATAGGAACTGTATTGAAAACTAACCCTTACAAAACTGTTTTTATAGTGAACACCACCTCCCATTAACAATGGAAAAGGGTGAGGTCATTGAAATTGAATTGTCTTCTTAAATCTGCATCATGTTTCTCCTTTGGAAATCTAATACATAAAAAACTAAATTCATCATACATCTAATATGCTGTAAAAGAATGCACGGCAATTTTGAAAATCATAAGTTACATGTATTTTTCCGTTATACTAAAGATGAGCTTCATCAGTAACCAACATGCTGATTATCAGTGCTAGTAGTCTCAAGTGACTTACAGTTCACCTCTACTTAACATATGTGCAGGTGGTAGCAGCGATGTGTGCCAAAGTACCTTTCCTTAGCACTGCAATCATGAAGGCAACCCATTGTGGTATGAGAGAAATGATTTCTAGCAGTTTGGCATTATATATTTCTTCTCTAATCTCATCAAAGAAAATAATTTTTCTTAAGTCCTCATCTTTTCTTTGCTTTTCCTGTGGCATAATATTGAGCCAGAGAGTGCCCTGAAACCTGAAATACTTGGGTCGTAACTCTGGTTTGTGTAAATTGTCCATTATCAGTTGAGAGGAATTACAGCTTCTGATTATCAATGGTGTAAAACTCTGACGCATATGCTTCCATACACCATATGGGATTTGATAATGAAAACTAGAAATGTCATGAACACATCATGTATGGTGCCCAATCTTCCTGCAACATACCATTTAGATTATCAAACTGATTTTCTTTTGTGTTATACCTTCAACAGTCTATTTGAGATTGTCTCTTAGTTTTTGAATTGTTAAAATGCGGACGATTTTTGTGGGATCCCACACCATTCCTGCGGTCCATCAATTGAAGAGCTTTAACCACCAAGCCAGGCCCCTGCATATAGGGAATGTGATCATGTATCAGCATTTTGCTGCTGTGCTGGGTTCAACATGTATTCATTACAGGATGAAGCTTTCCTGTTGTACTACAAAATTGCTAGGTGAATATAGTGTTAAAGAAGTGGGAAATCAGAAGTTTTTCTTTTTTTTTTTTTTGCACCTCTAAATTGTTAGCTTAGATGGCATACACAAATCACCTTATGACAGAAGTTAGTCCATCCACCTGCACATTACAAATGAAGTTCTGGTCTCTCATTACCTTTTTTCTATGGTCATTTCTTATGACTGTTAGTTTTTACTTCCGGGCTTCCCCTGCTAGACTGTTAACAGAAATATTTTCCTTCTTTTCCCTATTTAAATTAGCACTTTAAACTGATTCATGGAGAGGAAATTCATTCACAGGTCATTCCAATTATGTCCAAGTGGGGAAAGAACTATGAATAAAGATATTCTTTTTCGATGTAGGGTCTGTTTGGAAAGTTTATAATGTAAAAGTTGTTAATAAATGATGAGATATGGTGTAGTTAATGATGATGAGTAAAGAGAATAAATTTGAAATAAATAGGTTAGTTGTATTGGTAGTCTTGTAGAAGTGATTGAAAAATAGAGTTGTTGTATAGAAAGATATGAAAAAATAATTAAAAAATAGGATAGTTATGGAGAGTGAAAAGTTTTAACTTGACAACTTTTGCAAATTGCCAAACGCATCCGTAAGTTTTTAGTTGTTCTCTACTTGCAAGAAAAAATCATAAATCATAATCACAATAGTAATAGTTATAATAATGAAATCTGAGAGGAACTATTTAGAATCTGACAAACTACATGAAGCAAGAAAGTGTGACTAGATGTGAGAAAGTTGAAACTGTTGATGTGGTGACCTGATGAGCGTCTAAATCATTGGCCACTGTACAGATATGTACGCCATATCACTATTTCCGATTGTTCTTAAAGGCCTAAATTTTAATCTCTTGGATGTGACTCATTTGAACAATTTATTGTCTTCTGCTTATGTGAAAATGATGAATGATGCAGATTCGTTTAACTTGTTGGTTAACACTGGGGCAGATGCAGGCCAAGTAATATTTCATGTATGTGTTGTTCCTTGATCAAATTCAATTTACTGTATCTCAATTTTGAGGAAGGACCATTGTCAATATTCTTATTCCTGGTAACACAACATCAGATTAGGCATGATGAGGGTCTATGGTCATTTCTAAGCCTGTGCCTTTCTGCATTTGCCCTAACTCAGACTCTGGCAGGTAAGGCCTAGACTCAGTGAATGACCAGAATCCAAAGAGCCTAGATACCCTAATGTTTTTGCTTGAGCATATAATCATAAAGCTCAAATGATGAATGTTGTGGTACTCACATGTCTGATTAACTTGTGAAGGCAGCATTTCTGTGTTATTTCTTGGTGAGGCTTTAGCTTGTTCAACTTAACGGTGAACGCTTATTTGCAGACGCACCTTCACATAATTCCTCGCAAGGCACAGGATCGATTATGGACATCCAAGGTTGGATCTTTTGCAATAATATGCTTTTATATATACGTAGGTTTGGATACAGTGGGCACAAATCGTGTATCTCTTGCTATCAACAGATTGGTGGAACTTAAACATGCACATTTCAAACTGGCTTTTCCAATATTCAAAATTTGCAATGTTGGATGGCTCTCCGATAAATTTCAATACGAGTGCTGGGACATGAGTGCCAACTGATTTCTTCTTCTCTATGTGATTATTCAACCTTCATCGATAAATTGAGGTTGTAACTGAAATTACAGAGCCTTAGGAGGAAGCCACTGAAATTGAACCAGGACACGATTCAGCTGGCAGATTGCATCCGCGAGGGGTTGTTGCAGCCTCAGACCACTAACTGTGATGCCTGTGATGATCAGAGGTCGAAGCATGCTGAGAGTACATGATTGAGAATAATCATATTTATGCTCAGGGTTACAGGGATATTCACAAGGCTCCATGCTGTTTCTGTTGGCTTTCAGTTCTTGATTTCATATCCAAACCATTGGTCTGTTCATCCTAAGAGGGATGGGGAAGGCAGGACAATTTTTGGTGTCTGATCTTGGGAATATATATTTTTTTTTCCTGTTGGATGTGAGTTATTGCTACATTTCTCTATCTCAACCACATGTACTTGTAGCTGGTTTTTTCATGATGGTGGCATTGGGGGAAAACAGGTTTGGTAGTTGATCCAAAGTTGATGAGCTTTGTCTTGTAATGACAATGAAATGTGTATTTATAGGCCACCGACTAAATCCTCAGCCCAAAGTAGTCTCGATGGGTCTGTAATGTACATAGATTGTATGTAAGTTCATGCCTTGGATGAAGGCCCTGGTTTGTTGCTGCTTACAAGTTGTTCACTAATTCTATTTATCACTAATTGCAATGGATGCTTCTTTCACTGGGGAAAAAATAAATAAATTTGCAATGGATGTTGGTGCATTTGGGCGCCCATTATAGCAACAGGCCAAGCGGGCCAAATCTGCGACTCATCAACTTTAGCTCATGATTCGATTCGAAGAAACGTGAAGAAGGTGGTGCTATTGAAAATGTTGGATGTTGGATTGGTGGTTTTATGGAGTTCAAAAAGATGGATCACAAGAGAGAGAATTTAAATACTTAATCAGTAACTGTAAAAAGAGATTAATTTTTACAAAGTAGAACATTATTATGAATGGTTGGATCACACGATTGTCTAATCAAAATAATTTTTCTTTCCTTGGTGTAAAATTAGAAGGATGGCTTTCATAACGTGGCAATTGATCTAATAATCATCTAATATTTATCATAAGCATGGAATTCAATTTTCTTTAATTCTAAAATATATTTTAAAACCTATATCATTCACCTTGTTTATTCATCTAAAATATTTTTTTAAAAAAAATTTAAGCGTTGTTATTTAAAATATTTATAAAAAGCATCAATATTTTAGGGAAATGTTTTTTTACAAACGAAAATTTGGAAAGCTTTGAATTTGATATATTATTATATCGAGAGTTGGATTTAGATTGTCCATTGTTGGTTCATGCTCTGTTATACCAACTCTGTTACCGGATCAGTTCTTCACAAATTGCCTAAAGATTACTGATTTTAGGGGGGTGTAACTTTGAGTAATGTACTCATGTGTGTTTACTTGCTAGGCATGCTAAAATAGATATGGTAAATTTCTATTTTTAGATTCATAAGATGGGATAGATTCCAGGTTAAAAAAATATCTCATTCAATTAGGGTGGGGTAGATTCTAAAGTTAGGGTACTCGGAAATGAATTGAATTATTAATGTAAGTTCAATATATATCTTATATTTTTTACATCAGAAGACATAAAAATATATATTTTTTAAATATATAAAAAATTGTTCAACTTATCTATTATTTAGTAGGTTTAATAAATGTATTTTAGAAATTATATTACCGTCATTTTTATTATACGTTTTTAAATAAGATTTATAATAAAATTGTAATTTTTAAATATAAAGACTATCATAAATAATGGAACCCAAATGGGATCTGAGCATCTGACCGGTGAGTGCGGTGGGCATGGAACCGATCCACCAGTGGGCTTTTCCAACCGGTTCTTCTCTCCCACTATTTTTAGATTTTGAAATTCCCAACCGTTGCGTCCCGAAAACCCCAAGCCAGCAAAACCCACAGATGGAGTGAGATAGGGTCGGATCCAAGTTCCCTACTTCTTCCTTCCTTTACCAAAGGTTGCTTCCACACCGAAAAGCCATCTCCCAAAGGTTGCTTACACACCCAACACCCATCTCCCGGAGGTCGCCAACGAAATCTCACCACCCGCCGTAAAAATGCAAAACCCATTTCCCCCACCACCTTTTCCCCCCGATTCCACCCTCCATTTCCCAAATCCCCCATGTCCTCTTCTTCTTCTTCTTCGGCTCCTTCCCCTCCTCCTCCCATCCCCATCGAATGGCTCCGCGCATTCCACAAGATCGAACGCGAGCTCTTCATCCGCTTCGTCTTCCACATGGGAAAGGACCCCATCCAATCCATGCAACTCATCGCGCTGTGGCTCTGGCTCGAAGAAGTCGGCTTCCCCAACATAACGAGAAAGTTCAAAGCCCTATCCACCCATGTAGTGGAAGCCGCCGTCCAAGAATCCGAAGCATGCCTCAATTGCCTGCGTCGGGCTGCAGAAGCAGGCCCTTATGCCGATCTAGCACTAGCAGTCGACGACGACGTCCCCATCCTCGCAGGCCTCATGGAAAGAACCTTCTCGCTGCGCTTCTTGCGGGAGAACAGAGACGCCGCAGTTCTTGGGATTTCGTCCGTGCTGAGCAACGTCTGTGCCCTGATTTTCGACGACCTTCATCGCCCGGTAACAGGGGGTGATCAGGGATCGAGCAGCAGGCAGAGAACGGGTGCGCAGGAGGTGATGGTCTCCACCAGCTGGCTTAATTTGATTAAGCAAAGCTCGAGTGTGCCAGCAAACTCTGATCCTGCTTCTGCTTCTGGGATTTTGATGATGCAGAGAACTGAAGAAAGCAGCAGCATGCAGCGATTTCTAGTGCCTGCAGGTCATGATCTGAACATTTCGGGAAGTGGGATTTTTCCCGCAGCGGGCCTAGGCATGAGCCATAGTGGTATGGAGGCAGCAGCCGCAATGCAATCTTCTCTGAATCCTCGTCCCAAACCTTGGGCTTCTGGAGAGCCGACTTCTCCGGAAGACCGCACCATGTTCCTCACGTTCTCCCGTGGATATCCATTGCCCGAAGAAGATATCAGAGAATTTTTTACGAGGTCATTAGCAGAAATTTTCATTAAGCTAGCTAACAAATTCATATCTAAATATTGCAGTTCAAAAGAATTTTCTTAAAATATAAATTATTCAGGATATTCGTTTGTATATATTTATAATTTCAAAGATCACATATATTGAAATCTTTTAGATACTACAAATTCAGTTATTCGAAATTTTAAACTTACGTATTCACTGTCAAATGAAGTTGAATAAATCACAACGATTTTTGGCATCAGTAGTAGATATCCATTTAAAAATATCATGAAATTTGTATATTGTAATTTTAAAAGCTTAATTAATCATGGACATATGCTAATATTTCAACAATCGTACATCGATTGTTATGGTAAAAAAATTTCTAATACAGATTCTTTTAAAAAAACAAAAATTTCTAATAATTTCTAGATCCCCTAGCAGGATACATACCTTCTCGTTTTTCCGAAATACACATGAAAACTTCTAATATTTACCAGTGGTGGATGACTGGATATTGTTTTGTTTTGCTGTGGTGGAGAAAATGTTGATGCCTATTTTAATAAAAAGAAAAAAAAAGCTATTTTTATTTCATGAATATTAACAACATGGTGATATTAAGGTTGTAGTTCTGAAAACAAGCTGCGCCGATGACAACATGGAAGTTAACTAATTGTACGTGCTGATGGTGTTATTAATTTTTTTAGATGAGAAATCAAGTCATTAATTAATTGGCGGATAAAAAACGGATGTGGGAGTTGAAATGCTAACATTTGCAAAATGACTTTTTCGTTTGCACACATCTACAATCAGTAGACTATGAATTACCACTTCCTCATTCGTGTTTCCAAATTAGTCTACACAAACAAACTGTAGACTTCACGCATGATGCATGCATGCCTAACTGATAAAGCTAATTAGCTAGAAACTCAAGAACACGCACTTATATCTTATATGATTAAGGTCTCTAAGCATGCAAGCATTTTCATCTAATTAATTCGGTGAATGAATTGAAGGTACGTAAATGAAATGATGGCATGCATGCATATATGCAGGAACTGGGGAGAGTGCATAGAGTGGATGCAATTGCAGGAGACGGCACCTGGGGTTCAGCCGCTCTTCGCTCGGGTCGTACTCTGCTCTGCCGCAACTGTGCCCCTGATTCTGGGCGGCCAACAGAAGGTGAAACTGGTAATTAATGGGAAGCATGTATGGGTGAGGCCTTTCATAGCTAAGAAGACAAACCCATCAGTACTATCACCAACTAAGGAATCCGAGTAGTGCCAGCAGGGCCGGGCCCTAGCTAGGCCCCTGGCTAAGCTCATTAATTGTCTGCTGCTGCAATATCAAATTAAGTAAGAAGAATAAGGTGACATATATATTAAGTATTTTTTTTATGAAAACATATATTTAGTATTTAGTAGTCCCCTGCCATGAAAAATAAATAAGACCACC
>JAXCLR010000050.1:14311242-14352233 GCA_035584095.1 Annona squamosa
ATATTTTCCTTGAATACTTCAAATGATTTATGAAATATAAACGTTTTAAGGTTGGCCATCCTTACAAAACGTTTTGACCATAGAACTCGTTAACATGGGTTAAGCCCAATTTTTAAAATTTGAAAGGAATATAGGCTGAGGTCTATAGTATTTTATAAAAGCATGTTAGCATCAAGTTTTTAGAAAAGGACACAGACTGTGGTCTGTGATTTTTATAAAATCATGCTAGCATGTGAATGTGAAGGAAAAGTGTGCATAAGGATTATGTACTAGGTCTACTGTAAAGGATATACAAGACGAATGCGGTTACAAATTGGGCCTCCTTTGCATAGGCCGAGTCGCTTGAATAAGGCTAAATGCCGGTGGCACCCTCCCTGAAATGGGAGATGAACACGGATAGTCGCTTGGCTCGCGGGCTATCACTTAGAAGGGTTTCTCTCCTAAGGAAGGATGATCACTTGATAAGTGTCACCTACTAGATGGACAGAAACGTATTGCATATTGTCTATGCTTAAAAAGAGTTTTATAAAAAGTATTTTAGGACATGAGAATGTCCTATAAGAAAATGAGCTTCAATGAAAAATATTTTAGAACATAAATATGTCTATGGAAAAAGAATTTTTATGTTAAGTTTTACAAGCATATGTTTGCCATGAATTGATATTATAAAATGTTTATGAAAGGTAATTATGAAAAGGTTTTCTCCAATTGCTAGTCGAACGCTTGTTAAACGTCTACTACTAAAAGGTGAGAAATGTATTTAAAATAAAAAAAATACTTGCTTATTGAGTTTCGACTTATGTCTTGTTTTCCCCAACCACAGACAGGTACGACACAGGCCATGCAGGAAAGAAAAAGAGTATGAAGAAAACTTTTCAACAAACTGGTCTATATATGGTATGAATAATTATATAGAATCTTCAAAATATATATGTGTAAAATGTTTAGATTGAAAGAACTTGTGATGTAGATAAGTCAGTTATTGTGATATGAATAATATATGTGAAATTAATGTCAAGAATATATTCATATATGATGATATGATGTTATTATGCGTATCATGCATAAAGTTGATGACAAGTGTTTGTTATGTGATGAAAAATAAAAAAATAAAAAAATAATTTTTGGACGAGATCCAAATAAAAATCTCGCCGTGTGATCAGGGCAATAGTCCTGAGTCACGTTTACCAATCGATAAAGATCCCAGAGTAAGGCTTCTAGACACCTTGGGTCGGGGCGCCACAGGTACCCTACCCAAGTTGCACCCGTAATTAAATGAGTTATAAATGGGTTAGAGTAGAAATTTTTTAAATGAGTTAATAAACGGATTAGGATTAAGATGTTTTAAATAAGTTAGGATTAAAATTATATTCCAACCCGTTCAACCTGATCTGTTAACATGCCTACACATAATATTTCACTCTAAATTCCTTTCATGTCTATGTCGTCAATACAACCGTTGACTACCCTATTAAAAAGATGATTTTTCTCATTTAAAATTTGTAATTGAGATATTTTAACCTTAAGATGACTCAATTGATTATAGTAAATCATTAATATGTGATATCAAATAATTTAAGAGTTATATTGAGATTGAATTATTTTAATTAGGAAAATTTTTAAATAATTTAAAATTGTGAGATGTATGGAGATATACAGATGCATGGATGTAAGAGGAGATGCTTGACAAATGGGAGCAAGAGAGCTGAAGATAAGAGCCGAAGAGAAAGGAGTGTGGCTAGGAGTGGGGGTGATGGGCAATGACAACTCTCCTTCAATGACACTTAAGCTCTAAGCTGCTAGGGTTCAACAAAGTGAGAGGAGCATTGAGGGGCAAAAATAAGGAACCAAAACTCGAGATGCTAACTTAGGGCTTAATAGTGTGTATATAATATATATGATATAATAATCAGGCTTGTTTCTTTATAATTGGGCTACATAAAAGTGATTCTATGTAATATCTCAAATTTTAAGATTCTGATGCTTGATAAAAAATTCAATTTATTTATTATATTTAACATCATTTGTTTAGTTATAAGACCACGTTTCATTCAAATCCAATATGCGCATATGCCATATTTGCTCAAGAATATATACATTCATGTGTAAATTAAGAAAAATGCTTAGATCCATTTACATATATTGGAATATAGTAGTACTTTACAGAATTATTTATCTATATAATAACAATATTTTAGATAGTTTAGATGTTGAAAATACTGCTTAAAATTTAAAATTTAGTATTAAATTATTCTATTATGTTGATTTAACACGTTTATAGATAGAGCCCGTATATATTGATATTAGACAAATCAAAGAATTTTACTAATAATATAAGTGATGTTAAATGTAATTGATGGAGTGGATAACAGAATATGTTACATAGAAATGAAGTTTCATAAAAGTATTCTCGTATAATAATAATAATAATAATAATAATAATAATACACAATTTGGATAAGTTCTAAATACTCAACATTACATAGGTATTTTACTTACAAAACCCCACCGACCATACTAGTAGATTTCTTGGAATTGAATGTACCTAATTTAGAGCATCTCATGAGTTGAACCGAGTTGCACCCCTACCCGCTACTTCAACTCTAGATCTGGCAAGAATTTGGTAATAATCACGCATTGATCTCACCACTTTCCCCAACGATTCTGGCAACTCCGACCTCCATATAACCCATCGAATCAGTTGTCTTCAATGCTGACTAAATATATAAATTTAGCAAAACCCATCACAGTGTTATGGTCATATCATCCTATCCTTTATAAAATCTGCACAAGCCGATCTAAATGCCCCTATCTTTCTTAGTTTGGCAGAATCCACCAGATCTGGAATGTCGACTAGCAAAAAAATCTGTTAATTAGTAAAATTCAACAATCCAACGAAAACCCATGCCATTATGGTAGATTACCTTAAATCATTCTTGTATATATATATATATATATCTAACTACAACTGATTATTTTTCTAGATGTTGAAAAAATGCTTGTGGGGCAAGATGAATGTTTCTGATGATTAATTCATTAACATGGCAATCTAAGTGAAGAAATTAAAAAAAATTATTTGTATTTTATTAAATAGTAAATAATTTAGTAATAATATATTAAAACATGTAGTGTGGGTGGCTGAAACTTTTTTATTTTTTGTTTTTATAAATATGTGGATTCTATCCAGATATCCCTTTTATGAAATTCAAAATTTTTTAAAATTTATTTGGTATTTTTTATTTTTTAAAATTAGTAAATTTATAATGAAATAAAAATTAATAAATTATGCATTGATGTAGTCATAAGAAATTATTTATGACAAAAAAAATTTAAAACAAAAATAATATTATTTAATGAAGGGTTATTTTTATTTAATTAGGCTCACATATTTATTAAAAATTTATTTTTTGGATTTCTTGCATTGCCTCCATAATACGGCTGTCATACGTTATCCGTACCCTTAATTAAAAAATATGTATAAATGATAAAGAGAATTCTAAAAAATAATTTTTATTTTAAGAGTGCATTTGGCAATAATAAAAAATATTAACATAAAACTTTTTAATTTAAAATTTTCACTTTCTATAATACTCTTTTTTAATCATTTCTTCACATTCTTCTATACAACTACCCTAGTTTTTATACTAAACTAATCTTATTCAATCCACAAAAAGGTAAAAATTGTCTCCGTCTGGCAATGAAAAACTCTAGCTAGGAGAGTTCCCAAAGTCATCACCGAGAGGCATTATGGCAAGGCGTCGCGAGTGCAATCTTCGAAAGGTTTCTTGAATTGAGAGGAGACAAAAGAGGAAGACTAGGGCGAAATAGTGCAAAAGAAATACAGGTAGAATGCAGGGGAAGAAATAGAATTTTGACCGAAGAACTACAGACGCTCAAGTTAAAAGATCATTGGTGGAAAAAAAATCAATTCGAAAGGAAAATCGGCAGCTCTCTGCACCATTTGGACATCAAAAGGCTATTCGAAGGAGTTCTTTAGGACCAAATATGCAAGATTTGGAAACTCAAGGGCAAGATAGGCCTTCAAGATATAGAGAAAAATCTGTATTTAGTCAAGTTAAAGAGAGAAGAGGATCTAAGGTTGATAATGGAATGAATACCATGACTTTTCAACAAATAGATTGTTGTATTTATTGAAATCAGGTTGCCAATGGGGATAAAACACATCAAGTTGATAAAATCACTAGTTTAGCTCCAAATTGATAATATCCCATACTTAATGGACAAGCAAATAGTAGGGGAAATAGTTAGAGAATCTTTTGATATTTGTACAAAGACAAATGTGACAGAATAAGAGGTTTGACTAAGAGTGGAGATTGACCTGCATAAACCTCTAAAAAGTAGAGTTTTTGTGCAATGTTATAATGGGAGAAAGAAACAATTGGGTTTTTAATATAAAAACTTCTAATTTTTTGTTTCTATTGTGGGAAACTAGGCCATACTTACAAGGAATGCAAAGAACAAAAAGAAAGACAAGGAGATCAAAAGAAAGAAGAAATGTCATATGGGAACTTTTTGAGAATTAGAATAAAAGAAGTTAGAAGGAATGGTGAAGAAGGTAAGCAGAGGAAAGTGGAACCAAGAAGTTATCTAGGAATGCTAGGAAAACAAATAGAAAGCAATGAGTAGGGTATAATAGTAAGTAATAAGCTACGTATATGTCTAATTAAAATGTTCGCTTTAAAGTAAGTATATGTGTCGTGTAAATAATAAAAGGTGAGTTGAGTATTATTCCCATGAGGACTCAGTTAAACTGATTATATCTTAAAATTTAATTGCCTTAGGAGGGTAGGAAGTTTAAATGAATGATTGAACTAAAATTGAATATTAGTAGAAAATTAAATGAGTCAAGGGCTAGCAGGTTGTGCAGAAATGAGTAGGATTTTTTAATTTAATTATAGTGGATGAAAAATCGGGAATCCTTGACTTAGATTATATTAATTTGGTTATATTTTACTTAATTGTGTAGAGATTTACTAATCTAAGTTCATATATATTTATATACGTTTCCCAACGTGTATAAACCTAATCTTACCACACCCTATACTATGTTCCCATGCAAATAAGTACGGCGAGATTGCTTAGTTCATAACCTACTCATGATTATATAAGTTCAAACGATATATTTCTATCTGTATTAATATTCAAAAATACTTAAGTTAAAATTCCACACTTTACAAGTGAACCTCATCCAAATCCACCTTTTTCAAGAATGAATCCAGATAATAAATCATCTTACAAGGTAGCTAAGCTTGTAAAAAAGATTAAACACCACATATAAAGGTAAATTCATACAACACAAGTTTCCTGCAACTAAATATTCATATTTAAATAAAAAAAACCAAATCAACATAGTTTATGAGTCTATGCATCTCAATCTCCCATCACCTGGAGTTTTAGCCCAAAAATATGAAATTAAATCCCATAACAACCATATTTAGGTACATCCCAGCAAAGGAGAGCAAGAAAGAAAATACAAACAAAGAGAAAGAAGAGATAAAACTTGCTGGTTCCCATCACTCAAGCTGAATCTTCACTTCAAAATCTCATTTGGCTTGAAGTTCCTTCTTTTTCTCCCTTTTTGGCTGCTCCCACGAGCCCTGGCTACTGTTCTCGAATCCTAAGTATTCTATTTATACCTCTCTTTTCAATCGCATAAGACACGTGCAAAAATTCACATGTGTAGGAATCGGCATCGCGATGCAGATATTCCGACAATGGGTTGCCGATTTCCCTAAATACTTGCCAACTTAGGGTTTCTAAAATTTTCTTCAAAGGCGATTTTCTGGCATTGCGACGTCGAGAATCGAGGTCGGGGCGCCAATCTCTCTGACTCCAAATATATCTTTAACTTGTACTACTGATTTTCTTTTGAGTTCCATTACTTGACCCAGACATACAAAGTATAGCGTCATCTCTCTTTACCTACAATAACAATCAAAACAAATAAAATGTATTCCTCAATGATGAGATAAAATTACTAAAATCCTAAAAACACATAGTTTATATTGAATTAAACTAAAAAAATACATGAAATCTAACTACAATACATGAAATGTGAACTTGATAAAAACTATGCAAATTCACAAAATTCTCTTGATTTAGCATTCAAAGTAAGCATGGACTGAGCTGTCACAACTCTAATTTTGCAAAGTTGTCAGTAAAACAAGAGGAAAGAAATGATAAACCAAATTAATAGAATGATAATCCTATAAGACGAGGAGAAGAATTTCATCAAAAATCCTTAAAGGAAGTCAGAAATCAATGGATGGGTAAGGATGGGGTATGGGAGGAATGGAAGAAGAAAGAAAGGGAGGGAAGAGTTTAATGGGAAGGGAATACATGGAAGTAGAGGGAAGGTACAAAGGAGGGGACAAGAAAGGAAAAAAAGGAGACATAAAGGGGCTAGGTGCTAGGGGGAAAAGGATATTGTATTACAAAGATGGGATGAAGAGAAAAGGGGGTCTGGAGGGAAAGTAGAAAAGAGGAGAGGGGAGGGGAGGTATGGAGGATAGAGGAAGAATGTCATAGAAGGAGGGAAACACAAAGAGAGGAAAAAGAGGAGGATGGAATAAATGGAGATGGATTCGGAGAATGACGGAGGAGAGACAGAAATAAATCAAATGCAACAAGAGAACTAGGGAGCTATAAGACTAAAGAAAAATTGCAAAAGATGGGCAAGATTAATACGAAAAGCAGGGATAGAAGATAGTTAAAAAATAGAATTAGAAGATGAGTGTAGCAAAAAACAAAAAATGAGATGAGTATGGGAACTGAAGAGAACGAAGTGGGAAAAAAGTAGAAAAGATGGTTCGAGAGACTCTTAAAATCTCTACATAATTGCGAACGCTGAGGTAACTACTCAGCCTCGCCAAGAATAAATTGCATAATGGGCATGGAACTGCTCCATGATATTGTTAGGAGACAATATCCCATGGTTGTCTTCTTATCGGAGAAAAAAATGAAAATAAAAATAAAAGAGATTGAGATGATTAAAAGAAGATTACATTTTGAGAGTTGTTTTGTAATAGAAAGTGGCGAAGGAAAGGAGGTTTAGCTTTTTTATGGCTGGGATAGATATCTATGGCGATTCGATCTTACTTAAAGCAACACATTGATGCTCTTATGTGTGGTAAAAGAGGGGAGGAGTGGGGAATGACAGGTTTTTACGGAAACCTGAAACAACTAGGTAATGAGAATTGTGGCAATTACTAAGATAATTGAAAATTCATTTGGAGTTACCATGGCTTGTTTAAGGAGACTTAAATGAAGTTTTGGGTGTATCTATAGAATTCGGCCGGAGCCCCAAAAGGCAAACTTTAGGGAAGGTGCAAATGATTGTGAGTTGCAAGACATCGGCTATTGTAGTCCTCAAATGTCTTGGAGAAATAATAGTATGGAAAGGGAGAGGGCAGAAGCAAGACTTGACAAAGGTATGGAATCTTCCATGTGGTTAAACTTATTTCCTTTTGCAAAATTACACCACCTTTCTGCAGTTGCTTCCGATCATTGTTCCCTTTTGCTATGCCTAGATGCTAGATCAAATTACAAGCGAGGTTGGAAATTGCTTAGATATAATTTTTTTTAGACAAAATATAAAGAAGCTAATAAGATTATGCAAAGAATTTAGAAAAGAAAGGACCGAAATAACATGACAGGTTTTGGGAGGAACAAATGGAAACTGCAGATGTGTGGAAGGGAACTTATGAAATAGCATCTAGCATCAAGGGGAAAGATTAGCTCAGAAATTTAGAATCATCAAAAAACCCTGCAAGTACTAAACGAACTGGATCCAACAAATGCAAGAGATCTCTTAATTAAGGAGGAAAGAATCATCAACTCTCTTCTTGAGGATGAAGAGATTGGATGAAACAAAGAGCTAAAGTGAAATGGTTACAACATAGGGATTAGAATACTACTTATTTCCACAAAATAGCCACTAACCGTAAAAGGAAATACTTTATTGACATGTTAGAGACAAAAAGGAAAAGAATAGTGGAGGATCAAGAGGAGATGAAGAACCAAATTTGGAAATACTATAATAATATTTTCAAAATAGCAGGATACATCATGCAGCTGGAGGAAGATATTCAAGTGGAAATGAGGGTTGATTAGCAGCAGAACCAATGGTTAACAAGGAATTTATGGCATAATGGGGTTTGGCAATCAATTAAGGAAATGGGCCCCATGAAAGCACTTGGCCCTGACAAAATGTCAATTGGTTTTTACCAAAAAAAATGGAGTACAATGGGAAGAGATGTATATTAAGCATGCAAAGGCTTCATGGAGGCATGGACATGAGAACAACAAGTTCAAATCTTAAAGGAGATTAATCGGACATACATTCTATTGATTCTTAAGCGTACAAGGGCGAACAAGTTGAGTAATTATCGTTCCATAAGTCTATGTAATATCTTGTAAAGATCCTATCAAAAGTTCTAGCAAATATGTTGAAGACTTGCTTACCAAACGTGATCTCAAAGGAACAAAGTGTGTTCGTGCCAAGAAGATTGATTACAGATAATATGCTACTGACTTTTGAAGCTATGCATGTGCTAAAAAGCAAGAACATAGAAAAAATTGAAGAGATGACTATTAAAGTGATCTAGTTGAATGACATTTTGTTATTAAAATGATGAGGGCAATGAGATTTGCAGAACAGTGGATAAATTAGATGTAGGGATGTATAACATTCGTCTCGTATAATACAAGGTTTAATGAAAAAAACATTGGCTCCATTTTTTCCAAGTATCCTTAAGACAAGGAAATCCTCTTTCTCTCTATTTATTCTTATTTCGTGATAAAGGTTTTTTTCAACCTTTAAAAAAGGAATATAAGAAGGGAAGACCGCATGAGATTAGAATGTGTAGACAGAGGCTAGCACCAACGCATTTTTTGTAGATGATAGTTATTCTTCATTAGGGCATCAATTGACAAGTGCAACAACTAAATGTTATTCTTCAAAGATATGAAAAGTTGTCAGGCCAAAAAGTAAACATGTAGAAGATTTCTATTTTCTTTAGCAAAAACACGAGAATAGAAACAAGAGCTTTAGCAGAAAACCAATTGGAATTAGCAGGAATTAGATAGTGACTTACTTTGGATTGCTTGTTTGAATGGGAAAGAATAAAATATAAGCTTTTCATAGTCTAAAGGAGAAGGTATGCCAAAAAGTCCAAGGATGAAAAAAAAGCTCATATCCACTGGGGGAAAAGAAATCTTGATTAAGGCGCTGGCTTAAGCAATCCCAAACTACTTGATTAATTTATTCCTCCTTCCGAAGAAGTTGCGTGAAGAGTTAAGTGCAATGATGAATAAATTCTTTTGGAGAGAGAAAGATAAAAAGAGAAGAACAAGCTAGCAGGCGTGGAGTAAGATGTGTGCACCAAAATCTAAAGGAGGATTGAGATTTAGGGAGTTACTTGCCTTTAACCATGCCTAAGTAGCAAAGAAAGCATAGAGACTAACAACTAAACAAGACTCTCTTTGCCATATATAGTGTTCAAAGCTAGGTATTTTCGAGATTCAAATCTTGAAGTTTGGAAGGCCAAAACAGAATGTTCTTTTATATGGAGAAGTTTAGTAAAGGCTGTTCGAATTCACAAAGAACGTTGTAAATGGAGGATTGATAATTGATCAAGGGTAAAATTTTTCTATAAAAATTGGGCAAATGGATGCATTAAGAAAATAGGTCCTCTCTTGGCCAGATTCTTTGATGATTTTCTTATAAAGACCTTTATTAATCCCGGGACAAAAAGATGGAGGGAAGAGGAGATTCAAGATATTGTGGGGAAGGAGGGTTGGGAAAAAGTCAAAGAAGTTTGTATCCTAATCCAGGAGAAGAATGATCAGCTCTACTAGAGATTCAAACCAAATGGAGAATTCAATATTAAAACAGCTATGCAATTGCTTTTGAAAAGAGAAAGAAGATATCTGATGGGGCCCAAGGGGGAGAAGAGGGGAGAATAAAATACATTATGAACACAATCTAGAAGTTAAAAATATTGAGAAAAATATTGATCTTTGCCTAGAAGCTGATGATGAATGCACTCACAACAAGGGCAAATCTGCTAAAGGGAAGCATCCAATTAAATGCTAGATGTAAGAAGATGTAACTCACCTATTCTAGAACTATTGCAAAACTCGCCCCTTTTATGAAACACCTGTACTTAAATCTATGCATCAAATTATTGAAGATGATATTAGGAATGTAACACATTACCAAGAGAGACAAAAAAAACAAATACTTTCTAGCTTTCTACTTATGCTTAAGTTGGATAGTGTGGTTTTACAGGAATGGGTGGCTCATTGATGGACAAGTTGCTGATATGAAAGACTCCATTTTGTGGTGTGGCTCATATTTGCACCACATTTTTTCACTAACATGTTGAGATATGACAGGCTAATTGTCAATGAGAGCGCAACAAGATGGAGAAAACCAAACAGGGTTTTATAAAGCTCAACATAAATGGGGGTTGCAAACAATCTCTTCAATCTATGAAACATGACACAATTTTTAGAGATTGGTAAGGGAACTATGTAGGCGCGAAATATTGGACAATTAATGGATGTTATGATTCACTTTGGATGGAGGCAATGAGTCTTTAGCAGGACATCAAATGGACAGTTAATATGGGTTTTAGAAACATAGAAGCTAAGAGTGATTCTCTTATTCTTATCAATTTGCTTTTAGTTGCAAATGCTGTAATTCTTAATAGCCTGAAACATGTGATTAAAGACATCTGTGGACCCTGCACCAAGTTTAACCAAATAAACTTCAAGCACTTTTTGGGACAGCTAATTCGGCTACTCACGAATTAGCAAAGGTGGCTTCTGCGGAAGTGATCTCTAAAAAAAGCTGGTGGGACTCTCCTTCCAGGTTTTCATGAATTTGTCCTATCTAGGGATATGGGATATCTTTTTGTTGAATAGTTCTTTTTGGCCTCCTTTTTTGAGCTTTGCTTCTAGAGTTTGTTTAGAAGTGTTTGGCATTTTTCTAGATTGGTCTTCTACCTATACAATGTATATTTCTTTAAAAAAACTGTTATACTTTTCAATCATTTGAGCAATTATGCATACAATTAACCTATCTATTTTAACTTCGTTCTCTTTACTTCTCGTTATTACCTCTATCACAACACATTATTTTCTTCCAATTCAAAAACTTTTATATTAAAAATTTTTCATTCAAAAATTTTATCACTTTCCAAATGCATCCCAAATCTGAAATTACTCATACAACTAAGTAAAGTTTTCTAGGAGCATGTTTAGATTTTTAAAAAAAAAATTCAAGCCAGAATTTTCAATTTAAAACTTTTTGTTCTCTACAACTATGTTATTTTTAATTATTTTTTCACATATTCCTATATAATTCTCTATTTTTCAATCATTTATATACAACTAAATATACAATTAACCTATATATCTTAACTTTATTTTTTTGCTCTTCGTGTTATTCCTAATATATCGCATTATTTTCTATGAATTCAAAATTTTAACTAAATATACGATTAACCTATCTATTTTAATTTTATTTTTTTTGTTCTTCATATTATTCCTATTATATTGCATTATTTTCTATGAATTCAAATTTTTTTTATCTATAAGTTCTATCACTTCTAAAACTCTTTCATCTAAGTGTGCGTTTGGTAGTAAGAAAAAATGTCAAATTAAAAATTTTTAACTCTCCATAATTATTTTATTTTTACTTAATTTTTTACATCTTTCTATATAACTACTTTACTTTCTAATAATTTTTATACAAGTATCTATATAACTAACCTATTTATTTTTAACTTTATTCTCTTTACTCCTTATAGTTACCTTTACTATATTACATTATTCTCTTCAAATTCAAAAACTTTTTTTTATCAAAAACTTATCATTTAAAAGTTTTATGACTTCCCAATAGGGGTGCAACTTGGTCTAAGTAGGTCCGGAGAGGGAGTAACCTACTCTTATCTTATTTTTTAAAAACCTCTAACCTTTCCTATTTTAAGCTGAGTCGATTTTGGGCATGTCCTACTTTAGTTTTCAAGGATAGGCTAGTTCACATTTCGGTTCCAAATCAATTTCACAAAACTTATATGATATATTCATTTACCAAAAAATTTATCTTATAAGTTTATCAAAACACAAGTATCTATTGAATGTTTAACACAATTATCTATTTTACAACAAATAACTGCATATAAATCTACAAAAATAAACTAAAATCTATGACTAACAATAACTACATAATTCCAACCACATGAATTCTAGATTTTCAGACACATACCAGTTTCATATATCATTCCAACCATAATGAACTATAGAATAAGCAACTAATTACAGAAATATTGTAATGCCAATTTCAACCACAAAATTCTTACATACATATAACAATTTAATAGTAATTTCAATATAAATAATGAATTTTTACCTCCAAAAAATTTGAAAAATAATAGTCTTTGTTGCAAAGTTACAAATTTAGTAGCCAAAGTGTCACCATCTTTTATTAAATTTAGTGGGTCTCGTCAAAATTCAATGTCAAAACTCAACACCTTTGTTGCTTGTGCATGCCCCTTTGCAACAACAAGACAAGATTCATACCCATCCACCATGGCCGAAATAGGGAAATTTCTTTTTCTTCAAGGTTGGTTAGTAGCTGCATCCAAATCTGAGCTATATATCATTAACACATTGCACACCATCTTTATTAATTTTAGCAAAGCTATGACTCAACCAACAACGACCGCCCCTTTACAAATATCAACGACCGCCCCTTTACAAATATAAAAAGAAAAGGGAAAGAGAAAAATCACGACGAAGCTACTAGGATTCTCAAGGGTGGGGGTTGTTTAAAAAGAAATCATAGAGAGAGAGAGGGGTCAAGTGAGGTTGAGACAGTGAGAAGCCAAAGAAGCACGTAGCAACTCGATTTCAACTATGCTAGAAGGAAGAGACGAAGCAGCATCAACATTGGCATGCTTTCCAGAAGTAAGAGAGAGCAACATTGACATCAGCATGCTTTGGGGCGACAGTGTGCACTAAGGTATTTCGAGGGTGGGGGATAATGAGAAATGATGCTAGGTGTAGAGTCCAATACGGTATAATAATAGAAATAATATACATATATATATTACAATTATTAATGTATACAATCTAGGTCGATTTCAAGTACTTGGCCACTAGAGCTAACCTTACCCAAATTCAATATGGATATTTTATATGTAGGACTAAACCAACCTTATGGGCAGGTTCTTTAGAGTCAACCCGACCCTAATAAGGTACCTCACTCACGGGTACCTAAACCAAGTTACACCCCTTATAATTCCCAAACAAACCCTAGATGTAAAATGTAAATGTTAGGAGAAACATTGGCAACATCAGTTGTTATATTATGGATGTGCAATGGTTGTGTGGGTTGGCATGGCATACTGTAGGGTGCACATTTTCCGCAAATAATTTTTATTTTAATAATCTTATTTTTTGACTTTATCTCTATATTTCAACTATTTTTTCTTCCAATTACTCTGTTTATTCAAACTTTATTTTTATTATTTCATATCAATCATACTATTATCAAAATATTCACTTTTTCGCTCCCCACCTCATCCCATACCATCAAAATTTATGATACAAAATGTATCATAGATGAGTGTCCATTCACGAAAGATGATAGGGGCAAAATCATCCCTTTTACTTGATTTGATGACATGTCATTGACGGAAATACTAATTGAACAAAATTGTAGATGTTTTTAACTTGGAGGACATGAAGCTTACATTATTCAAAGTTCGACTGCCCTTATACAAATAACAAACTTAAGAGGTAAAAAGTGTTAATTACGGAAACTTAAGGGAAAAATATTGTTCACCATTTCACCGCAAGTGCACGGATCATAGATTGTAGTATATAAAATATCGATCCACAGGGAATTCAGGACTAAAATTTTGCTTTTAAACACTTTTTCATCGGTTTAAATGGATTAGAAAAGTTAAAGATGATGTGGTAAATTAAATGGAAAAGACATAGGAAATTGGGAAGAGAAAATAGAATAAAAATTAGAATGATTTGAGAAAATGGGAGCGCGAGTATCTAGGTTCTAGAATTTCACATGTGTCTTTTGTATCGGATAGTGGTATAATTATTTAATCTGGATATTATTTGTTAAAGGAGAACAATCCCTAATTTATCCTTGCACCTTCTATCGAAACCTACAAAGCGTACTCTAATCTTCTTAACCACATATTTTTATGGGATTAAGTTAATTAAAATCTATTAAGTTCTCTGGTTTGTTCATGGAATTCCTCAAGGTCATCATGTCTATTCTCATGGTCTTAGATTTTCAGGTTTAATATCTTGATTATCATATATTAGGTTTTCACCTCTCGGTTCCATCACATAATATATAGAATTATGCTAAAGTACGGGTCAATGTACAAAGCAAACATTAAAATCACAAGATATTAAATTAATAACACTATCCATTATAAATAAATTAACATCTACATCACGCTACATTATACGCATGCTACATCCTAAACCCTAGATTAAGGTTTTAACCTAGCATGTTCGAGTCCAACAGAGAATTAACATAACATCTCATCTTAAACAAGACAATGAAAACAAAGAAAAGAAAAGCTTATTGGTTTGGAGCTCTAATGATGTGTCGGTTGCCTCACACAACTCGTCGGTTCTCCTCTCGCCTGTGCTCTCCACCTCTTTCTATCTCTCTTTCTCTCTCTGAAAAAGGGCCTCCAATCCCCCCTCCTTCGGAACCCTAATAGGGTATTTATACACCCCTTGAAACAAGCCAGCTGCTCTCAATCGTACGTAGTTCTGCGTATTGGCGCCTAGGCGCCAACTTGCTGGAAACCTGTTGATTGAGTGTGTTCGTAACTTTCTTGAAGGTGGAAAAATGGCACTGGGATACCCTTGTCTGGTGCCTAGGCTTCAACTCTCTGGATGATTTACGGCTTGAAAATCTTCCTGGAACACCTGTATGACCATGCCATGGCGCCTTGGCGCAACTCCCTGGAAGTAATTCTACCTTGTGATCCCCAAAATCCTTCTGGAATTTTCAGCAAGTTGGTGAAGTGGCGCCTAGGCGCCAATTCTCTGGAAGTGGATTGAAGTGTGGTGTTGAAGATTCTGGCACAGGCCTGTAGGGTGGCACCGACACCCTTGCTTGCTTTGGTTTGTCTTTTCTTCCATCTATCGAGCTCTTAAGTGTTCTCTATTTCTTCTTGTCCGAATTCTCTTAGACAAAAGAATGGAATAGGGTGAATAAAATTTCAAGCCAAAAGATTATAAAAGTTATTAAATATTTTAAAATTCATGTTTAACACCCAATTGATGCAAAAATCACATTTTAAACCAAATTTCATATTGAACTCAAATACTTCCCCATAAAATTGGTATAAAATGCCCACATAATATACAATTAATTTTCAATATTCAAATACTCCCACACTTAAACTTTTGCTTGTCCTCGAGCAAATACAAAGAAATTCAAGAACATATTGCAAAATTCCAAAACTTTGAGCAAAATATGAAAATAAATGTTTAGCCACCCATTTAGTGAGAGTATTAAACTAATTTTTTTTAAAAAATCATGATACTCTTTGAAAATCTCAGTCAACAATTTCTTCTCACATGACTAATACTGTATATCCTTTCGTCTAGTTTGCTTTCAATCATTAAGATTTCAAAAACTCCTGCAATAAACTCCTAACTATCAAGCATTTTTCCCTTTTATCTGGTTATTCGATGCACACATTCAATAATTCAAGTAATAGTAGTAATGCAGAAAATATCAGTCAAATTACCTCATATACACTCATCAAAATTTTAAATCTTCTCTACTAACTCAATTAGCTAATTCATAGGATCATAGGGACTTACTAGAACAATGGTCAAGTTTGGCACAAGATATAAGATTTTGAACATTTTTAGAATTTAAACCATCTCCACATGGGTTGAGCCTCATTTTACAATAGAAAATAATGCTACCCCTACACTTAGTGCTTTTATTCTTTTCCAAGCCTGTTCTTATCCTTGGTTTAACTTTTTTTTTAAACCAAGTTCGACAATAACTCCCCTTACCATATTAATCATTTTCATTAATTACACAAGCCATGAGGTCAAACCTTGTTTCCATTTTACTGTTTAGCTCAAAACTCAATGTCAAAGTTGGTTCAACTAGGCGGGAATCGAGGTTTATAAAAAATTTAAGTCCAGGTTCAATGAGGGTAAACAACTATTATACTTTCAAAAAAAGGCTCATCATGAAGAAAATGCCTTAATCATGTTTATAATGAATTGGTTAGATTGAGTTTTGGCCTTGAAAATTTTTTATGTATATGGGAAAAACTATCTTTTTGGATGATAGTTGTGAGTATTACAAATAACCTTTGATAAATTACAGAGGATTACTCTGATTTTGAAAGAAAATAAAATTGGTTCCTAGGTATATCAGTTTCATCAAATGATTCAGAACAAAAATCCAAGTATTTTCAAAGAGTACATGTTCAAAACAAATTTAACCTCTCAGTATGGTTCAACTCTTTTTGCCACTCAAAGATTTTGACCTCTCCAAATAGGTTTGCTTATAAGATGTACAAGAGTTCAAATTGGGGTCTCGATCAGTCCAATGGCAAGATTTACCCAAAATTTTCAAAAATTATAACAAAAAATATCATCATCAAGGCAGTGAAAGAATTCAAAGAAAATTAATGCAATGCATTCACCCCACACTTGAAATTGACATTATCCTCAATGTAAATCATACCATCAAAATAAAGAGAGATTGTAAAAGATTTGAGATGTTAACTTTCCTGTTTTGGCGAGTTGAACCAAATTTTCGTCCCATGGTGTTTCCTTCCAAGTAGGCTTTGAAAGAGGAAAAAAAAAATTCAGGTTGCCTCCCGAGAAGTGCTTGGTTTAAAGTCATTTGCCCGACTACAGATTTTTAGTTGGGTGGCGTGGTTTCACAAAAGGAGTAGATGACTCCTATTGGAATGTGATCCCCTGAGAAGTAGGATTTGACGCACTGCCCATTGACTTTGAATGCTCCCGTCTTTTCACTCCAGATTTCAACAGCTCCATGAGGAAACACTTGTAATACTTTGAATGGTCCCGACCACTTCGACTTCAATTTTTCTGGAAACAATTTAAAACGAGAATTAAAAAGCAACACCAGGTCATTAGCTTTGACTACTTTCTGCCAGATGTGTTTGTCATACCAAAATTTTATCTTTTCCTTGTACATATTTGAATTTTCATAGGCATTGAGTCGAATCTCCTACAAATTTCATATCAAAATTCAAAAATTTGATTGCCCAGTATATTTTGTGCTTCAGCTTTACAAGCAAGTGACATGATTTTCCATAGACTAGTTGGAAATGTGTTGTCCCGATCGGAGTTTTGAATGCAGTGCGGTATACCCAAAGAGCGTCATCGAGTTGCCTTGACCAATCTCGTCGTGATTGGGATACCATCTTCTCAAGTATGTGTTTAATCTCGCGGTTGGAGATTTCAGCCCGGCCACGTGTTTGTGGATCGTATGGGGTGGCGATCTTATGTGTGACCCCATATTTCTTGAGCAGTTGCTCCATTTACTTGCTATAGAAGTGGCTTCCTCTGCCACTTATGATTGCTCGTGATACACCAAATTTGGTAAAAATATTGCGTTTTAAGAATTTGGTGACCACCCATGAGTCATTTGTTGGAGAAGCAATCGTCTCCACCCATCTAGTTACGTAATCAACCGCAAGAAGTATGTACTGATTATTGAATGATGATGGAAAAGGTTCCATGAAATCCATGCCCCAAACATCGAACGGCTCGACTTCGAGAATGTTTATGAGTGGCATCTCGTTTCGCCTTGAGATGTTTCCTTTTTTTGGCACCTGTCACAAAGTTAGTGTAAAAGATCGATTATCTTTGAACAGAGTGGGCCAGAAGAAACCTGATTGTAGGACTTTTGCTGCAGTTTTGGTGGAACCCATGTGTCCACTATAAGGTGAAGAATGACAGTGATAAAGAATGCTTTGAATTTTCTCGTTTGGTATTCATCGGCGAATCAGATTGTCGTTGCATCTCTTGTAAAGGTATGAGTCTTCCCAGATGTAGTATTTCATGTCCACCATGAATTTCTTTTTTGTTGATAACTGAAATTGGATGGAATTTCTTGACAGACTAGATAATTAACAATGTCTCCATACTAGGGCATTGGTGTTTCCTTGAGTGCAAGCAGGCGCTTGTCGGGGAAATCCTCATTGATTTGATCATCTCAGGATAGATTAATCTCCTCATTTGCTGGTAGTCTAGACAGATGATCAGCTACCACATTCTCTGTGCCTTTCTTATCTCGAATTTCAAGATCAAATTCTTGTAACAGAAGGATCTAGCAAATCAACCTCGGTTTGACATCTTTCTTAGCAATTAGATAGCGAATGGTTGCGTGGTCCGTGTAAACAATCACCTTTGACCCTACAAGATAAGAACAAAATTTATCATTAGTGAACACAACAGCTAGCAATTTTTTTAGTGGTTACATAGTTGACTTAAGCATCATCCAGGGTTTTGCTTGCATAATAGATCACTATTGGCTTGTTATCCTTTCGTAGAACCAAAATTGCCTTAATCGCATGGTTACTTGCATCGCACATGATCTCTAATGGTAAGCTTTAGTCAGGTGGTCACTTGCATCGCACATGATCGCAAATTTCAATCACAGTTCTAACTTTGACAGAGGGTGATTTTACATAATCCCCCGAGTTGTGGGTGTTTTAAATTCCTTCCAATGCAGGGTTTCATATAAATTCCACCTAGTGTGGGGGTTTGTAATAAATAATCTTTTATATTATGAAGGTTTTGAATGTATTTAATTATAATATTTATTGTCATGATGTATAAATCCCAATAAAAAACATCACGACCACGTTGGAGTTTAATTTCAAGGGATTTTGCAAAATAAGTCATATAATTGTAACTTAGCACATGTATTTTGAATCTTTGCAAAGCTATAGAAATAGAAAAAATAATGTCATTGACCCTGATAGCAGTAATAATATAATACTCATTGGCATCTATGCATCTCTAATAAAAAAATTACATTTTATTCAATAAGCTTGATTGCTTGTAATAATACTTCTCCTGCGTATTTAGTGTTTGGTGACAGGGAAAAAAGTTAAAAAATTATTATACAAAAAAGTTTGAAAAGGATAAAAGATTAATGCAATAAGATAAGAGTAATGATGAAGAGTAAAGGATAGTTATATAGAATAATGTGTAGAAATGATGGAAAATTTTGAAAATTATATGAAAAGATGTGTCAAAAATAATTAAAAATAGGTTAGATGTATAAATAGTGTATGAAAAAGTTTTATAGGAAAAAGTTTTTTTTTTGTTTCCCGAATGTTTCCTATAATATGAAAAAAAAACTCTTAATTTCAGGAAAAATGTATAGTCATGAGAGATAAAGTAAAATCACGAACTTTAACAACAACTAATAAACAATTAGAAATAAATGATCTTTCAGTAAGAAATCTATTATTAAAAAAAAGTCTATGAGATCAAAAGTCATATATAAAAGTAATGTAATCTTTTTATTAGTCTAAGAAAGATTGTATTATCAAAAAATAAAGAAAGAAAGATTGAAAGTTAGGTAATCTTCATCGTTTATACTTATCAGATATCAAAAGCTATATATAAAAAAATTTTCCTTATGAAATATATGAAAAATGGGAGATCAATAACATACTAACATGGAGTGAAATTCATATATTGTTGATTTTGTAAGATCAAGAAAATGAAATTAGAGAAAACTTTTTTGATGATGAAAGAATAAGTAATTAATTCTCTTTGAGAAGCCCTTAAGGCAATTTTAGATGCATCATAAAATTACATGATCAATTTTATAATGTATGTTTTTTAATTTATGTTGGAAAGTTTGAGACACTTGCTTGAATACCTTTAATTCTATCTAAAAGGATAGAAAGTGCAGCGCCCCTTTTGCAGGTGGTAAGCACTACAATGGATATTATTGCAATAAATAGAGATTAATGCATTAAAATAATAATAATAATAATAATATAAAAAGGAGTCACCACTAATCTTTTTGGAAGATTAGAACCCAAATATTGTATTGATGGATAAAATACTGGTTTACATAAACAGAGATACGGGTTACAAGTAAATCATATGCTATGGTACAATAAAAATAAATGGGGCATTTTTGAGAGGGCTGGAATATGTATAAATATATTAGAGCTTTGGGTATTTTCTAGATTGCTTGGATGGTGGCAGCAAGATTTTAATTAGAGGAGGAAGGAGGAAATGGAGGAAGAGATGGGCTGAGCAAAATGAAAGGAAGACTAGCGTCTCCTCATCTTGCTCTTGTAGAGCTTATTGTGCCTTAGACACTGTGGGAGGGCCGGTATTTATAGGCATTTTCAAGCCAGGGGCTGCTAACTTAGCTCATTCTGATTAGCTGCTGGTGTAGGGGCGAAGCACATGTTGGATATTTGGTTCTCCCTTGGTTATGCTTTTATCCATTAGTTCTTGCAAGCCGGATATGGTTGGGTTCTCCCTTTACTTTGTCTCTAAGCAATATTACTTGGTGCCCAAGCAATGATCTGGATGGTAGAGATTGTTGCTGGGAACGGCTTGGATGATTTATCGAATGGTGTTGTAGTCGTTGTCGCGATGGATGGTGAGAGGATGCCAAGGCATTTGCTGCTAGTGCTAGCTGGCAGGGGCTGCCAAAAATGGAGGACGTTGGTGTGAAGATGTGTCTCCATTTTGTGGATGCTTGAACTAGAGGATAGGAATGGATGGGCTGCCCTTCTTCAATCGATGATGGGAGATTGATCCAACTTAAGTGATGGAGATGTGTTGAGTTCGGAGGAGAAGCGGCAAGAGTTGTTGGTGCGAAGCTGTGTTGACAGCGGGTTGCTACCGTGAAGTTTGGATGCTACCAGAATCATGGTTGGCCAAAAGTTAGGTTTTGGATGCAACTTTGAATAAGGCGGATCTACAGGGGATAAGGGAGTAGGGCTTCACCGGAGAAGATGGGTACTGGTGAGCACGTCATCAGCCTGATGAGTGGCTCCGATCGTCCGTCAGATGACTATGGGAGGGGATCGCGGAAGGACAACCATGGGAGGAGCTCAGTTTGGGGGAAGATTCACTTGGTTTCGATAGTCCGCGGTAGTATAGAAGCTTGTGTGTGGGTGAACTATGTCCAACAATCTGGACCGTTGATTCTCATAAGCTGATCATTTAATAAATTTGCAGTGATCCCATAAGTGTAAACCTAGCAGAATGATGCATCATATAATACCAAATATTGTCATTTCGTAAATGGTCCCATATTCAGTTAAGATGGTTTAAAATAGCTTAAAATTTGGGTGTCTATAGAAAATTCTGACAATATATTAAAGTATGAAGTTATTTAATCAACTGTAGTTTGCCCTTCTTCATGAAGCCACTGAGGTGGTGACAAAGTATTATATTTAGAGTTATGTGGTGAATTCTACAATTGAGGCTTGCATGAGAGTTTTGGAGATATAATTCATGCAGTAAAATTCGTAACTCAACTTTGTCTCAGGAGCCTATATAACCTAATACGAGGAGTTTAAAAGAGATGGGTAACTCTAAATTGTATTATGAGAGCTTATAACCACGTCTTTCACCAACTGAGCTGCGGAGGGGCTGACCTGGATGAGGCCAGAGTAGGGCACTAGAGTGAGGCAACAAGTTTGGGTCCTAACAAATAGATTGGTGGGATGAAATCATGATAATCTAATCAACACTTCAAATATGAAGTGTTAGGCCGAATTAGATTATTTGTAATTTACATGTAATGTTCCCAAATATTGCCCCACGTAAAAGAGAAGACACCTTGCTCTAGTTGATGCTAAATGTATGCAAGATTTATTCTTTAAATGAGTTACTGAGTTCAATGGATGCTTCCAATAAAAAATTGGACTAGTGCAATTGGACTTACAACACCATTGAATTGTGTTAGGATAATGTTAACAACTTGTTTGCTATTAATTGTGTAAGACCTATCTAGTACACATAGTAGAGTGTACCATTAGTAAGTATAAAGGATGTCGGTTGATCTCCTTTTATCTCATCCAATGGTTATCTTTAAAACCAATTAAAGATAACAAAAGAAAAAGAATGGAGTGAAATGCATGAATCAAAACTTATGTTAAAATGAGTTTCTTGTTAGAGGAAAATGAAATACATAAAAAAAAATACATTGATATTAGGAAGTAAACTATGTGAGTCTAAATTTCATGCTCAAATGCATCCATAGGAAGTTGTAAACTGTTATAATTACTAGCTTAAGTAACCATGAAAATCCATGTTCATGAGAAACAAAATATGTTAAATCATCCCAAGGAAACAAATGTAATGTGGAAAATAAAGAAGAATAATCCTGTTATCCCCGGTTAAGTAAATGTCTCACTTAGCCTACATTCAAAAATTTATTTATAACATTTTTTTACTTTTTTTCTTTATACACTTATTTATCTAAGTTTATTTAACATGTGAACCAAATTTTATCATTTTTGGATATGTGTCTATTTTTTAATATTTTTAAAATTTCATGTATATTTATATGTATTTAAAATAAAGGAATAATTATGTTAACCCGGGTTAAGCAAATGTCTTGCTTAGCTTACATCAAAAAATCTCTTTATAATATTTTTTTCATATACTTATTAATCTAAGTATATTTAACATATGAGCTAAGTTTTACCTTTTTATATGTGTATTTTTTTAGATTTTTAAATATCTATGTATATATGCATGTAAAATACTCTTATTTTAAAAAAATCTCAAAAAAAATATTTATCCAAAAATAGTAAAACTTGGTTTATACGTTAAACAAACTAATATAAATAAGTATATGAAGAAAAACAAAAAAGTATTATAAATGAGTTTTTCGAGATGGACTAAGCAAATGTTTCGTTTAGCTCAGATTAATAGGATCACTTTTTTTAAATACCCCTATTATTAAAAATCTCAAAAAAAATATATACATATATTCAAAAATAGTAAAACTTGGTTTGCATATTAAATACATTTAGATAAATAAGAGTATGAAAAAAAATAAAAAAAAGTTATAAATTGGCCTTTTAAGGTAGACTAAAAGAGATATTTGCTTAGCCAAAGCTAATAAAATTACTTTTCAAAAATAAATGCACGAAAAATTTTGTTTTAATTTTTATTAATGAATTGATTTTACTTCCTTTTATATGCTCGATGGTTTAAGTGGCCTAATGGAAAGTCTTGATTGCTGGAACCTCGTAATTTGGTCTATGTCAAGTCTTGATTGTCGAGGCTGAATATGTTGTGGTAGATTTTTATTACTAAAACTTTAATTTTTTTAGGTTGCATTATTTGCACTCATGAATTTTTGAATTATAATTTTTAAATCTAAAATTTTTCCCTCTTTACAACTATTTTATTTTTAATTATTCTTTCACATCTTCTTATATAATTATCTTATTTTAAATTATTTTTACCTAACTATCCATATAATTAATCTATCTCTTTACTCATCATTGCTACTCATATTATATTACATCATTATCCTATTTTTAAAACTTTTATATAAAAAAATTTTTATCAAAAAATTTTATAACTTCCTCAACACACCCTTACAATCAATCATATTTTATTTTTTGAAAAATTTTAATACTAAATTATTTAAAAAGTGAAAGCAACTGCTGTATATTTGAAGTGGTCTCATGCGTCATTCTTTTTTTATTGATATTTTGTACATCATGATAATTGATATTATAATTAAGCGCATTCATTACCTTCATATGAAAATTTTCTATAAAAATCCCATATCAGAGGGGAAACATGTAAATATCCTACACGAGAGGATATTATAAAATACTCTAACGGCACAGGAGTAACGCCTGGCGTAAGGCATCCCTGCACCAGGCGTTGCATGCCTCGTGGGGCCATGTGGCATCCATTGATTTGAGGTCGTGCATAGATGTTTCGCCTACCAATAGCAATGGTGAGCTTGAGTACATTGCGTAAAGGTAAGGAAGGTTGTCCGCTGACAACATTGCTATCGGTGAGTCGGTGACCGGCTGGGAACCAGTGAAGCACCTTCGATTTTTGAGTACCTTGGTAAGACACGTCGTAGATTCCCATGGTTCCGATCGTACGGAGGGCCCCTCACCCTGCGGACCCCGTGCTCTGGCATATCAGGGAAGAGCCCTGCTGATAGAAACATGTCGGCGCAGCCAGGCGTGGGATCTTTCACGTGGAAGCTCCAAGAGGTGGCCCTTGTTGGAGGGCTCTAGTCCACGCAAAATACTCTGCAAGGAATTTGGAATTAGAAATGGTAATTTCGTGCGTCTTGCGTTCGTCCCTTTCAAGGACGGTGCACGAGGACCACGACGGTGCGTTCCGTGCCGTGGCTGAAGATCTTTGCACCATTTTTACTTAAATACCCCTGCTTCTGCAGCGGAATGACGTTTTCATGCCACCAAATACGTAGATTGAGGGTTTTTTTACAGCAATAGTACGCACCCGGTGTACTACACTTTTTTTTTAAAAAAAAGAAAAATTCATGAAGCTATTAATCTAGGTATATTTAACATATGTATAAATTTTTACCAATTATGGAGACTTTTAGATTTTTAAAAATCATTGGCATTCTTAGATTAACCATTACGTAAAAAAATTTCGAAAAAAATTAAAAAATGGTGGTATGAACCCAGGTGCATCCGATCGCTGTTCCGTGTTGTTCATGGAGTGACAAAATTTTTTATGAATATTTTTTGGTATAAAAGTTTTTAAGATAACAAAAAATGATGTGATATTACAGAGGTAATAATAAGGAGTAAAAAATAAAATTAAAATAAATAAGTTAAATGTGTGAGTAGTTGGTCTCCCGTTCGGTTGGTGGAAGCTGTGTCTTCCTAATTCTTTGGTGGAGCTATGTCTTCCTAATTCTTTGGTGGAGCTGTGTCTCTAGATTTCCTGGGGGAGCTGTGTGTCTCCTGATTTGTATGAATGTCTTAGAGCTTCAGTATAATATGTATTGAGATATATGTTAATATACCCATCAAAAAATGTGTGAGCAGTTGTGTAAAAATGATCAAAAAGTAGGATAATTTTGTAGAGAGAAGTGAAAAAATAATTAAAGATAGAATAATTATGAAAAAGAAAAAAAAATTGATTAAAAAAATTTTAGTTAGAAAAGTTTTTAGTATTAATAAAAGAGGCTGGTTCAATGCACTTGGGCCTCAATGTACCTGGGTGTACTTCATCTATTTTTTTATTTTTTTTGAAACTTTTTTTTACGAAAATGTTAATATAAGTGTATTTAACATGTTTATAAATTTTTATCATTTTTGAAGATTTTTAAATTTTTTTCGGATTTTTTAAAATCAGTGGCATTTTTAGTAATTTTAAAAAATCTGAAAAATATCTAAAAATCTTCAAAAATGATAAAAATTTATATACATGTTAAATATACTTATATTAACAGCCATGTAAAAAAATTTTTGAAAAAAAATGGGTGAAGTATACCCGGGTGTATCGAGGCTTAATGCACCCAGGTGCATTGAACCTAGGTGCATTGAACCAGCCTCATTAATAAACACCCCTTGAATTTTGTTTTATTTATTGTTTATTTATTTATTTAATTGATTTTGGGAAAAGGGGGTGGGTGTGGGTGGTCAGCCATTCCTTCCAGCTTGTGAGCCCTCCATTTGGTGGAGTTGCTGTCAACTTATCACAATATGACTAAAATATTTTTCTAATAGTTTGAATAAATATTTTGAATCGTATTAAAAACTAAAATTATGATAATAAATCAATTTTTTTAAAAAAAGCGGTATGAAAACAGTGATACTTATGGGAAAATCAAGAAGTTCAAAATTGAACTAGTAATCAAATGGGTAGCTATCTATTTACCAACTTGATTCCAACCGATTTAACCGGTTGAAATGATTGGATTGAACGGCTATACGTATAGCATTATACAGTTATAATGTAATAGATTTATACATGTAATTACAAAATTATTAAGTAACAGACTACAAAAAAGTATAAAAATTGTAAAACACATTAATAGAATTTTAATTTTGATTTGGTGCAGTGATATGTAGATGAGACAGATATGCAACATTTTCTAACAATATATTTTGTCTTTCTTCACCTTCAATGCAAAGGCATTAATTTCAAGTCCTGAGTAGCGACAACGAATTAACCTTGAATCTACTTACACAATGCCAATTTTCATTAAAGCTTGTTCAAGAGTTCTGGTGGGATAAGATGTAGATGGGTTGAGATGTTCTATTCTTCAAAAATTTTAAAATTTTTGATTTTTAATATATTTTTTTTTTTTCAGTACGCGATGGTAGGTAAAGGGGAAAGAAAACTTTTTCCTATTTTCATATAACTTTTCTATATAATTACCCTATTTTATAGACATTTCTTCACATTTCTACATACTACACATTTCAACTTTTATTTTCTTCGCTTTTAAAAATTTTTTGATATTATTTTTTATTTCTATTATAATTTCTTATTTCCCAAATAAGAAACAATCATAATTTTATCCCCTTATCCCATTTATATCTTATTTAATTTTTTTTATACTCTCTAAGTGTGGGTATGAAAAAAAAATTAAAAAAGGAATAAATTTTTTTAAAAAGTATGGGTAGGAATTGGGTTGTGCTAATCCATGGTCTCTTAACGTAATGCGTTTTGACTGATAGAAGTAAACTTTTATGACTCAATACAAGAACAGATAAAAAAGTTAAACTTGAATTCAAAAATAGAGAAGGGTGGATTGACTATGTCGGTATGTCCAGACTTGCTCCATATGAATTTAGTTATTAAAAATTATAATAATAATAATAATTTTGATATTGAGTTATGATTCTATAAAGTCGGCTATAACCAAAAAAGCATACAGATTTACCTATTTTCAATTTTTTATATAAAATAAATATTGTTATATGTGTATTTAACGCATATGTTAAATTTTGTCATTTTGAAGATGCATGTATTTTTTGAATTTCAAATATACAGGCATTTTTAGTTATTTTCAAGTTAAAATGACTAAAATATTTCTATATTTGAAATTAGAAATATATACTTTCAAAAATGATAAAAATTGATATCTAAATAAAATACATTTAGGATATAATAGTTTTATACAAAAAAAAAATTTAAGTGAGGTGTTTGGTATGATGCGTGGGTACCCAAATTCTTTTATCTTATCATCATTTTTCAAAATTTTCATATTATTTATGATTAACTATACTCTAATTTAATTATAATTAACATGTAAGTTTGATATAAATAAATCTTTAGACTAAAAAAATTCAAAATTGATGTAAATTATTAGTAAGATCATTGATTCATTTTGTAAATGAAAATTTCAATAAAGTACATGTTATTAACTTAATTTAATAAATTTATTATACTATCGGTGTTTAATAAAACTATTACTCTAGTTAAAAATGTTTTACTCTCATTAATTAGTAAAATGTTTAAATGTTTAAACTTTAAATTCAACATAAATATAATTTTATATTCGATAGTTGTATAAATTCGTAAACTATTTTACTTAACTTACATTTTCCATCTAGCTTGTGGCCCTTATATTAACTCTAAAATTTTTTGAGACTTTTTAAAAAAAAGTAAAGATCAAGTTGGCCTTTATCTCAACCTAATATAAAAAATAAAGTGAATGAAGATATTTAAAAAGTAAGATTGTAGTATGAGAAATTTTGACATAGTATAGTTTACCTTAATTCTCGTCTCTACTCTCAAGTGGGTCCTTAACAAGTCTTTGATATGTTCATAGATGTAAGGAACAGGGCAATGATTTAGAAGGCTGGAATGATTTATATGCTTTTATTTTTAAAATTTTCTAATGAAATATGTTATCTTAAATGTGCTTAATTTATATACTAAATTTTATAATTTTTGAAGATTTTTATATATTTTTACTTGAATTTCAGAAATTAACTATTAAAGATATTTAAAAATCTTGATGGTAATTCATGCTAGCCTACAGTTGGCTTGTCATGAGTTCAACTTTCTCCTCTCCTGTTTAGGTGGAGCGGGAGTTTTTATTTTCCTCTCTTTGGTGGAGGTATTTGCAGTTTTCTCCTGTGTTTGGTGTTATTGAAAAATTTCTTTTTATTCCGTAAGGGCTATGAATGTGTTTGAATGTAATATAAGTTATTATGATATATGTAAATACCTATAAAAAAGATATCAAAATAATTTTTAACCTTAAAAATTATTAATTTTTGAAATTCAATAAAAATATAAACAAAACTTATGATAATATATTTCATGAAAAATATATATAAATCAAGCTGACCTTATATGTGCTTGTATAGAATCACGCAATCATCGCCTTGTGGATTGTACACATATATACACAAGAGCTCTTGTGAGATGTACCTGATATATATTTTTGTTTTTTATTAAAATATTATTTTATATATATTTAATTTATTTATCAAATTCATAAATTTTGGATATACTCATATATTTTTTGAATTGTAAAAATAGTTACTTTCAAGAGCATTTAAGTTTTTTAACCATATAAATTGTTGAAATTTGAAATTCAATAAAATAGTACTCATATTCAAAAATTGTAAAATTTTATATAAAAATTAAATATACTTAAGATAACATTTTCATAAAAATAAAAATTAAAGAATGAAAAGTGTAAATTAGGCTCACGTAAAGCCAACATCATTGGATTATCACCCGTAAAATAGTATGTTGATTGGCTTTGGAAACCATCTAGCTCAGAGTGGATGAATAACTAGATCACTCTAAGAAACAAAGCATTGCTTTAAGACGCTCTAACCTTTTCAATTAATGAAATGATGGTCCATCTATCAAAAAATCATGCGATAGTTCTCTTCAAGGACCATGCTTCTCTCACTAAGTGAATTAAATTAATCAAGTTTAACAAGTGAAAGACACAAAAGAGAGGGGGGGGGGTGCTTTTTCAATTTAAAACTTCTTACATTTCATAATTATTATATTTTAAAATTATTTTTTGGCTTCTTTTTATACAATTATCTTACTTTTTAATTATTTCTGTACAATTATCAATACATATAACATTTCTATTTTAATTTAATTTTCTTTACTCCTTATTATTATTCCAATCATATCACATCATTTTCTCAGATTTCAAACACTTTTATATTAAAATTTTTCATAAAAATTTTTATTATTTCCCTAAGATATCCTAATTTTTCTTATAAACAATCCTCTTCCTCGGCTGTACATGAGCATGGCCATGTGATCAAACTAGAAGTAAGGGAAAGCAAGATTTTGGTTTGCATTGGTAAGTACGGCCAAAAGAGAAACAAGAAGCCTTTTCTAGATTTGGATCTGAAATAATACTCATATTTTAAAGAATCAAATCTCAGGCACACGTTCTGGTGGGGAGAAAACCATCCGCACGTCCCGACCTTTTTTTTTTTTTTTTTTACCTAATGCTTTTCCTTTGCCTCACGCAAAGAGTGCTGGGGCCTGCTTCTAACCCCTTCATTTTTCAGATTTCGATGTTTAATAGAAAATCCAATATATGTTTAAAATTACTTATTTATTTTAAAGATCAAGTTATATGCTAATTCAATATGTAAATAGGTCACATTTACTTAAAAATAGGCACATTAATATGTAAATTAGAAAAAAACTTAGGTCCATTAACGTATATATTAGAATGTAGTAATACTTTATAGAATCATTTATAAATATATTTATGATATTTTAGATGATTTAGATGTTAAAAATATTACTTAAAACTTGATATTTAATATTAAATCAATTTATTATATAGATTTTACATGTTTATCAATGAGACTCATATACAACAATACTAGATAAATGAAAAAGTTCTTATGATAATATAAATGATATTAAATGAAGTAAATGAAATTAATTTTCCATTAACAATGTGATAATAAAAATAGAGGCGGGGATACAGAGTCAGGGTTTCCTGAAAGCGTTCCCGAATACTGTTACTGGCAATTACGTAATTATAAGGAACGCGAAGGCTATTTGTATTAAACAACCGAAGAGAGGCCTCTAAAACGATAAAATCCCAACCTCGCCGTCCGGTGGTGTTGAATGTTAATCCTTCACCAACCCAAGCGAAATTCCGTCGTTGCTCCCAAAACCGTAACGATCATCTCAAAAGGTTCTCATATCTGGGGCAAAATTCTCTGATCCAGGCATGTGGACCTTGATCTCGTGTTTCAGCGGTTTCGATGGTTTCATGGGTTACGTGAACGCTGACAGAGGGCTCTGATGTCTTGCAGGTGGATGGAAGCTGGAAGCCTTCTTCGATCTTCTTCCGTTCTCACCACGCCCACGAATTTTGTAACGAAACGCGCCCTTTCTGCGACTCAGCGGCCGGATTTGGTTTCCTTCGGCAGAAAATTCCATCCATCGAACAGATGGATCAAGGTACTCCCAGCTTTCAGGCCTGCCCCCACTCTTTTTCTATTCATTTCGTGGATTTATGGTGATGTTTTCTGTTCTGTGAAGTTTGGAGTTCCGTTAATTGGGGATCTGTTGAGAATGGCTGGTTATTTCAAGTAAGTGGTTAGTGGTCTAATAATCATCTTAAAGACGTCAAATACAAAAATGGAATGAGTTGTGTTTTTGGATCTGATTTAAAGGCCTGAGCTTGGAAATTTGAACTATTTCTGTTTTGATAAATAATGGATTACAACATAATTTAGTTTTGTTGTTCTTGATGCGTGTCGATGGTGTGGCACCAAAAGATGTTGAACTGGTTTAAAATAAATCTTAGTTAAATTGCCCGTTGGATTAGCTTTCCGAGGAAGCTTAATATTATTGCACGCCTTTGATACTTTTGCGTCTTTTATTTGGTACTTTTGAGCCTTTTATGAGCCATTCATTTATCTGAAGGAAAAGTTAAAAAGACCGACGCGGAAGTGCTATTCATTTGTTTGGTTATTTTTATTATCTTTTTTCACCATTTATGATAGTTGCATTGTCCAATGGCCATGTAAGATATAAGTTTGTGTTGTAGATATGATGTGCTGATGGAAGATATGTTTGATTGAAGATAGGATTCTGAGGGCTCGTTAGATATTGGATTGTGGGGCTTATTTGTGCAATTAAGAGCCTAAAGCCTTGTTTTGCTCTTGTTGTTTGATTTGATGCTAACACGTTGATTGTTGCAAATTTGAGATTGTCCTACTTTAACATTGGCATCTCATCAGTTAAGAGTTATAGCTGAGGGTATTTCACTTACGAAAGTTTTTTGTCATTTGTCATAAAATTTCTTGATCATTAAATTTATACGTACCTACCTGGAAAATCCTAAAAAATTTTAATTAAATTAGCACTTTATTCTCTGAAACACTGACTTATTAAAACTGTCACCATGCAGAAACAAATTAGTGGCCCATTCAACCCAAAATTTTGTCAATTTTGTTTTGATGCACCTGATAGTACGTCACGGAATCTGCCTTATGAATTTGTGGTTGTATTGGATACTTCCGATCGGAGATATATGTAGAAATTTGTGTGACATGCATCTGATGGTGTGAAGGCTGCATCTATGAGCCGAATCTGGTGGAACTTTCATTTCATCTTTGTTTATAACTAGTTTACGTATGCTCCCTGTCGTCATGATGAATGCTTCAACAGTTCAACCTGGTTTTAAATTCATAACCTGCTTCCTGTTCATCTAATACTGAGTACTCAGATATTTTATCATGTTTTCTTCTTCTTTGGTGTTTGTAGTACAAACCACTTTCTAAGAAAACATGCCGAATATGGCGAATGGCATTTTCCTGCTTTCCTAAAATTGTTTGATGTACTATCTTGTATTTCTAATAATTTGTTTGCTGGATTTGGAATGACGAACCATATACCTTAGTACATGGGGCAGTAGAATGATCAAATAAGATTCTGATGATGACATTGTTTCTGAAGACGTTGGAATGCAAACCCTCTACATTGACAGTAGATGAGGTTTCCTTCAGCAGACAGTAGGTGCTTGAATTCAGATAATTCAAAGACGAAAAGAATGGAAGGACAATATTTACTGTCCATTTCCTTGTCTGGGATGGTCTTGTCATGCTGTATAAGTTCCAACATGTATGCCATGCCATTGAATTCTATTATTCAAAAACCATGCTGGTATATATATGTCTTATATCGTGATCTTTATTTTGTGTTAATTGACAGCAGAATCACCCTTCCTTTTCCACACCTAAGCTGGTCCATAGACATTCCAGAAGTAGAAGGTCTCTCTCTGTTCAGGCATCATACGTCAGTGATGGGAATAGATCATCATCATCAGAAGCTGCAATTGCTCCTCTTAGGTTAGAGTCACCAGTTGGGCAATTCCTTTCTCAGATCTTGGTGAGCCACCCCCACTTGCTTCCAGCCGCTGTTGATCAACAACTCCAGCAGCTTGAGATTGACCGTGAATCAGAGAAGCAGCAGGACAAGCCTTCCTCCACTGGCACTGAGCTTGTGTTGTACAGGTCAGACTTAATATCAAGTTTAATGAATTCTACATTGCAAAATGGCCAATTCTTTACGGATAAGATGTCTAGTTACAACATGGATCTCTGATCCAAATTTCCAAGATCTTATCATGAAGATTCCTATTTCTAACGCATACCAGAATTTTTATGAGGGACACAGTTAGGAAAACTCAGATGACTTGAATCCAATCAATTGAATGATGCGGCATTTATCACAGATGCCACTCGTAACAACAGTGGCTGATGAGTTTAAAATGAGGGAAACATCTCATCATCATCAATGGTTGAATGAACATGCAGCCAAAACAAGGAAGTCTTTTATGTCTCCAATGCTTCTGTTGGATGCTAATTATTGAATCTCTTGATAAATCTGATTCAGGGCCAAACAAGGTAGTCTTTTAAGAAATTAGAGTGAAATGTTATGAGATCAGAGGAATTTATGAAACAATATAGGTATATTAGAAATTAGGGGCAAACGTTAATACATTATGGATGTAAGATGAATTTTTCCACATTAATTTATCTTTTGAATGGTGTAGATGTAAAAGAACTTCAAAAATATAAAAGCAATCATTTGTATGGCCCCTTTTTTTTGCAAAACATTTGTTTTAAATCATTCCCCTTTCTTCTTCTTTTTCTTTGGATATGTGCATATCCAATTCATGGTATGTAATGCTTTGTAGCAAATTGTGAGTTGTATGTGGTATCCCTCTGTTTTTGTTTCTTTCATTAAAATAGGTTTCTTAAAGCTGTGCTTCCGATTAAACTCAGCCCACAAGAATTCCTTTTTCATCCGGAACCAGCCGGAACCATGCATTGATTATCTGTTTTCTTGCAATTAACTTGGCATTTTGTTTGTATTTCTAAGAAAACCCTCTGTTAAGGCAATGCTATCCATGATAGGTCCATGCAAACAATTTAGCTTAATGACACAAGTATATTCATCTGCAGAGTAGTTTTCTAATAAAAATGGTGGAAATGTAGCTGAAAATCTTTTTTTTTTTTTTTTGAAAATAAAATTATCTAATGTTTTAGTTCTTTACACGTTGAACAAAGCAGAGTACCCTAGAAAGCTTTCTTTTATTAGAATATACTTCAACTATAAATCAGTCTTTTCACCACTTCTAAAGACAATTGTCCTTGTGTCGTCACGATTATTAGGAGAATTGCAGAGCTAAAAGCCAATGAGAGGAAGAAGGCTTTGGAGGAGATCTTGTATGCTATGATTGTGCAGAAATTTGTGGAGGCTGGTGTCTCATTGATACCCGCCATATCCCAGCCATCAGATCCTGATGGTAGAGTTGACAAGTGGCCTAGTCAAGAGCAGAAAGTAGAGGAACTCCATTCTCCAGAAGCATATGAGATGATCAAGAGCCATCTTTCACTCATTTTAGGCAATCGCTTGGATGATTCTGATGCCGTGGCTCAAATAAGCAAGCTCAGGGTTGGACAAGTATATGCAGCATCCATCATGTATGGGTACTTTCTCAAGAGAGTGGACCAAAGGTTCCAGCTGGAGAAGACGATGAAAACTCTTCCCTTTGGTTCAGATGGTCAAGAGAGTTCTCTGGAACAAGTTGTGCCTGATGAATCAAGGCCCAATGCAGGATCCAATGTGTCAAGTTCACACCCTGAGATTGGTTCCTGGGCTGGTGGTATCAGCAGTGGCGGGTTTGGATCTGGGATTAAATCCACCAAACTAAGATCATACGTCATGTCATTTGATTCTGATACAATGCAGAGGTATGCTACAATCAGATCCAAGGAAGCTGTTAGCATAATCGAGAAACATACAGAGGCATTATTTGGGAGGCCTGAAATTGCCATCAACTCTCGAGGTAGGATTGACTCTTCAAATGATGAGACCATCAGGATCAGCTTTGCAGGCTTGCAGAGGCTTGTGTTGGAGGCTGTCACATTTGGGTCCTTCCTCTGGGATGTTGAGAGCTATGTAGATTCCAGGTACCATTTCGTCATAAATTAACAGAAGAATCAGATTGCAATTCCCTTGAGCCTTTGGAGATGCTGAGATGAAAATCCACAAAAGGCAGCCATTGAAACCAAAACGATGTAATTAGCCTGGTACCACTAACTCTCCACTCAAGACTGTATCTTTCTTTAAATATGCGATTGAAGCATATTATGAAATTTTAGTTTTTGTTCTCGACATTATAGATGTAATTGCGAATATCATCATTATAGATGTATATGCGACATCATCAATGTAGTGGACTGACTATATCCAGCCTTGCTCACTCTGCTTAAAACACCAGATAGCTTTTGTAGATTAGTAGTTTCATAGGCCGCCCTTTAGCTGCTGCAAATTCGAGTCTCATCTAGGGGATTGTATTTGGAGGTCAGAAGCGATTTCTTAATGTTTACCTTCTTGCTTGCTCTTATAATAACTATAATTGGTTATTCTTACGATCAAGTCTGATCTTTGGATACTGATTTTTCATTAATAAATTAAGAAATTCTTTTCTGCAATCAGTCTGGAGTCTCTAGCTGATCAAACCCTTGGATTTCATACCGAGTCGAACCTGCACTATTGATAAGAGTTCCAAATCATCAACCCTCCCATGTTGTTCAGTCCATTCCTCATGCAATTGTAGGATATTTGTCATCGGAGGCCTTGATCGCTGCAGGATATTCAACTTGGGGAATCCAGATGATTCCATGTGTAAGGGCATCGACACCTAGCCGAAGTGATTCTCGATGTTTTGAATCCTCAGATTGTCTCAAATCCTATGTATCATTTGCATTTCCAGAATGCAAATTTGCATGTATGATGTTGATAAAAGCTGTCCGAGTTCTTTGGAGCAATGATATCGAAACGAAATTGGTAATTAAATTATTCAAGCGTTCAGTTCATACTGATTCGGTAGGACCAGAATTAAATCAACCATCAGAGTTATATTATGTCTACATGATAATATCATAGTTTTTATATTCTTATATATATTGTGAATAATTATTTTATTTATCTCTTACTTGAATTGACCAGCCATTTTGACTCATGGTTATATATATATATACACACACACACATGGTTTCATAGTTGAACCGCGAAGCAGCCCTGTTGAACTGAATTAAAGATCAGTTATCGATCTGACCGGCCTGTTCTGTCTGGTGCTCAAGTTATTACAAAATTGTATCTCTTCATAAATTTGAAATTTTGGAATTTCAAAAATTTTGGATACTAACAAGATCATAACCCCATTAGAAATTCTATGAACTACGGAAATTAGCACTCTCTTAAAATTTTAGATGCTAGAAAGGAATACAATCTTCTGGTTTCATTGCTGTGAAGCAAAAATTTAAAAAAAATAGGATGTCCACTTCTTAATTTTCAAAAATTTAAATAAAATACAAAAATTTAAATAAAATACTGAACAAATAAAACTTATTAAATTTCACAGAGCGAAAGATGTGGATAAGGTACACACATGTCTAAAAAAATTTAAAAATAAAAAAAATAGATGCACTGGGCCTCAATGGGACTGAAGTCTGAACCCATGGAGTCAAGAGTCATAGATATAAATGATAAACAAATAACTCCATTCCCAAATGCTGCAAGAAGAAATGCTATACTACTATGATGCATCTGGCATAAGAAAATAAAAAAAACAATGACAAAAACTAGCCACGTATTAAATTACATGGTTACTGTGCATATTTATAATTGATATTTGGTCTTATACAGATGCTCCTCATAAATAATTCTGCTGTCGGATAGTGCTTGACTAATCATGTAGTCCGAAAAATGGAATGGGAGATTATGATGTGTAGCTACTGAATCATATTCCAGCGAAGGATTAGTAAATAATAACAACCACCACTCAAAATAAAGGGACACCTCATCATCTAACCATCATCATGTGGCCTGAGATTTTATTTAATTGGCATACAAAACAACCTAATCAGATTTTTTATGTTTTTTGTGAGCTGTGTTGCTTCTGCAACATTATTCCTTTCTATACTTCGAACTGAGTTGTTATCTCTGTGGAACACTGACAAAGCAAATAATGGTTGATTGGATTGGGACTGCAACTACCCAATACCCCTAGTCAATTAATTCAGAGATTCTTTCAGACCCCCCAGTCTGCTTACTAACTACCATATCCGTTGTATCTGGAGTATACCTTTCTATCAATCACCCATTTGATAGATTGTCATGGCTGTGGTGCGGCAAGAACGTGTAAAGATTAAAGAGGTATTATGTGGACTAATTCCATTTTTCTAGCTGGGTTCAGATTAGCTTTATCTTTTATACTTACCTACCCATAATGATCTTCCTCTGCACCTTTTTTTATGTATCTATTCACAATCATCTTAATTTCTGTCACATTCAAGCTTTGATATATTTTTACAAATTTTTAGGAAAGATACATTACTCCTATCTATTTTATTTGTAGATACACTGCTCCCGTCTTATTTTTGGGGAGACACATTGCTCGTAAATATCAGTGTTCAAACTCACGCCAATAGAAAGTGAAATTGAAGACGTGCGAATTGTTGCCCGTATCCTCAAACAACTGGGGTGGCGCCGGGTTTCCCTGCGCCCTTTATCCACCCTCTTGACTCTTGAGAGTATTTTTCAGTTACGCCTGTGCTGGAAAGGCTTTGTAGTACGAAGGTGATGCACTCGAGGCTTTTGTGCATTTATTCATGGACTATGCTTCTCTTAAACCCTTCTTATCTTTCTAATTTTAATATTTTTGATTGCTGATGAAACTCTCTAATGTATTTAACATAATTTATATTATAATGAAAATATTTTCACTTTTTAGTATTATTGTATAGTTGTATTTTCAAGCCTAAAACATCTAAAATATCAATACTACTTAGATAAATGATTCTATAAAGAATTATTTCATTCTAATACATATAGAAATATATCTAAGCATTTTTAATAATTTTACACATGAATATAAATTTATGATCGTGGTCGATGAACATATTTTATTTGGATGAAACTTGCTCTCTTAGCTACACAAATAATGTTAAATATAATGAATATATTAGATTTTTAATCAAGCATAATATCTTAAAATTGAAAAGAATTATATTGAATTGCAGGGCTGTTTATTTATATTACTTTGATATTTCATCTTACAGCAAATTCTATATATACCATATAATGAATATATTAGATTTTTAATCAAGCATAAATATCTTAAAATTGAAAAGAATTATATGGAATTGCAGGGCTGTTTATTTATATTACTTTGATATTTCATCTTACAGCAAATTCTATATATACCCACGAGTTTTACTCCTAATTCCACTTATACCATGAATTTTCAAAAATTTCTCTCACACCCCCAAATTTTTATCTCAATTCCACTTGTATCTATGTCATTAGGGATCCATTAAATTAGCTGTTAGTCTACTTGTAAAATGATGAATATGCCAAGCTCTAATATAATTTTAAGGTTGTTTTGATTAAAGTTATTGATTCAAATTCAAATAATATATGATTTATAGTTGTAGAATTACTAAAAAATTATTATAATATAAATTTTTAGCTATAAATTATAATTAAGGATGAATATATTCGTCATCTCTTAAACAGTTAACAACCTCTTTAATAGATCCCCAATGGTGTGAGTATAAGTGAAATTACAATGAAAATTCACGGGTATGAGATAAATTTCTAAAAAATAATAAATGTAAGTATAATTATGGACAAAATTCGTGGGTTTATAAGGAATTTGCCCTTTAACTTATGCATATGCTCTAGGTGCTATGGTGCCAAAGGCTTAAAATGACATCAGTTACCTTACATCGATGATTAAACCTGAATCGAACTAGTGATGTTGTTTAAAATCACTTGTTTTATCATATGTCAAAAATCATTCCAATGTTTTGGGTAAGTCATACCTACTTAACATGCACAAAATATTATATAAATTATAAAATTTTTCTTCTACCAACAACATTTGTGCAGAATTCCTATTATGTCTAAGAAATTTTAAAATTTTCTTTATACTCATAACATTTCATTATAAATTTCTATCATACACATGTAGTCAAAATAATTGTTAATTACCATTAAAAATATGATTTTTTCCATCCATAATTTCTTAATTAGAATAATTCAACAATAATATAACTTAATTAATGATGATAAATCATTAATTTGTGATATCAAGTGACTTAAGTATCATATTAGGGTAAAATATTATGTGCATGAGAAATTTTTTTGAAAGGTTAAGGTATAAAAGAAGTAGGGGTTAACGTTGTGGGTATAAGAGAGATTTTTTCTCTAAATTATGAAAACAATTTTATTGTTTGGATTTTGAAAAAGATGAGGCCTATGTACATTGCTAATATGGACAAAACTTGTCTTCTACTTAAATAAATGATTGTAAATCTAATGAATAAATTAATTTTAATTTAAATATAACCCATTTTAAGCCAATGACAACCTAGTATATCCCTTTTAAGGAAAATTTTACTTATATTCATGAATTTTTAAAAAATTCAAATATACCTGTGTATTTTACCTAAAGTTTTATTTATACTTTTACCATTATGGATCTAGTAAAGGGATTATTAGCCCTATAAAATGACAAATATGCCTAAGCCTTAATATAACTTAGGATTAATTTGCTTGAAATTAAAATTTTACATTCAAATAAGATATGATTTATATCTATAAAAGATTAAAAATTCATTAGAATGTGAATTTTTAGTTATAAAATCATAATTAAGACTTTAATATATTTGTTGTTTCAGTCAAAATTATCAACCCATTTAATAGATACCTAGCACTGTGAGTATAAATGAAATTTAAGGCAAAATGTGCAGTATATTTGGAATTTTTTAAAAAAATTAATAGATATATGTAAAATTTAAAATAAAATTTGTGAATACATGTGAAATTTGTCCTTCCTAAAATATTTTTCGGGTTTACATATATCTCTAGCCATTCATAGTTAAATTTTTTTAATAGAAAGTCAATTTTCCAACATTTTCACCTACTTTACCTTTTGATTTCACCATTTTTACAAGTCTTTTTCATTATTCATTCCGATATATAAATCAAACAAAAAAATTTTAACTTTTATATTTATCATATGTTTACTTATAGAACGGATTAAATTTACTTAAATTCTATTCATATATGTACCTAAAGTGAAATAATTAGGCCTAAGTTGGGAACCTCAAGTTGGGCATAGATTTTTCCAACTAAAACTTAAATATATGATTTTAAGTTTTGCGCTTGAGTTTAATTTTACTTAATTGCAATTAGTAAAGTAATTCTTTTGAAAAGTAGCCAGCTTCAACTATGCATTAGCTATAAATTCGGGCAAGAAACATTTTTGCATACGTACCTATGTAGCTTAGGTGAAATTGTAAGTATATCCTTAGTTTCTCAAAATCTTTAAATATTCTACCATATTTATATAAAATTGCATTAAATTGCAAGTGTCTTTTCCTATAAAGTTTGATGAACGACAATGAAAGTTTAGTCAAAATGACAAAAAAGCCCTTGTTGGTAATAAGTTGATTATTATTTTTATTATTAAAATTATCATTATTAGTAAAATATTTTATAAGTATTATTTAAATAACTGTTACGACAAATATGACAAAAAAATGGCGACAAAGTATAATCTTTACTATCATTTTGTCAAAAAATTTAATTACCAATCAAACTTAACGGAAGGGATATGCTGGTAGTTTCATGGAAATAATGCAGAGTATTTTGTCTTTTTCGAAATCAAGGGGTACACTTGTAATTGTTTGCCCAAACTATCATAAAATTTATATGGAAAGGCAAGTGTACACAGAAGCAATCAATGGAAATAGTTGATATTTGCCATGAATTTTTTATTGAGACCTGATGAAGATTGATGGGATATGTATGGGTGTTGGTTTTGAACAGGAAAAGGGACCTATTTGCATTTATCTTTCTAAATTTTTTATGATTTTACAATTTTTTGTTCCATGACTACTGATTTTGAAAAAAAAAAACAACAACCAACAAACATTATTTGGAAAAACGCCTTACTATCAACCGTTGATAGAGTTTTTCCACAAAATTCAGGTTCTTTTGGCCATGCTTTGACTCAATGACCACCGAGATCAAATAGAACCCAACACAAGGATATCATTTGATTTCTACCGGTGTCTACGTGGACAAAAAATCTGTTCAAAATTTATAAAAATCCGCAAGATAAATAAAATAAAGGGATAATTTCTGTTGTACGTATAACAAATGCACATAACTCCTCTTATACTTATAACATTTCGTAAATTCCTTTTATACCTATAACATTTTACCTTAAATTCCTCTCATACCTATGTAGTTAAAACCATCATTATCTACCCTATTGAAAAAATGATTTTGCCCCTTTAAAATTTTTTAATTGAGATAATTTAACCTTAACATGACTTAATTAATGGTAG
>JAXCLR010000050.1:14367867-14397327 GCA_035584095.1 Annona squamosa
TTTTTCCAAAATGCTTACCTCAACTATTTCTTGGATCACCTTATCCCTTCTTCCCCCCGCAGTGCAAGGGAGCTGGGATAGGGTTTTCCTTTTTCCATCAAAAAAAAAAAAAAAAAAACTATATTATAAATCGAGTTGGGTTACGGGTTCAAGTTGAGACTAATTTTATTTACGTCCCTACCGCTACATAATACTCAGCTTTAGGCATGCTTGTTTATCAATAATGTAGCTTTCATAATTTTCTCTCTACTATTATGTATTCTGTCCTAAATTATTTAACATATTAATTATCTAATAATTTTATTTTTAAAATTTTACCCTTATACTTTAATTTTTTTTCCAACTACATTGTCTATTCTAAATTTATTTCTATTATATCATATCATTTATGGAATTTTTAGCACATTCTCTTTTTCACTTCTCATTATGTCATCAAAATTCACATTCCCAATAACTGGTAGATTAAAAAAAAGCACGTATAAAATGAAGAGCTCTCATCCATGCTTTCGGCTGGGTAGCTTTTCTATGTTTTATTTTTTATAAACATATAAAGTTAGTTGTGTTTAATTTCTACTAAGTTTTACTAATTTTGGATGTGTTTAGGTATTTTTTATTTTTAAACGGAGTGACATTTTTGTAATTTTCCGCCTATAAAAATTTAAAAAATGTCACTACGTTTAAAAATAAAAATACTTAAATACATTCAAAATTAACAAAACTTGGTTTACATATTAAGCACAATTAACTTTACATATTTATAAAAAAAATTATGAGAAGTCCTACAACCGGAGATATACCCCTCTAAAATGAAATATGTACTCATGTCTTCTAGATATATGAACTCTTCATCCTTTTAATAATTTGAATTTAACAATATAATGTAAAAATATAAAAAATATTTTTTATGTAAAGCCATAAAAAATTAATTTTGATTATTCAAACATGCGCCACGGTTAGCCAAATTAATGGGGTTCAATAGATTTTTTAAATAATACGATGCAAATCTATTAATGGGGCTTTATTTTTATGAGATGAGGTACAACTTGTAACCTTTACGTTTTCCATTCTTTTGATTTTACTTTTTTTAATCCAAGTCATATTGTGTTTGTTGAGCTTAAGGGTGCATTTGTTTTTACCTAAACTTTTCAAACCAAAATTCTTTAATCTAAAACTTTTTATCTTCATAACAACCTTATTTTTTAATTAATTCTTTGCATCTTCCTATACAACTATCATGCTCTTCAATCATATCTATACAACTACTCATACAACTAATATATCTATTTTAATTTTATTTTCTTTACTCATCATTGCCTCTATTATATTATATCATTTTCTCATATTTTAAAAAAATTTGTCAAAAAATTTTCATTCAAAAATTTTATCACTTCCGAAGCATATTTTAAATATAAAAAATTTGATTAAAAGTTTTTATAGTCTATAATATTTTTAAAAAGTCACTTCAAAAATTTTCTTGCCAAAGGTTAAAATTTAATCATTAAATAAAAAGTTAGTTATGAATAATTTGTGGCATATGTTAAATAATAGCCATTGAGAAAAAGTTTGGTTGCTAATAGTCGATGATTTTTGTGTTTAGGCAATTAAATTTTAATTTAGTTGCAAAAATAACAATATAAACAAAGAAATTATTTCTTGCCTATAAAAGAATCACTATGAGCAAGAAAACTATTCCTTTCCTACAAAAGTATCATTATAAGGAACAATAAATTTATTGCATAAGCAAATCACTATAAGCAAGAAAAATTTTTCTTGCACATGCTTTTGCCTTAATAATAAAGAGTTTTAGTTTCTAATAATGATGGCCTAAAATGCATTTTTTTTTGTTAGAATTTTTTTTTTTTTTTGCAATGATTCTTGTAATGGTTCATCAACCTATTCCATTGTCCTATTTTGATAATTGATAAGAAATACACTTCGTTTATTGCATTTATTGTCATTTATTTAGCTAAAAAACCAAGTTTAGTTAAAATAAAAAAATACATATGAAGCATATTTGCTTAAAAATATACATTTATATATAAATTATAAAATATTAAATACATTAATATATACATTAGAATATAATAATACTTTATAAAATTATTTATTCTTAAGTAATAATATTTTGCAATTGAAATACAACTTTAAAATTAACTTTTAGTTTCAAATTGTTTTATTAGATTAATTTAAACAGATGTAGATGAAGGTTGAGAAAAATAGATATAATTATGTAAGAGGCCTGACCTATTATGCGTCTGGCCTTAAAACCTATTTTTTTTTTATTTTTTTCATGTGTAAGTAAATTTATGTGTATTAAATTTATAAATCAAGTTTTATCATTTTTGAATGCTTTTAAGTATCTTTTTGGATTTTTAATCTCTAAAAGTTACGGAATTGCCACTGTGTTTAAAAATCTAAGCAAATATTTAAAAACATCCAAAAATGGTAAAACTTGATTTATAGATTTAATACACCTAGATTTACTTACCAATAAAAATAAATAAATTTACCGGCCGGATGTATGGAGTAGGCTGGACGCCGGATGTATGGAGTAGGCGTGCGTCCAGCCTGCAATGATCAGGCGTCATTATGTAAAAGTGAGGTTTCATAGATGGTGAACTCATTAAAAAACCATTCAAATATTCATGTCGTAAATACGATGCATGACTTGAATCATAAAAACGAAATTGGAAAGAAAAAAGGAAAAAAAAGAAAAGAAAAGAAAGACATTGCACTGGTTTCACATCCGCAAAACCTTTTTTTAAATTGTAGATCAATCTAATTTTGTACTTCATAATCACACTGATAACATTTAAAAATTAAATTATTTTTGGTAAAAAATGGATTCTGTTAACTCTGATCGAAATGGTCGAATTTTAACTACGTTATTTTAGAGCGTTGATCATTTCAATTACAAGATGAGGTGGTATTTCAGATATGGAAACCACTTATCTATCAGGACTGGAGAAGATCGTAGCCAGAATTTACGGACTATGAATCATTCAAACGGTCAGCATCGATTCAGTGCAAGATTGTAAATCGACGGCGCAATTTAAGCCACGTGGCGCATAGGGAGGGCAAACGCGGATGGTCGTAACAGATCTAAAAAAAAAAAAAACCGCAAATCCCGGAAACGGCGCCGTCTTGAACCAGCTGAGGTGGGGCCCACATAGTCTCCCGTTGGACGGACGTTAGGCCAGTGGCCGCGGCAGAGCACAAAAAAGTGCCGCGTAACGACATTTACCGCTGAATTAACGGCGTTCCAGTCGCTCCCGCTCCCGGACGCGACGCCGACGCGCTTCCGTGCAGAACAGGCAGCCCAGCAACTGCTGTACACCTGTAGGGTGCGTTTGGGGAATGCAACGACGGGAGTGGAGAGAGATCTCATTTCCCAATCCATTTCAAATACTTTCAGCAATCTTTAACTATTTTATCTTTTACTTTTATTCTTATATTTTAATTGTTTTTTATGCAACTATGCTACTTATTCACATTTTAATGATGTCACTCTCACAATTTCTAACAAAATTTCCACTTCTCTACTTCCAACCTATATTTATTCCTAGACACACCTTAAGTAGAAAGTAAGAAAGCCAGAAATTTTTTTTAGAATTGTGTGAGTGATGTGATATGATGTGAGTAAAATAAAATTAAATGAGATAATTGTATGAAAAATGATTGAAATATAGAGATAAAAATAAAAAAAAGGCTAGTTAATTTAACTAAAATGATTGGAATGCATTGACAAATGAATTTACCATCTGCCCTCCTCCCCAATTATATTCCCAGATAGCTCGTGCTCACGTCAATAGTTCCCTACATGAAAGAACAGTGACCTATGTCAACACAATTTGCTTGTCCATTATGAAATCTAGTGATTATTATTAGTGCATTAAGATAAAACTTTATATATTGGGTGTGTTTGAGAAGTGATAAAACTTTTAATGAAAAATTTTTATGTAAAAGTTTTTAAAATTAGAGAAAATAATATGATATAATTGGGGCAATAATAAATAATAAAGATAATAAAATTAAAATAGATAGGGTAGTTGTATGGGTGGTTGTGTAGAAATAATTAAACAGTAAGATAGTTGTATAGAAAGAAATGAAAAAATAATTAAAAATATGGAATTTTGGAAAGTAAAAAATTCTAGATTGAAAAGTTTTAATGAAATCTAAACATACTCCTTAATTAAATAAGTAGTAGCAACATCTCGCTGTTATGGCACTTTGTTAAAATTGGATTTGCTATGAGCCAAATCAAATGATTGGCGGCTGATGGAAATTTGGCCAAATGCATTTAGGATATGTTTATCACTCTAGCTAGGTAGGAGAACTAGATAATCTACAACATTTTTTACTAATAAGTAGGAGAATTTGATAGTTGAGGAATGCTTACTACATTAAGTGAAAGAGACCAAATTTCAGTGAAGTTCAGGCTTGGTATGTACAAAAATTAAGGCTTTCACACCTACTGGCAGAGGTGTTAATGATTAAGTCAATCCATGAACCCACCTGTCCAACCTATTCATAAATAGATTCAAATTAGAATTTTTAAATAAATAGTTCACGATCTATTAATCTATTCAACTATTTAAATAAACAAATGGATTAAGGTTGAATGTATGTTTACAACTCGTAAAACTTGTCTGCCCATCTATGACTTGTTAAAGACAATATATAAGAGGTATTCCTAATTCTAATATGTGATAATTGAGATGTGACTACTTGAATTTATTTTAGCATGGAAAGTCTTGCTTGACACACCCTTATATTAAATGTGTATTTTTGAATTTTGCAAATTTGTATTCATGTTAATTGAATTGTCATATGAAAACAAAATATTATTGACATATTGAAATAAGAACAATGGACATTTTATTAAATCCTATTAGCAATCAACTAACCCATTTATTAGATAAGTTATAAACAGATTAGAGTTCAAGCTTCTTAAATGGGTTAATAAATGAATTAAGGTTGAAAATTTTTAAACAGGTTAAGATCATGATTAGACTTTAACCCATTTAACCTAGTTTGTTAATACCCCTACATACTAGTTGTTCTTGCCATAATATCATGCAAATTGGTTGTGCATTGGGTACCCTCGAAGGAGGGGCAATTGAAAATAAATGTTGATTGCAAGAGAAAGCTCTAGGGGATGTTGTTGGTTTGGGAATAGTAGCAAGGGATAGTGCAGAAAGATTTATTATAGCAAAATGTTAGACATAGGCAAAGATTTTGAACTCACTCATGATGGAAGCGAGGGGGGTGTGAAAATGGGCTTTAATGGACATTAGTGTTAGGAGCTAGGTGAGGGGAGATTGAGAATGATTTGTTACTTCTTATCCAGTTTTTAAATTATGTCAAAAGGATAAAAGCAAATGGGAAAACCACTTTGAAAGAGATTTTGAAGCTATCTGACAGAATTGGTGGTCTGAGTTCTTTGCATGTCTTATAAAGAGGGAATCAAGTGGCCCAATCTATTGGAATCTTTATAAAAATATTAATAACAACTCTGTATGGACTATAAAGAGTGGATATCATCTTTGCTTTGTAGTGACTTGCATGTAATTACTAAAATTAGGGAGCCTTTTTTCCTATACCTAAATTTCTATTTTGGATTTTTGGGTTTGGATTGGCCTAAGAATCTGTTACTATCAAAAGATTAAATAGGTAGCGGTAGTGATGAAGAGTTGGATTCTACAATTGCATCATTATGAGCTCAAAAACTTAATTAGTTGGCTTTTCATCACCAATTTGTTGTAGTGAAAACACGTCTATGTGAACATACTTTAATTAGGGGGTCATTTGGTAATGTGTAAAATTGCGAGATTATGGAAAATGATGGGAAATGAAAAAGAGAATATTTTGATAAATATGTGATTGATAAAAAAACGATATGGGTATAGTTGGAATAAATAGGTCTGTTGTATGTAGTTGGTAGAGAAAATAATTTGAATGTAAGAGTAAAGTAAGAAAATAGTATGATTGATGGAGCAATGATTGGCCGTGGGAAAACAAATCGCATGATTTTCCACACTTGCATGTTAACAAATGTGTCATAGATTAACAAAGAATGTCTATAAAAATTGTATGTCAATTAACTACGTTGATGGGGTTTGGACTTTGAGATCTTTGAAAAAGCATGAGTCACAATGAGATTGTTTACCAATATATAGTGTATTGTGACTATAAGAAGGATTCAAAAAAAAAGCTCTTTGTTTTATTAAATGGGTGTTTTGGTAAGAATAAAAGTAATTATTATTTTTCAAATTTTAAATTATTTATATTATAGATCTATTTATATCAATTTTATTTATTTTTAAGAAATATATTTAAAATTTTAATCTACTATTAAACTTGGACCATTGCAAGAAATTTGTTATACTTAATAATATATTTATGATAACATATGTAATACTCCAAGTATTAACAACTATGTAAATAGATGGTGTTGTATACAATGTAGCTTAAGAGGCCAAACGATGATAAAATTTTGAAGAATCAAAGGTTGAATATATGAAAGATTACGTGAGTTGTTACAAATGTGCAAATTCTAATGATTGAGAACTGGATGGATGGTTTTCGTTAAATGGCTTGGTAGAATATTGGGATAAATTATCATATGTTCGTCAAATGATTTTTGGTACGAGCAAGCCATTAACTTGATTAAATGATGAATATCTAGTATTTGACTCTTGTATGTGAATTTTGAATTAGAAAGGGGCATTATTTAGATTAGATTTAGTGTAAAATGTATTTAGGCGTGGACAAGATATCTAGTAGACTTGATAAAATGATGAAAATAAGCTTCATTGTATAGTCAAGTTCAAAAGAATTGAGATAGTAAAATTGATTGATAATCATGAATAAGAGTTATGATTTGTGTTAGAATGATTCTTATCATGGTTAAACTATGATCATAGAGTTTTGAGATGATAGTTTTGAAAATTGACCGATTTTGGCTAATTGTGATAATTTGGTAAGAAATGATTAAATGATGAAATTTTAGAAATGACATACAACATATGAATTCTAGTATGGATGAGATGTTAAATATATATATATATATATATGATATGTGAAAAATAATTTTGAGATTATTAAAGGTGATAGTTGTGGTTTGGATTAATGCGACCCATTGTAGAAAAACAATTAAAGAGTTGAGTTGATAGGCAAAATTTTGTGTGAGACATATTTTGATCAACTAAAGGACAAAAATGTTACTATATAATGATAAGAGATATGTGAGAATGATTGAATTGGTATTTAGAAATATTTTTATATGGTACAATGACATGTCGTGAATAGGTAGATTTTTTTAAAAGTTTATAGTAACAAAATTTCGAGATGAAATTTTAAATTGTGACAGTACATTAGTACTTGAAGATAAAATACAACAAAAAAATTGTCTTAATCAAAATTGTGCAGAGAAAGTGATATACAAACTGGTGAAGGTTAATTGAATCGCAAAGGGGGCATGTAATTACTTCTGAATCACATTGGGCCATATGATTGTGCTTGAACGACTTAGACAGAGATTTAAACGGAGCCATGTGATTGATCGTGGGTATATATGTGTAGGAGAGAGTCCATTTGCCCATTTGTTAGCCTCCTTTTTCGTCTTTCTTTCCTTCATCATTTTTCTCTCATAAAACCCTTCGAAAACCTCCATAAAATAGCTTTAGATGACCCATGTGATGTCAAAGAACATGAATTGCATGAATTCAAGCTAAGATTTAAAGAGATTTTTTTAAAAATTGAGAAAAATAAATTTGAGGTGAGTAGGTTAGTTTCTTTTCAAATAAATCATAAATTTGAGTTAGAATCATATCATTTTTATAAATGTTTATGGGCACCATGTTTGGTTTCATGATTTGGGATCTATGTAGAGAAAGTATGAGTATTGAAAGTTAGAAATTTTGTTGGAAAAGCATGTAAATAATGAAATAAAAATGATTAGAAGTGTTTTCTCATGAGATTAACATGAATTGTGGTAGATTTTGTGATTTGTGGCTTGTGTAGATAATGTAGGGTTATTAGAGTTTAACAATTTTTGTATGAATTAGATGTTAGTAGAAGAAATTTTGCATGATATTATTATGATGTATCAAGTAAAATCCAATGACTAGTTTCGGTGAGTTAAGTAAAAATGCCACCAAGGGTCTATCCTGATGGTAACACCTATGACCCGTTTTGGTAAGGTTGGGTGTTCGCTTCCCCACATGTGCGTCCAGGTGTTTATTTCTCTCTTATTTTGTGAGAGTTTTACTTCTCTCCTTTGGTGGGAGTTTGATTGATAAAAGTTTGTTGTCTTTCTTAGAATATTATAAGAATATCTTAGGACGTAAATGTAATATAAATAGAGATGGTTGTAAATATATACATAAAAAAGTAGAATCCGATGGATTTTGATTAAGTTAGACATGATTTTATGATAAAATTTATGTTGTGTTTGATAAAATGCCTTATTTAGGCTTAATATGTACAAGTATGTATACAAACATATGGAATCATGATGATATAAATAATGTGTGATAAATGTTTAGGAGTATATGGGATGATAAATTATTTGAAATGGAACTTATGATGAGCTAGATGAATATAAGTTATATAAATTGAAATGAGGGTCGAACTTTGTGCTTAGATATATGGATGATGGATGTTGGAATTGGTGATAAATTGATATGGTTGTGTCTAGATGGATTTCAAGATGGTTGAGTGTTGAATTTTGCACATCCTAATTGATTTTCATCATTTGAGACTAAGCCCTTCAATAAATATTTTGATTGTTTTGGTTATATGTTGGGCATGGTTTTATGAAACTGATAGTGCATGGTTTGACATGAGTGTGATACATGTGGCACGTGTGATATGTGTGCATGTTTTACTGAGGCTTGATCATGGCCCTTATTGACATAAGAGTAGGGTTATTTATGACCCTTAATAAACATGAGGATGGTGTAATTTCATAATATGCTTGCTTGCTTGGGTATTGGCATGGCATAACATGATTTATAGGGCTAGCGAGAGTCTAGTGTTTGTATTACATGTTGATAAATCTCGAAAATTTCATATAATTTCATATCAATTTCAAACCTTTAAATATAAAAATTAATATTGGTTTTATATGAAATTTTGTGAAAATTATATTTTCATAAAATATCTATATTTACAATAAAATTGGTCACTTTGCATAAATATGAGAAAAGGAATTAAATAGGCTAGAGATAATTTAAATATTTGGAGTAAATTTATGGAAACCTTAAAAATGAAGTACGCAATGGACCGTTGTATAAAATATTATAATCTTAATATAAAAAGGAAACTACATATATTAAATAAAACTAAGTTAAAAGAAATATATATATATAATAACATAGAATATTTGCTAGTTATTTAAACAAGTTGAGGGTAAAATTACAAATGTGCTAAATGACTCCATTTGAGTACATGTGGGTTAATATGCAATATTCATGATAAAACAAAATTATATAAGGAGAATTACATAAACTTTAAAAGATTGCAATAATAACTTTTGAAATATGTTTTAGCCAATCAATATAATTTGGATAAATTTATAGAATGGTTAAATTGGGTAAAATGTGCATCTATATAATTATAAATATATTCTAAAATATGGGCATAAGTTAGACCATTCTATAATCTTAAGATAAAATTTCATAAATAAAATTTAAAAGGGTCAAAAATTAAATTAGGAAATATTTTTGGCTTATTGACAGTAGCTGGGTGGAAAATACATTAATTTTCATTTTAATGACGCGTGTGTATGGGTACAGGTACGCCTGTGCTCCATCTTCCCCAAATCCGGCGATTGCAACAGCCCCATTCATCGGCAGCCAATCTCCTCAAGTCTAGCATTCTTCTCACAAATCCCAAACTGCCAAACCCATGTGCTGCCTGTAATTAGAGAAAACAGCAACATCTTATGCATCAAAACCCGTCCAGCCAAAACAGGATGCAACCTGTTTGATTGAGTCGTCCGATCAAAAATTACCAATTCGTCATGCCAATCCAAGCTGCAATCTTGCAATCCACCGAGCTGCCCAAACTAGCAGGTAGTTGCCTCCAACCGCAGCACCGAAATCACGATAAAAAATCTGCCCTTTCCCCAAATTTCTAAACCGACCTCCAGCAGCTTCGGTTCCCTTGCAAAATGCTGACACCGAAACTGAAGCTGCTAAGCGTCCAATCTCAACTTGAAAAATCCACCAGCAGCCCCGAGCAGCAGACATCCCTAATTTCGAGCAACATTTCAGCGATAAGCTCAAGGTAGCCACGACAACAAAAGGGCAGCTATTTGGGCAAAGCAAGAATCCCACGTCGGATTCTCAAGTTAAAAAGGGGTACCCCACACTCAAAGCAAGAATCCCACGTCGGATTCTCAAGTTAAAAAGGGGTACCCCACACTCTATAAATGGGGTCCCTCAAGCCTTGTAAACACAACACAATCTCTCTCTTATATGGTGGGACCACTTCTTTTTGCCCCTTATCAAGTGTGTTGAGCCAAGTAATAAAATTCTCATGAGGTGGAGATTTTCTATTCATATAAGGTGATGTAAAATTTTATTTTTGCTTTGTAATTTACTTTCAGTGTTTCGTCGTTGTTAATTTTGTCGTTTTTTATATTACATTTGCAACTTCATTTCTTATTTTGTAATTTTTATATTAAATTTAATGCATCTTTCTTTCCCGTTTTCATAGTTAAATTTTATTTATGTAGCTTTTAATTGCTTTTTTAAAGTAGATTTAATCAAATTCTTTTTAATTAATTACAATTTCTTCTCTTCTTTTCCTCTCTTTATCCTTTCTCTTTACTCTCTCTCTCTCTATATCTCTCTCTCTCTTTTTTTCCTTTCTTCTCTTCTCTCTTCAACTCTTCGATTCTCTATTCTCTTTTCCTTCTCTCTCTTCTCTTTCTTATTTCTCTGTTTTTTCTCTCTTTCCTTCCTCTCTCTCTCTCTATCTAATTTCTTCTCCTTTATCTCTCGAGTTTCTCTCTTTTCTCTCTCCATCTCCTCTCACATCTCTCTTAAAGCATATTAGTCTCAATCAATTTGAAACTTTATCGCATCTCCGTGGATTCGACCCGACTTACTATTTTTTACACTATCTTCTGTATAGTGTTAGCTTTAATGTATTTTGATTAATTTAATTAAATTAATATTCATAGTATTTTTAACGACAAACGCTTGGTTGGGATTACATATGGTGGCATGACATACATGATTGTATTGGTATGGGTTTGCCCTTGTTTTCATGGATCGCGCATACTTATTAAGTTTACTTGACTCACGTGTTTATTTTGACTTTTTTATAGCGTGACCGAGATTATGAACATCTAGCTATGAGTTAGGTCATGTTGATTTCAAACTAAGGGGATTGCAGCAGGTATAAGTCGTGTAGTTTTATATTGCATTTTTTTTAGAATGATGTATATGTCAAACTAAGGGGATCGCAGCAGGTATAAGTTGTGTAGTTTTATATTGTATTTTTTTAGAATGATGTATATGTGAGACGAATCACATATATGTGCATGTATTATGTGATAGATAATGAAAATGTATTTCTATATTGGGTTGTGATTTATAGATGTGTGGTATATTGAGGCCTTGTTAATATATTTATGATTTATAAATGTGTATTTTACCTATGTCGTGGTTGGTAATTTTGCTTCTAAGTATAAATATGAGATAGAAATGATTATGGTTTAATTGATTTTTTAGATATAGATATGATTATGGTTTAATTAATTTTTGTTGACATATGTTTATTTAATAAATTAGTTGTATATATCCAGAATTGCTACAGGTTTTTTCTCAACTACTTGGTCCTTTACCTTCCTAATTATGATAGATAATGAGGAGATGTCACTAGATCTCTATAGTGGCAACTACCAGTTCAGGGCTACGACTGGCGAAGCATTATAACATATAATTTAGGTACCAATAATGATAAATACAACCACATTAACAACATTTGCAATCAACTCTTAATAATTCTTGTATAAAAAAGCTACATAAATGTTATGTTAATAATTTTTTAAAAAAGTTTCATTTGCTCACATCCAATGGCCCATATATAGTCAACTATGCAACCAGATTATTTGTTGCATATATTATTATATTTATTTATAGCCAAATTCATGTTATATATAATAAATTTAATTATTGCATTTAAGAAAATTTGTTATAGTGGGTTTAATGTCTTTGCTTGACATCCATGATTGTAAAGTTTAACAGCAAAGATTTGATAATTGATGGTAGCCTAAAAGTTTGACAAAATTTATAATTGATAGGGTAAGTCAAAGATCTAATGAGTTTGCTTGATAAAAACTTGAAAAAATTAATGCAAATTTATTAGAATTGATAAAATTAAATAAATTAACGGCAATTTAACAAATTATATTTATGTACTTACAAAGGGTAATTTGTATATATACTCGCATAATTTGACATTAATTGCAGATATCCTCAGTTGTTCCATGAAATACATATTACCTCCACATAGTTTTACTAAAATTGCGTATTACCTTTACACTATTATTTATCGTTAATATCTAACGTGATATTTTGAAAAATAATAAAAATGCCCTCATTGTTATACATAGTTTCATGGGATAATATGCAATTTTGGTAAAACTATGTGGGGGTGATATGCAATTCATGAAACTATTGATGAAGACATTTTCATCATTTTTCACAATATCACGTCAGATATTAATGACAGTTAACGACATGAGGGTAATACGCAATTTTGGTGAAACTATGTAGGGGTAATACGCAATTTTGATGAAACTATGTAATGGTAATACACAATTTTGGTGAAACTATGTGAGGGTAATATGCATTTCGTGATGAAACTACATAAGTATATCTGCAATTAATGTCGAAATACTTGGGTATATATGCAAATTACGCATTTACAAAAATACTATGCCAATCTAAGTGGAGAATATATCTACTTCCAAGAAAACCCATTTTTTAAAGTTTAGTTTGTTAATGGAACTTCAATACATCATTTTTCTTGAGCAATGGGGAACATAAAGCCTTGAACTCGGTGTGCTTAAGCCTTGAACTCGGTGTGCTTAATGGACATTAAAGCGAAGAAATATTCCAGTGGTTGACGGTTGACAGCAATGACGAAATGATGATGGAAATCATTGCTAATGATATCTTCGCATGGCAATCATAAATGATAACGTAACCGTTTCGTAAAAATTTCATATCATTAGTCACCTCCATTTGCCAAATGCCGTATATGGTCGATAAATCTTTTCTTCTTTTCTTTAGCATTCTATTCTCTCTCTATATGTGTATTATGTATTTACTTTCTCTCATTGTCATCATTCATTACCCTTTTTCTAAAACAGTTATCATTGCAGAATATGAAATATTAACATTTCAAATCATTATTATATGAATAACCTTGGAATAATGATTGCTTTTCTCTTATTTGAATTTTATCAATTAAAAACTATACAACACGCATGCATATGTATGAAAAATATCGAACCGTTGAATTTGAATAAGATCAACGATAACGCAAGTATAACTAGTGACTGGACTTTTAAGCCTATCTTGGCTTTGGACTTGTTAAATGACAACGAATCACAACCGTACATGCATCGTGAAACATTTTCATATATATATATATATATATACACACACATATGGTCATCCATTTCATGCTGGTGAATGCATTCATTTCTGTCCATGGAAAGGAACCAAACGAACACGTGTACGGTTGGGATAAGACACCCGTGCATGTCCAGCACGGACGACTGAGAACAAGTATCTTGAACAGCTCCTGGGCTCCGGCGCGTCTGGCAGTGAATCTGCCATGTTCATTTCTCGCGACTCGCGAGCAACCGCTCGCTTCGGTCATTAATGAGCCGAGCCGGTCACTGCTCTTGCTCCGCTCCGCTGCGACTGTGAACCTGTGAACTTGGCCACGAGTAAAACATGGCGGAGCGTGCTTCTCCAGACGTCCTTCACGAGTTCACGTCGACCTTCCTTTCAAATTAATTAATTACCCGTGCACCGTCTTCATTTTTCAAATAACCTCAGGTTATGTGTGGCCCACTACGTTATGATTTGGGTCCACATGTAAGTTTTTTTGATAAAAACAAACACTTGGCGAGGTTTTCGTATATTAGTTTATTTGGGAAAATAATTCTGTTTAACAGGTTTCACAAAGGAGAGTATTACAACAGCTTGAGAACTGTTACATGGCGATAGTTTTTAATTTTAATTAGCATGCTATCTTAATGAGTATTTTAACTATTAATGTAATGGTTAACTTGCGACCGCCGTGAAATGACTGTTACCGTAGGACGCTTCAATCACTATCCTAATCTGCATCCGTTTCACAAAAAAGGCATTTGCAAATTAAAAACTTTTTACTTTATGCATGTTCATAGTAACCTTTAAATTCATTTGGAAACAGGTAAAAAATAATAGAAAAAGAAGAATGTCTGACAAAAATCGAGGCAATATAATAATACGGGTAATGATTAAAAGTACAACGAATAAAAAAAAAGATATAATGATTATATAAGAAAATATAAAAAATATTAAGATGAAAAATGAAAGTTACGTAGGCATTTAAGATATCAAATCATATCAAGATGTGTTTGAGTTTTTTTTTTTTTTTTTTATACTTTTATCAAATTACATATGGAGCCTTAAAAGAAAGTTCCATCTCACCATAGTATCTATTATATGCACTCTAGCTAAGATATTCAGAATCAGCTTGATCGGACACTTAAGTGGGTCAACCCATTTAAAATCTGCGTAAATTTGTGTGTATAATCATAAAGTTCGTTATTTCGAATTTAATTTATCCACTAAAGCGTTAGAATATCGTGAAATTTTATAAAACTTTCCATCTATTATGTAAAAGATTTGATGATATTTGATTGAAAATTTATAAATTCATAAATCAATGATATATGTTTATTTGACAAATTTATATTCATTCTCAAGTAATTTTTATTTTTAGATTTATATAAATCAAGAATTGAGACGATTTCTCAAATCCTAGATAAATACACACATGACAATGATCATCGCGATCTGTTTATTCTAAAACAGTCCATAAATACTTGTTGCAAATCTGGTTTACTAGAATTATTTTTTATTTTGTGTGTGTTTAGGAAGTGATTAAACTTTCGTATATAAAATTTTTCGTCTAAATTTCATTTAAAAAATTTTTAAAATGAGAGAAAACCACATGAGATAATGGGGATAGTGGTGAGAAGTGAAAAGGATAGAATTAAAATAAATATATTGATTATATGAGTAGTTATATATAAATAATTAAAAAGTATAATAGTTGTGTAAGAAAATGAGAAAAAATAATTAAAAATAAAATAATTATGAAGAACAAAAAGTTATATACCGCAAAGTTTGCATGAATTTTTTTGGTTTTTTCAAACATATCCTTTATTGAAAATCTAAAATTACACTTAGCACATGCAAATGAAATAGATATAGTAAGAGTAAAATAAAAATAAATAAAATAATTATATTAAATTTTCAAAAAATGATTGAAATACAAAAGTGTAAAAAATGGTATAATTAAAAAGTAGTATATTTAGGTAATTAATGACTTTAAATTTTTCAGTCTCATCCATTTCATTCTATTGCCATTTATCTCTGATGGTATTCCTGTAATTCTGTGGTAACTCAAGGGTTTTTATTCAATTATCCATGGAATTAATGATAAGAAATGATTCAGCGGCGCGTTATTCGAAATGATTGTTTAGATAGATCTTTGATCTGGACCCTCCATGCGCTTTAACAAGCAATTAGGAATTTCCAAATCAATGGACGATATCCTAACCATTAGATCAATAGCATCATTTGACCAGTTTGTTTTCATCGTATGGCCCATGATTTCAATTTCTGACCATTCTCGCTATCCAATAGATGGCACGCATAGATCAACAGCAGCAGCAGAATTTTGGATGGATGTGATTTCAGGAAGTTATGGAATGAATAGCAATCTGCATCTAGTGGACGGTGTAGATTCATTATTTCAGATATCTACCCACCCTAATTCTTCTATTAATAGAAAATTAGAATCCCCAACTAAACAATGCCTAAAACTAATGAGCTGCCCATATAAAATGACCAGCATGCGTTCCTTCCTTTCCCTAGCAACTTTTTCAAGGCATGAAGATGAGAAGACCAGAAATTGGGATGTTTTGCCGCTTGGGCATTTTCCTGATCACCACCATCTTCCTAGGAGCAACAAAAACAACACCCCAAAATCTGCCCATCTTGGCTTTTGAAGAAGGTTACACTCAGCTGTTTGGTGACACCAATCTCATGCTGCATAGAGACGGAAAAACAGTCCACCTTTCTCTTGATCAAAGAACAGGTTATCTCCTCTTCTTTTTCCGTTCTGCTTCTGTGGTTGGACAGAACATCGATTGGGGTGCATCTGATGCATGTCTTTCTTTGATAGAAGTGGAGGGAACTTCATTTGTGTGGCGCTTAAATGAAGTTATCATGCGAAAAATGAACAACTGCATGAGAAGGAATGGTTATTTAACGGACGGTTCTATTGGAATTGACAGAAACTCAATCCTTGCCATCGTAGCAGATTGTTTATCGACCAATTTGTGAATCCAAAAAGCTTGTGAGGCTGGAGGATTTTCATTCACTTCATGTAAAAATCACAGAAAAGCACTGATGGACATCTTCCCAATCAGATGTTGTTGAAGTGTAGTAATTTGAATTCAAAATTTTCCAAATCGCAACAGTTCCAAAAAAGGAAAACATCAAGCATAGCGATGAAAAACCAAACCCAATACCCATTTTCACATGTTCCTGTTCCTATCTATGCAGGTTCTGGATTCGTCTCCCAGGACCCTTACCTTTATGGGTTTTTCAGCGCTTCAATCAAGTTGCCTTCGGATTACACAGCAGGCGTAGTCGTTGCCTTTTACGTGAGTGATCATCAGATTATAATTTCATTTGTTCTCTCTGCTATTGCTCTTTATCTTCCTCGTCCTCATCTATTTCATGTTTATAATCCTTTTGTTTATAGCTTTCAAATGGAGATATCTATGAGAAGAATCATGATGAGTTGGATTTCGAGTTCTTGGGCAATATCCGAGGGAAGGAATGGCGGATTCAGACAAACGTCTATGGCAATGGAAGCACTGGGACTGGAAGGGAAGAGAGATATGGACTATGGTTCGATCCGACAGAAGAGTTTCATAAGTACAGCATCCTTTGGACTGCTGATGAGATCATGTAAGTTCGAAGAAAGAAAAGAAACTGCATGGTTTTTGTTTTCCCCTTCAATTTTGGTTCTAAAAATAGCAGTAACATGGCTTCTTATAATACCGAAATTAAAAATGAAGGAGATGTCTGAGCAGCGATTCCTTGGATGAGAATGATCCACCAAACCCCACCATGATCGAGGGGTTTCAGTCCTTTCCAATATACAGCCTAGAAAAAACAGATGAATTAAAACGAATTGCATCACTGACTAATAATACTCAGACCTGATCATGGATGACTCCAAGCTTGGAATCAGGATGAGACGTGGTGGGACCCATTATAAGATCATTCTAGGTGAATGAAACATGACTAAAATGAGAATTATGTTCAAAGGCATCCTATTTTTATTGTTATTTGCATTTATTCCAGTAGGGCCAATCGTTTGGATGGTCCAAATCATTGAGATTGAGGCCTCCAACACGAACAGAACATGTTCAAACAACTGACATTCCCGGTTTGATGTTGTTTGAGCGAACCTGGAAAACAGTACTAACGACCCAATAATGAGCTCTACGGAAATTCATGCGTCTCACTGGAGGAATTTTACGATACTGATATTCCCATGAATTCCTGACAGATTTTTCGTGGACAACATTCCCATAAGAGAAATCAAAAGAAATGAAGCCATGAATGCAGACTTCCCATCCAAGCCTATGTCTCTGTATGCTACAATCTGGGATGGATCCAACTGGGCCACTTCAGGTGGCAGATATAAGGTGAACTACAAGTATGCTCCGTACACAGCTGATTTCTCTGATCTCATCCTCCATGGCTGCACGGTAGATCCCATTCAACAGTCAACCAGATGCGGGGATGGTGAAAACAGCCTCCAATCCCTGTCCAAACTCGCATTGCTATCACCCAAGCAAAGATCAAAGATGGGAGAATTCAGGAAAAAGCAGATGACATACTCTTACTGCCATGACCGAAAACGGTACCCAGTGCCACTATCAGAATGTGGCATTGACACAGAGGAGGCCAAACTGTTTCAGCAATCAGGCGAGGCGAAATTCGGCAGTCGTCATCATCATCGTCATGGTAAGAGGAGCAGGGGGACCAGGTGGACCACCAACTTACAAGCTGGAATGTAATTCAACTTCTATGTATTTAATTGTCATTGATAATGCTATTTTCTTATTTCTTTGTTGGATTTAGAGCCGTTTATGGGGTAGATATTTATTGGGTTAGATGTGTAGTGAAGGTATTGTGTATTGCGTAAACTTCTTTTTTTTTTTCTTTTTCCTTTAAACCTTTTTTTCTCTTGTCATTTCTAGAATGGTGATGATTCATTCATCACATGTACGTGTATGATGGAGAAGCCGACACCATATAAGAATGATGGACATACAGGATTCGTATTGTATACCTAGTCCTTTTGATGAAATAAAAGTCAATAAAGGGGGCTTTCTTTTGTCTTGGGCCAGGTGGAGTGGCGGACCATATTTCTAGTGATGGAATCTGTTTCAATGTCAAAAATGCCATTGAAAGAGGGTCTGTGACAATTGTCGTAGGATGGGGCTTCGGGTCATTTGGCGGAGAGGGAATTCCTTTGAGAAAAGTAGGAAGGGAAGAAAAGAGAGGCACGGAAGGCGGTGGCGCCCAAATCAGATTGATCGATGCGGATGTGCGGTTGAGGGGACCAAGAAAGAGAAAGGAGGCTTGAAATTCAACAAAAGGCGTCATTAGTGGAAGGCGTGTCTCAAAAATAAAAGGAATTCTCGAGGACTTTTGTGGGCTGGGGCAGTTGGAAGTTGGAATTCTGGACAAGGGTTTTGGTTTGTTGTCACATCAGTCCCTGATCATTACTGCATGGTGTTTATTGCTGCAGATGGCTGTGGGAATTTCCTTTGAATCAGATGGACGAAATATGGCAGCAATGCCACATAAATCTGGCACCCAAAAATACGACTACCGTGCCATTGACATTTGGGGCTGCTAAAGATTTCTACAGTGGCCAACTGCGAGTCAACTCAGTTGATAACCCACTATTTGAGTCGGGTTCGAACTATGGGAGCTTCATCTAATCTCCCGTGAATATAGGTCTTCTGTGAGAATAGGAGAGAATTTGTTGCTTTCATTGTAAATGAACTTAATTATAATATCAGATATCGAACCTCACATCCATTTTTAGAGCATTACAAATGGGTTAACTATCATTTACATCAAAAAACTACACAAGAGTAAACGTTCTAAACCGATCGTTTATCTAAACAAACAAAGTAACAAACTATTCTAATTTTTCTGTCGATTTCCACTATACCCACTATTTTTATCTTTTTTATATATATGTATTCACGCTCATCTTAATTTGTAGTACATTTAAGCCTGAGTTATACTTACAATTTTCAAAGAGAAAGAATAAGCTCTTATTAATTAAACTTCCAACAAAGGAGAAAAGGAGAAATAGAACTCTCACAGAACCGAGTGAATTAAGCATCCAATCTCACTCGAATGGGCAGTGACACTTTTATCTTTAATTTTAGTTATTAAGCTTAAAATTTTCTATACATACCCGCTAAGTATCGTAACATTTCCAATGGGTTACGGAAACTGTTAAGCATAATAAGAAAATTACCAAAATACCATTCCATCGAACCAAACTATAGACGATGCATCCATCCTCTCCTGCGGGTATTCTCCCAAGATTGGAAGTTCTAGCTTGATTTGTCACTCAGAAGTCTGAATCTGAAGAATTGCAGTTAAAATTTCCATTTTAAGTAGATGACTGTATCACATCTCATTCAGCAGACAGGCTACGCTTCTGGGAATTGATCTCTAGGCCCAAGGTTTTATTCTCTGTTTTTATATTTTATTCATGTTTGGACAGTCGTAAGCCCATGTTAGTGGGTTCCAGAAGGCTGTATAGACTGTTTGGCTGCCCTGTATTGGTGGAGGGTTGGAAGACGTGGAGCGTCAGGGGTAATTTTGATATTTCAAAATTTCTAACCTACCCAAGGTAACGGATGATGACCGATTGGTTATGCTTGCAATTAAGTACACAATGAATATGGATGAAAATTTTTAAACTTACAAGATATGATATTTGGATTTGAAGGTCAAAGTAGTACGTACATTTGGAATTGACCCAGAGTTTACAGGTAATGCTTTTAAATATCTTTCATACCATCAAAATCCAATAACGCCTACAGTTTGGTGACCAAGGCCATTGCCCAACGGCACACATCCTGACCTCGTTTCCTCCAAGTCCAGAGAGAAAAACTGGGTGGGGAAACTTTGTCTGCCATTTCCAAAGCATGGTTTCTTACAAGCAATGTTTGGTGAAATTTTGCAACGTCAAATTAGATAAAATACTATTTCATGATTAAGTTATGAATTCATGTGGCTTCCAAAATGAAACTATAAATATATGTACGATGCCTATAATTTGGGTAAATCTCTTTTCCCTGGCATCTTTCTGCCCCTTTGCAACGGAAGGCAGACCTATATATAGGATATACACACCCATCCATAAGGCGAATGCATCCAGTGCATCCGTGAATACGACTGGCAAACTCATGAGAACGAGTCTGACTGTGCCAAGGTCTACGAACCAGCAGAACCTGCGGCCTCCATCCGCTCAATTAGTCTGAGAAAATTGCGGACTATCTGTTTTCCTTCGCTGGTTATTATGCTTTCTGGATGAAACTGGACGCCCTGCAATCCAGTGCACATCAGTTCATACAAGTAGAATCTGAATTAATGGACGGTTGCTTTTGATTCAAAACTAAACACACAAGAAGATCATTTCATAGGATACAAGACTGACATTAATTCCCAGTATTTTAATGGTGGTGGAAAGAAGTACTGTTTTAGCGTCTTGATCATTGCATGGGACCCACAACTGACATTAATTCAGCATGTGGAAATATAGATAGCAACATCAACTCCCATTGTGGACAGCATATGAAAATGCAAGTAATGAGAATAATCACTTTAACCTACCTGGACATGCTTATATTTTCTGTGACGAGCAGCCATTATCAATCCTTCTTCTGTCCACGCTGTAACCTCGAGTGCATCATCAGGAAAACTATCCTTTTCAATCACAAGACTGTGGTATCTTCCAGCTGTAAAAGGGCTGGCGTAAGTTGAAGACAGGGATCAGCCACAGAATAAGCAACTAGCCCATTTCCAAGCACAATTATGTTAGCACTTAGCACCCACCAAGTTGATTGTCAGTCGATCCGAAATTTATCATCTTACAGTATTCAATTCAGAATCCCTTTGATCTTATAATCTAATAAACTGAAGGTCACTTGTATAATGCAGTGAATACAACAGCAAAACCGAAAGGGGAATCTGCTTAGATCAAAATGGCATCTCAAATTTGAGAATCTGCTGTTTCCTTTTCTGTTATTTTGTTATCTGGTTTTCTGATTCGGTTCCACCTTCGCTTTAAAAACATATTGCAATTGCTAAAGAACTTATCAAGCAGTGAACCTTTATCAAAACTTTGCTCTTGACATGTCTATCAATTTAGGTACAAAGATAAAGCCTTCTAGTTACCAACCTAGATTTACTAAGATATAAATTATTAGAGACTGCAAAAAAAACAAACTTCTTTAATTAAAATACACCCATGATCAGTCCAGGACCCAATTAGAACAGCATGCATGTTTTAATTCCAATCATGAAAATGGATGCGCGCCAATCAATCAGAATGGTAAAAACAGCGGCACAAAATTGTACAGAGAAATGAAGCATGTGTTATGCTAATTTTCCCCTTTACATCCAAAATCATAAAAGGGGGTGAAAATATGAAAATCAAAATAAAAAGTGCATTCCAACTTTGTTGCCTCCAACCCATTATCTTTTAGCAGTTCTTGATCAACTAGATCTTTCAAGAAGCAGGGGCAAGAAACAAGCAGTCCGACCCAACCCTTTTGTTGCCTCCAACCCACTGCCTTCTAGCAGTTCTTGATCAACTCGATCTTTCAAGAAGCAGGTGCCATGTGTGCATATAAAGACAAGAAATTCTATATTTTAATTTAGCACTTGATTAATCACGTGGTGGTGGCAACAAAAAACTGGAAGATGCTTAAGGGAATACAAAACTTACTTTGACAGACCTGCAAGCAAACCATCTTCGCCCTTCTCATCATAGAAAACTCGTGAACTTTTCCCATGCATGACACCAAATGGAGAACGCACAATCCGTCCTGCAGAACCATAAGCGACTTTGTTTCTGATACTAGCTTTAATTAATATGGCTGACTCTACTGCATATATTCCTCCAAATGGGTGGCAGATTCGGAGTAGAGTAACAGAGGGAAATTGTTATCTTTTAGTTTTGCATGAATTAATAAATCACTGTGAAGTCAACTTTCTCCACTTAATTCAATCTTTGATTTTAACACTGATATAGGCATTTGTAGCTTATGAATCCCATTGAAGGACAAAAGTCAATCATTAAATAGAATGAATTTGGAACATCTTGCTTGTTGGTGCTTCAATCAAATGTCTCAAAGACCACACACAAAGGAGTGGTTTCACCTGATTTGATCAAATTAGTCACTGGAAGTTCACTTCAGTCTGGACAAAAGTTTAAGAAGAATATCCAGAACAACAGGTCAGTCCAAGTTCAGTGAATGCCAATGCAAGTACTCCTACAAAGAAATAAAAAGCACAGCTCTCCACATAGCTTGTTGGCAGCAATCATTAATAAGCATTCTCTTCTCTACACAATCATTTACAAATACATTTTTTTTCATGTCTATTATATTCAGATATACATACCCCAAAGGTGGCTCAAGCCAGTTTGAACTAACAGTTGAACCAGTTCAAATCAAGCTGCTCAATTAATCATTCAACCAAGTTCAAGTTTTTAAATTTCTGATTTTGTAATGCATCAGTGCATAGCACTATGCCCAATTCCATTTCATAATACCAGATCAGCAAAAGAAATGTCTCAACCAGCTTCCAAGCTTATTAGTCAAGTCGAAGGCATTACTACACAGTATTTGGTAAGCCAGGATCCACTAAGATTGAGGGGGAAAAGCAACTAATTGCTTATTAATTATGATGAAAAAAAATCCAGTAAAGAGAAGTTTGCTATAAAAGTAAGGTGAACAACATTCACCACTGGAGAATTACCTCCAAAAGCCTCACCAATGCACTGCAAACCCATGCAAACTCCAAATAAAGGTACTGTTGGACCAAGCTCCAAAACAGTTTGTAATGATATTCCTGAATCTTGAGGTGTACCTAGAGAAGGGAAGTGCAAAATCATTCCAAAAGTTTTGGTGGGGTGGGTGGGTGGGAGAGAGAGAGGAGGAGGAGAACAGATGTCTCACCAGGTCCTGGGGAAATAAGAACTCCTCTTGCATTCTTCCTGTACATATACAACAGAATGTTATTCTGTCATTTATGACCAATTGTTCATTTCGACAGCTGACAGGAAAAGGGATTTACACTAAATGATGTCCAAAGAAATGTTCATAGTTTAGTTAGTTAGATCATCGACGTTTAATCATGGACACAAGTTCCCAAAAATCTGCAGAACCGATGTTAAAGATATATGGACTTCCATCCCCAGTAGGCCCATACAAACAAAACTTCTAGACAGCAGAACAAGGCCAGTATGTATAGATAGGGCCTCTCAAAAGTCTGAACTTGCATCTTCATTCAACCTGATCTAGTGAGTCCAAGTATTCTCTTCTGGACACCAGTCTCATATGAAGATAGAAAACATATACAATGGCCATTGGAACTTCGAAAGAATGAGAAAGCTTACCTTTTCATTTCCTCTATTGTGAGTTCATCATTTCTATATACCTCAAAAGTAGTGCCAAGCTCTCCAATATACTTCAGGCAAAAAAGGATACAGCGTAAGAACAATGGTTCCCAATTTAAAGCCATTCCAAGTAAGCAAGACTCTCCCATGTGCTGAGAATGGGCAACCAAACTGCCCATGTGTTAGCTCAACATGCTGTATATGGTCAATGTCAGGTTTGTGAATGGTGGGACAATCCACCAAGTTGTATCGTTGATGAACACTGTTCTGACTCAGCTCATTTAATTCAATTTTGATGCTCTTCCTACTCTCCCAAGCTCCAGCTACTCTGATGGGTTGGAGCTGGGTGGAGGAGGAAAGCCTTTGATTAAAAAAAATAAAGGGTAATTTCATATATACCAACTAATTTTACCCTTAATTTCACTTACACCCATAAATTTTTAAAACTTCCTCTCATACCCACGAACTTTCATCTTAATTCCACGTACACCCATGCCGTTAGGGATCCGTTAAATCGGCCGTTAACCCCCTCGTAAAATGACAAATATGCCCAAGATCAAATATAATTGTTTTGCTTGAAGTTAAAGATTCATATTCAGATGATATATGATTTTATAGTTGTAGAATTACTACATATTCATTATAATATGAATGTTTAGTTATAAAATCATAATTTGGGTTGGATGTTTTTGTCTTTTCTCAAATAGTTAACGACCACTTTTACAAATCTCTAATGACAGAGTATAAGTGGAATTATGATGAAAATTCGAATGCATGAGAGAAATTTTCAAAAATTGATGGGTATAAGTGGAATTATGGATAAAATTCGTAAGTATATAAGGAATTCACCCAAAAAAAAAAGTAAGCAAGATTCAAGCAATCGTAAAATATATGTAAGACGAACTTTTAGTTATTTCAACAGCATTTATGAGGCTCATGAAAGTTGGAAGAATCACATAGATAATGAAAGATAAGTGTGACGCCTACAACAAAAGCAGGATCCTTATGTAATATGAACTCTCAAACAAACCCAACAACTGGATCTTGAAAAACATAGACGTTGTGATCAGAGATGTTACCCATACCATGTCAAATCTGAACTCAAGCCGCATCCTAACCAACAGATGGATTGCGTTGATAGGAAGAAATACTCTGGGAAGAGGTGGGAAAAAAGACTTCTTTTCACTACTCTAGTATGCCAAGCACACTCCTACCACTCCAGACCATGACTACACCATCGAGAGACGAAGCTTCACACGAATTAAGACAGAATTGGTACAGTGACCCATGAAGGTCACACTAAATTTCACAGAGCAATCAACCAGAACCAATACGCTGAAATCGACATCCTAGCGATGAGTAAGTTTCAAGCACAAAATTCAATACTATTTTCCAACGACCAAAACCGCTTCTAAAAATCAGAAAACGAGAATTTCAAACTAACATTCCAAATCTGGCATTCACCTGACAGAGGTTGTAAGTGAAGCTGTCGTAGTTATCGATAACAATGATCGGATTCCCCTTTTTCTTCCCATCCCCCACCGAAACGTCGAAATTGTTGATCCCGGCGGCACCAGCCACCAGCGCCGCCCTAGCAGCCCGTTTCCGGATTCCTGAAATGCAGTGGACGAATAAGAGGGGATTAAGCTCTTGAACGGGCGAAAATGCAAAAACCGAGCTGGGATCCGCTGCGTTTGATACCTTCGGGAATAGCGAAAGAGGGGAGACGGTGAGGAGCAGATGCAGGTGGTGGAGGACGGGAAGAAAGAGAGTTGGATGAAGGACGGAGGGAGGCAGGTTGGACTCGGAGAGAGGCAGCCATTGCAATTTGCAGGCGAGACGAAGAAGGGAAATCAAAGAAAGGTTGATATTTGGAGTTGGGATAATTGGAAAGGGGTATGAATAATTCATGAGCCAAGGGAGCTGGATTTGGTAACCGTCGCCGTCCATCTCTTCACGTCTTGACTCTTGCGTCTTGACTACTGGCGCTTCCTGTTTTCTTCTTCTCCTTTTTCTTTTTCTTTTTTTTTTTTTCCTTAAATTTTCGGAGATTTGCCTGCGAGATTTGACAAATATTATATTAATGCCCCTTAAGTTAATCAAATTTACAAATACACCTACAAAGTTTGTATAAAATTACAACTTTACCTCTTTCGTTAGGATGTTAGATTTTTATGTAAAATAATGATAATATCCTTTAACCCAAGCAATAAATTTGTAATTTTTTAAAATATTATAGATATATTTACTATTTCATTATTTTATATAATGTATTATTATTTTAGATTTTTTTGTAAAAATGCTTATAATATTTTCAAAAATTAAAAGTGTATAATTTAACTTAAGAACATTGATATCATTTTACATAAAAATCTAACAACATTGTAAAAGAAAGAATACAGTTACAATTTTATACAAATTTTATAAATTTATTTGCAAATTCAGTAAACTTAAGAACATAGATGCAAAATTGGTTAAATTTTGTTGGCACAATTAAAAAATATATATTTTTTAAAGCAATGAGGATGGCCTCAGCAAAAGTCGGTGCTGAATGTTACCGTACGCAGAAACAGCCGCTAGGGGATGTAACTCGTCTCGGTACACCTTGCAAATTGAACCCCCCCAAAAAAAAAATTTAAGTTAAATAAATCTTATAGCTATTTTTTAAAGTTCGAGTTTTTTGCCAAGCTCGAACCGGATTGGTACAATTCGGTTGGCTCGGTTTGAAGAAAATCCAAAATCTAAATCCGAACGTCAATCCAAATAATTCATGGGGTGCTCCAAAGATAAAAAATCCTTGAATCATATTGTATATTTCTCATTCACAATATAACTTCTTAATTTTAATTTAATAATAATCCCAGAACTACCCAAATAACCAATGTATCCTGACTTTAAATTTTGTGTTATTTGGGTTAATCAGTAATTCAAGCTGAAAGCATATTAGTAATTCAAGTTAACAATTTGTGTTAGTGCATCGGTAAAATGGTTCTTTTTTTTTATTATTGGTACATTTTACCTTCATCTTAACATATATTACATTGAAGTTCCAAGACATTTTTACAAATCTGGAGACACACAGCTCCTCCAAAAAAATCTAGAAACACAGCTCTACCGAAAAATGAAAAAGATACAACTTCCAGGAATTGAACAGGAGACCACAGCTCCTACTAATAATTTTTTACTTCTGACTAAAATCCTACATGCGAGATTCAAACTGTACACAGCACACCCCAGCACCTACACAGCTTTATCACGCCTGCGGTGACCACAGGTAAATGGTTCTTATCAACTCATTATTATTATAATAATAAATAAATATCCTTATTTTTTATTAATCAACAAACACACATTCCAAAAATTATTATTATATTACGTACAGCGTACTGTTGTAATAAAATCTTAAAATATTATTTCAAGATTATCTTTTTATTGACTGACATTCAAGATTTAACCATCATAAGCATTGTGATAAAATTCTAAAATTTTCTATCCAAATTGTTTATTATAGTTTAATATATGCAGGCATTTTTTATTTAAATTCGGATTAAGATTATACACAAACCCAATAACACCGAACTGGTGGGGACATTTTTATTATAATTATAAATCATTTAATTGCTTATTGGAATATGATTTTTTGCTTTGTGGAGTACGGACAATTAGCCATCAACCAATTAATTGACTAAACAAATATTTTTTTTGTAATACTTTATTTTTACGCGAAAAAATTATTGCACATTGACATTCATTAGTCAATTATGAATTATACACTCATGGGCTTTTCTCATGTAAGACCCGGTACAACTTCTAAACTCCCAATGAGTTTCCCGTATATTTTAATTTTCTTTGCATTTTAATAATTTATTTCTATACATTTCATAATTTTTAATCATTCATCTCCCAAATGCACACCTTAGTGCCGGCTTGGCTAGGAAAAAGCAAGATATCAAGTTCATAAGCTTAAAGGAAAGGGTGTGAAAGAAGATTCAAAGGTGGAAGGAACATTTCCTAAAAAAAAACTTTCATTAAAGCTGTTGCGCAAGCCCTACCTAACTACACAATGAGTTTGTTTTTACTTTTCGAGAGCTTCTGTAATGAATTGATCAGCCTTATAAGCAGTTTTTGGTTAGGGGAGATTAGGGGTAAACGGAAAATGAGTTGGATTGCTTAAAGGGACATGTGCAAATCCAAGGCAAGAGGTGGTATGGGCTTACAGAAATGCAAGCCTTCAATCGGGCACTTCTTGCAAAACAGTTTTGGCTCATTACTACAAATCCTAGTTCTCTTTGTAGTTACTTACCGGAGACCAAATACTTTGGAAGAATTGGAATTTGGTGTTGTCAGAATAGGAAGGGAGATTCCTACACCTGGAGGGGAATTGTAAATATAAGGGCAATTCTAGAGAAGAGGGGCAAATGGCACATTGGAAGCGGAAGAACTGTCAGATTCTTCAGGGATAGGTGGACCTCAGGCAACCTGAGGTTGGCTGACCCGTTACCAATGGGTTTTTCAAAGAAAGACAAGGTTGCCAGCTTCCTAAATGAGGAGAATGCATCATGGAACAGAGAGAAAATCATTGCAGCTGTTGGGGAACATGGTTAGAAAGAAATTCAACTTGTCCCAATTCCTGGGATGGACGAGACTATCACCTGGTTTTGAGAAGCTGAAACAACAGGGGTGGTTTTTATAAAATCAGCTTACAAGATGATGTTGGCTAACTGTTTCTGTTTTGCAAGAAATAACATAAACATGTCTAGATGACAAAGGGATAGAGATAAGGTATTACACAGGAGGCTTTGGAGAGTCCGTCTTCCCAGCAAAGTTAAGATTTTCATGTGGAGGCTGCTGAGAAATGCATTGCCAACAAAGAAGATCTTGTTTAACAGAGGTATTAACACTCAATGCGAGTTGCGTGGCAAATTCCCTAAAGATTCACAACACCTTTTTGTCTTCTGCAAGTTGACCCGGGGTGCTAGAGAGATGCCTGTGCAAGATAGGAACCTCTGGACCCCGAGGGACGCAGTTAGATGCATTCTTCACCAGCTTGCAAGGAGAGGGGAATGAGGAGTCATTGGAACTCTTCATATTGCTCAAGTGGAGGATTTGGCATTTCCAAAACCAAATGAGAGAGACTGGAACCAAACTTAAGTTCGATGGGATCCAGGATTACTGTCGAAGCTTCAAAGATGAGTTCAAAAGATCAGATGTTATCTCGGTAGCAGTCATTGCAAACAAAGTCTTGATTCCTAGATGGAAGAGGCCTACTCACAACCACTTCGAAGTAAATATGGATGGAGGCAAATATGTAAATGGGGAATGCACGGGACCAATGTTTTAAAAACTGAACCGGGAACTGAACCGTTTTTATGTCCGGTTCAGGTCCAACCGGTTCAACCGTGGTTCAAA
>JAXCLR010000050.1:14411814-14425902 GCA_035584095.1 Annona squamosa
ATATAATTTTATCAATATATTTATTTAAAATTAAGAAATAATATAATATTTATGACATCATAAATATATCATGTTGATGTCGCCGGTTCGAACCAGACTAGTTCCTCCACCGGTTCAATCACCGGTTCGGTTCTGAAAACATTGCTTTTTAATCTAATCGTATAATTGTGAATAATCCCGCTCAATCGAACTGTCGGAAAGCATGGATGAAAATAAGACTGGTTTCCGACCAAGCGTATGCCATACTTGTCACCAAATGATCATTTACGACCGGATTTCAGACCGGCACAAAAATATATTTTTTGTTTTTCTTTTGAAATTTTTTTATAAAAATGTTTATCAAGTTATATTTTTTTAGATTAAATATAATTAGTTTAATATGTTTATAAAAAAAATTTAAAAAATAAAAATATATATTTTTGGGCGGGTCTGAACTCTGGCCCTTAAATGATCGGTGCTCACTTGTCACCATATAAGAGGCATTGTTTGAAAAACCGATCAATTCCTTGATCACAAGTTCAAATTTGGTGGCCATATAAGAGATAATAATTGAATAATAGTTCAGCCCAATGGGTAGACCTAGGGTGGGACATGTGATGACTGCTCACTCACCTGAATAGGCTGTCCAAGGTGTGACAATAATGATTCTATGCCACTAGTTGATTTTTAATCATTATTTTTATAAAATTCAGACTAATAATAATATTTATTAACTGCAATTTTTTATAATTCCAAAAATTACTTTAACAAAAAACTATAGAATTCCAAATTGTTTAATTAAATGAATCTATAACTATAAAATTTTTAAAAATTAATGTGCGACCTTTTAAAATTGAAATTTTTACAAATATGCCTATAAAGTTTGATCAATATTTCATCTTGTATCCATAAGTTTGTTAATATTGCAAATATGCCCACGGAGTTTACATGAAATTACAAGCATGTCTTTTCTGTTATGACACCATTATAATTTTCTATAAAATGACGATAATGCCCTTTAGGCCAAGTAATACACCTTCAATTTTTCAAATATCCTACATATATTTGTTATTTCATTATTTTATATATTTATATATGTATATTGTTATTTTAGATCTTTTGCAAATGTGCTTATGATATTTGCAAAAATTATAAGTTTATTACTTATCTTAAAGGACATTATCATCATTTTACAAAAAAATTAACGATTAACGGCGTTATAACGAAGGGACATGATTGCAGTTTCATACAAATTCTATGGGCATATTTGCAATATTGGTAAACTTAGGGATATTTTAATTCACGTGATCTTTGGAATCTTTATAAATATATTGATCAATATTAAATATATTTTTTATTATCTCATTTGAAGAAATTATTTTAGCATAAAAATCAACAGGTTGTATGAAGTCCATTGCATGAAAATCATTATCCATGGTCAAAATGTAAATAATTGATCAAAATTAGAAAAGATAATAACGATGCATTCACTTTTTACAACTATTTTATTTTCTGATTATTTCTTTACATTTTTATATACAATAAATCTACTTTTCAATTATTTTTTTATAACGAGTTATACAATAAAACTATTTATTTTAACTTTATTTTCTTTATTCTTCGTCATCCTCTTTATCATATCATATCACTTCTCTTATTTTAAAAATTTTACGCAAAGGGTGTGTTTGAAAACCGATAAAATTGTTGGATGAAAAATTTTTTGTATAACATTTTTAAAATTGGAGAAAGTAATGTTACATGATAAGAGTACAGATGATGAGTAAAAAAAATAAAATTAGAATAGATAAGTTAGTTATATTGGTAGTTAAGTAAAAATGATTTAAAATTAAGATGGTTATATACAAAACTATAAAGAAATAATTAAAAAATGGAACAGTGGTGAAACTTTCTCAAAAAAAATTTCATTCACACTCTATGTATGAAAATAGCAGCCATATTTGGGTCTCGCTGGACCATGGCACTTGGACGCTGATTAGGTGGAGCATGCTTGTTCTGACCAAAATTGTAGGACTGGGTTCTCTTTAATTTGTTGTATAATCGAGAGCTCTGTCGAGGCCAAAAAGAAGAGGGTTTTATCGTTTTTATCTTATTATGAGTTCTGACATATTGTTGATCTCATGCACCCTACGTCGCAACCTTCATGCCAGGTCATACTTGCCACAAGCATAGTTTTATGAATGGCATGGATGCCGTGAAAATTTTCTTATATGGGAATTGCTGGCTAGTGTAAATTAGTGGAAATTGCTAATGGGAAGCGGCGGCGCTATCAAAAGAAGAAGCTGCACATGGATTCATTATTTGAATTTTGAATTATACATTCAAAATTTTAATTATTTTAGTAATATCTTGACATTTCGCATCGATGTAATGATTATAACTAAATGAAGAAATGTTAGTCATAAGCTTTTTAAACAAAAATACGTACATTGATTAAAAATACAAATAAAGTTAGTGGATTTACGCGTAAAACGCCAATTCAGTGCACACGGTTTCATAATACAATTTTTAATTTTATTTAATTTTTTAAGAATTTTGTCAGCAGATGCTCTTCTATCCGATGGAAACGGCCAGCTATCACTAGTGGTCCATGCTCAGGTTTACTTATCCAATTTATCAGCTGCAATCAGGTGTGCCAAGGCTCCCAAATCTCCACCATATGTCATGGTTGTTGCTCAACTTAAATCCTTTGTTGCATAGCTGTCTATTCAATTTCTGCATTAAAAATCTGGATTGCTACTAACCTTCACGTTGTACTAGGTATGATTTTTAACATTTTCTTTTGATGATGCTCACAGGTCTAAGCTTCCTTGATGTTGTATAGGCAGATATTGGATGCCATTGTAGCAAATGATTACAACAGTTTTACAAAGTGTGCATATGTAGAGAAAGGAAAGAAAATAACATCATTGCCCATAGCCTATGCGAGAGCCCTTATGGGCCCTTCCAAATTACCAACATTGTCAATGACATGAAAATGATCATGTAATCTTTTGGCCTTTGTAAAGGTGTCTCCCTACAGAAATATGTTATTTCTATGAGCTAAAAGCCTCATTTGTATGTAACAAATATTTTGAAAGGAAATTTATTTGGGCTCCATTGATATCTTGTGACTGTTTGTAACTCTCAATAAGGGTGTGTTGTTTGGCGATAAAATGAAAATGTAAGCTAAAACTTTTCACTTTCATAACTATTATATTTTTAATTATTTTCTTACATATTTTTATCTTCCTCCCATTATCCATACTTTCATGGGCTAGGTCCATTATATTCTTGCTTTTTGGGATGATCCCAAAGATACAAATAATGGTGAATATTGTTAGGAAGTAATAAAAAAGACTTGATTTTGCCAGCTATTTGGGACTTATAAATCTTGAAAAAATATTCAGCTATTTGATTAGAGACTTCGCTTCTTATCAAGTTGAACTTGATTAAAATGGAACTTTGCTTCAGTTTAATAAAAAAACAACAGTAAAATAAAATTTAAATAAAAAATGTTAATAGCAAAGAAAAAATTATTAATATAGTGATATTTTATTTTCTAACATAAATTATTAAGTATATATCATTTGCAAAATACACAAATTTATGTAAAATATTTTTAAAAATATTAAATTTAGATGCATTTTGATTGGGTTAGATTAAGTTAGATCGAGTTAGATCAACTTAAATCCTGTTAGATTGGGTTAGATTAGTGACCATTTGTATTTGAGTTTTAGTTAAATTACAATTATATATAATTTAAATAAAAATAATTTATTGCAATTTTATTTTTAGTATATTTAAAAATAATTAGATATGTATATTTAAGTATATTCAAGTCAAATTAATTTAATTCAACAAAATTAGAGATAATATTGGGTGAATTTTTGTAAAGTTTTTATTTAACAGAAATAATAATAATTGATAGATTTTGTGTGACTACCCATTATTTCAATTCATGCTTGTTATACTAAAATGAATTAATAAAAGTTAAGTAATAAAAATATTAATGGAATAGTTTATTTTATGTTTACATTTCTTCATTTTTCAAAAAAATAACTATTTTATTTTACATACAAAATACATAAGTTTAAATCAATCCTAAAAATCATATATATTTAGTTTATTTAAATCCAAATTATAGTTTTATATCAAAAATTTTCATTGGACTTTAAATTTTCATTGACTACTGTAGCAAGTTTTACTTATGGACGCATAATTTTACAGAAAAACCTCATGAATGCAAGATTTCGCAAAAAGCTATCTATTACTAAGAAATTATAGAAAATCAAATTTTGATAGAAAATTTACAGGAGATATAACACGAGGGTACATATTTAGAGGTGTTCTATAAAATGAAATTTTCTATAAATTTTTTTCAATGTAAATATTTATTAAATTGTTCGTTTACATTGATTTCACTTGAAGTAAATAAATTTGAATTTTTATTTTAAATTAATTAATTATAGTAATAATAAATCATAATTATTATATTAATACTTTAAATGTATAATATAACCATAATAATATTATTTTATAATTTTAATAAATTTTGCTATAAAATTTCTATTAAATATAGTTATTTACTAAATTTATCATTTAACGAATCCCAAAAAGTAACATATATTTATATATTAAATCTAAATTACAGTTATATATAATTTATCACAATTTTAGTTTTATAGCATCATATATATAATATTTTTTACTGTGTTATATATTTATGTAAATTTGTATTTCACTTAATCGAGTGGAGTTAATATTTTTAATTATAACTTTATATATTTATTTAGTCTTAAAATTATTTAAAGGTTTGCGTAGTCCTAAAATAATTATTAAGTATATATTTTGCAAAATAAACAGATTAGGTAAAATATTTATGAAATATAAAAAATTAGATGTTATTAGATACGGTTAGACGCGGTTAGACGTTGTTAGATTGAGGTTGATTTCATTAAATTGTATTATCTGAATTTTAAATTCTATTATTAAGGTATAAATGCTGTTATAAGGAGTCTAGGATCATATTACATGTGTTAAAACAAGATTAACTTATTAATTTCAAAAATTAGATACGGTTAAATGCGGTTAGATGCAGTTAGATGCGATTAGATGTGGTTAGACATTGTTAGATTGAGGTTGATTTCATTAAATCGCATTATCTGGGTTTTAAATTCCATTATTAAAGTATAAATGATGTTATAAGGGGCCTAGGATCATATTATAGGTGTTAAAACAGGATTTACTTATTAATTTAAAAAATTAGATGTGGTTAGATGCGCTTAGATCCGGTTAGATACGGTTAGATGCTGTTAGATTGAGGTTGATTTCATTAAATCGTATTATCTGGGTTTTAAATTTTGTTATTAAGGTATAAATGACATTATAATAGGCCTATGATCATATTACATGTGTTAAAACAGGATTAACTTATTAATTTTAAAAATTAGATGCGATTGGACGCTATTAGATTAAGGTGGATTTCATTAAATCGTATTATCTGAATTTTAAATTCCGTTGTTAATGTATAAATGACATTATAAGGAGTCTAGGATCATATTACAGGTGTTAAATTATGATTAACTTATTAATTTCAAAAATTAGATACTGTTAGATGCGGTTAGATGCGATTAGATGCAATTAGACGTGGTTAGACACTATTAGATTAAGGTGGATTTCAATAAATCGCCTTATCTAAGTTTTAAATTCCATTATTAAGGTATAAATGACGTTATAAGGGGCCTAGGATCATATTGCAGGTGTTAAGTTAGGATTAACTTATTAGTTTCAAAAATTAGATGCGGTTATATGCAGTTAGATGCAATTAGATGCGGTTAGACGCGATTAGATACTGTTAGATTAAGGTGGATTTCAATAAATCGCCTTATCTGGGTTTCAAATTTCGTTATTAAGGTATAAATGACATTATAAGGGGCTTAGGATTATATTACAGATGTTAAATTAGGATTAACTTATTAATTTTAAAAATTAGATGCGGTTAGATACGGTTAGATGCAGTTAGATGCAGTTAGACACGGTTAGACGCTGTTAAATTAAAGTAATTTCATTAAATTGTATTATCTGGGTTTCATATTTCGTAATTAAAGTATAAATGACGTTATAAAGGGCCTAGAATCATATTATAGGTGTTAAATTATAATTAACTTATTAATTTCAAAAATTAGATGCGGTTAGATGCTGTTAGATACGATTAGAAGCGGTTAGATTCTATTATATTCAGAAAATAAAAAATATGAATAAATTTTCAAAAAATCAAGAAAAATAAAAGAAATTGTTATTTTTTAGAGTACCTTAGTTACATTAACTCTAAATAATATAACATAACTCCTAATAAAAATTATATTTTCCCACTTTATCAATTATAATGAAATCTTATTAAAAAATAATTTTTTATACACAAATATTTTTAAAAATTGTCAAATAATGAAAATTTTTGTTTACATACATTTTAGTAGTTGATCTGGCAAATGAATGGAATAGATTGAGATTTTGTATATATATAATACAAATTTTATCAAAGAACCAATCATACTCATATTTTTAAACAAATATACTCTCGCTATAAAATTACCATAATGCCCATACTTCCTTTTTTATTATGGGGAAGACTTCCCATGGGTTTAGCCTCAAGAAAACCTTAGCGCCATAGCTCCCTGCTCCCACCATGCATTTTGCTTTGATCTCGTCAGTCGAAGGCACCAATCATCTCCTCTCCATGGTCGTGCTCGACTGCTAACTGGCCCGTCAAGCAGCAGCCATTGGGTCACAGCTTCTCCTCCTCCGATCGGCTTCTTTTCTGCCCCAGGATCTAGCTTCTATCATCTCCATCTCCGATCACCTTCTACTATGGCTAACCTCATTCACCCACAGACCAGACCTTCCTTTTTCTCAATCCGCACCCTCTCTTTGCTTTCAACATCCAAGGCATGATTCTCCTAAAATTCCCACCCGCTATCTCCATCTTCCACTGATTCGGTGATCCCCTTCTCTACTCCACCTTCCATTGTCCATTCAGCTCCACTCCATTAAGAGACAAAAGCTTCTATTTTTACTCTAGCAGCTCTGCCCGATTCAAGTAATGGCTCAGGCTTCTAACTCTTTGCAATGCTATTTTTCAATCCATTTTGATCAATGTGTTTCATGCATCTTTCCATATAATTATTATTGTCTAGCTTTCCTACTTCTCTATGCGGTAGAGAGTGATGAGATTCCACCTCTGACTAGCTAATCAACAAAAAAGAAGTCTCATTTTTCATTAGAGTTTTTAAGGAGGTCATGACTATGAGGAAGACGAAGAGTGCATTTCAAGTATTAATAATTTTTTTTGTTAAATGAAATAGGATGTGTGGCATCTGTAAGCTTGTAATTATTTTTAGAGCATTTTTGAGGTTTATTTGCACTTTTTCAAAATTAAGGTATATACTTGCATTAGCAATGAAACTATACATACGGTTGCAAAGAAACTGTATAATTATTTCCAATAGTTATTAGCTTCCCATGATTCTAATTGGGTTAGGACTTAGGATTACTGATTTGACTCAGAGCTGATTTAACTTTATGAATGAATCATCTTATTTTCAACTAATTTAGTGATGTGATTTATGTTTTGTTAATAGACATACAATTTTGGTCCGACTTTTTTAGATCTTCCCAAACGATATACATTTTTGGAGTTGTTGAAGTTGGCAATTCTCTTTAGTATGAACCTTTCAATGAATTTTTAGACAAGGTGAAAACTGATTAAGGCAACAATCTACTTGTTAATTAGTTTTAGACATTGGAGAGCACACTGTAGGTTTTATATACTTATATTCATATTCAAGGATCCAATGAATGTCATGTAGTTTTTTTGTGTTTGTTCTCTTATTGCATGTTGTATTTGTGAAGAGACATATTCTTAGCATGAACTTATGGTTAGTTTATTACATGTGTATGCAGATTTTTTATGGTTACTGTATGCTTAATTACATATATAACTTATTCCTATGGTCAATTTATAAAGATTTGATTATTTTTAGAAAAGGGGTTATAATTTGGGCTGGGTTTCTAAATTTAACTACTGTTAAGAGGTTCAATCTATTTAGATGGAATTTTATCTCATCCAATGATCTTGACGTGCTTTAATTAACTTAGGTAACATTTAGGCATGTCGCATCTCACATAAATGCTCGCAGTTTCAGTTTTAGGTAAAACTCTTTCTTAATGATGGCCCGTATCTTTATCTAAAATTGACTTCTTGGTATGCAGATCCTTGAAATATAGAATAGTTAGTTGGTTCAACATAGTGTTTGTATTCGGACAACCTTATCATCATCATCATCATAAGTCATTTCCCACCTAGGTGGGGTCGGCTGCATGAATTCTGTTGTACCATTCTTGGTGATATAAGACTAAATTTTCTGTAATTTATATTATTTTAAATCTTGTTTAATTACTTCCATTCATGTTTTTTGGGTCTTCCTCTTATTCTCCTACCACCTTCTACTTGGATAGACTTTGTTCTTCTAACCGGTATTATTTCAAGCCTTTTGTTAACATGATCAAACCATTTTAATCAATTTTCTCTCATTTTATCATAGATTGGTCTCACTTTTAAGTTTTCTCGAATTATTTCATTCTTAATTTTATCTATTGCATACTAAATGCTAACAAAAAAATGAAAATCCAATAGGATATAAATTGATAACAAAGAATTTTCCTTGTTACATTTTCTATATAATTGCTTTTTCTACCGGAATGGAACTAGGAGTGTTAACGAATTGGGTTGGATGGGTTAGAGCCTAATCATAATCCTAACTTATTTAAAATATCTCAACCCTAATCCGTTTATTAATCCATTTAAAAAATCCCAACCCTAACCCATTTATAACTTATTCAATAAATGAGTTGGTGGATTGTTAATGGGTTGTATAACAAATAACCTAAAAGCCTAAACTCTAGTGGATAATGATTTCACAAGGAGAGACGAGAGGGTGTTTTCGGTGTAGGAAAAATGAAAATAAGGCAGTAACGAAAAAATGGAATAAAGGTAGCAGTGAAAAAATGAAAATTAGATGACTTGAAGAAGACTTAGAGAGGAAAGATAACCAAGGAGTACACATGTGTGTGTGTGTATATAATTTTAGTGAGTTAAGCGAGTTAAACAAGTTGAACGAATTAAACAGGTTAAATAGGTTATATGGATTAAATGATTTACTAAACGGGTTGACGAGTTATAAAATCTCAACCCTAATCCATTTATTTAATTAAATGGTTAAATGGGTTGGATCATTACCCAATTATTCGAAAATCCCAACCCAAACCCATTTATAAATGAGTTAGACGAGCGAGCTGACGGATTGACCATAACCATTAACAACCCTAAACGGAACTGATGTTCATATGGAAACGCTGGTTATTTGGATATTGAAATAGAAGAGGCCTTATTTGTTATGACCTTGTGGGTGTTTAGTTTTACTGTATGTGCTTGATGTTGATATGTGCATCAACTTTTTTGCCTTCGTTATGTTTTGGTTGTATTTATCTTTTCATCCTTTGTCCTTTTCTTGTGTTCACTTTAATTATCTGCATAATTTCAATAAGTGCCAAATAAGCCATTTTTTTGTTGTTTTAACCAATATTTGATAATTGTGTAGCATGATATCCAGTCTTCCATATCTATTTTTAAAATTCTATTAAGTGGTAAGAGTTTCGATGTATGCTTTAGGTTTCTATCAATTCTTTTGCTAAAAAATATAAAATTCTAGTTCTTAACTATTTTTAGCTATCGATTAATAGTCTGGACTTTTACATATCTGCTAGCTCTTGAAAAATGCTAATCGCCTAGCAAATGTTGAGCTAGCTTAGTAATTACTATTTCCAACACCCTTCAATGAACAAGCTGCTTTCTTGATTGCTAATTATTTATTTTTGACAACTTACGGTCTCGCTGCTATGTAACCGGGTTACATAGAAGCGGGCCTATGTAATTCTTTCGAAATCTAATATCTTGATCTTTACAAAAAATTTAATTCATTCATTGTATTTAACATCATTATTTATCCAAGAGACCAAGTTTCATCCCAATCAAGTACGTTTAAGGGCCACATTTGTTGAAAAATATGTATATATATATTCATGTGTAAATTATTAAAAATGCTTAGATCTATTTACACATATATTAGAATGTAATAACAGTTTATAGAATCATTCATTCTCATAAAAAAAATATTTTGGATGGTTTAGATGTCGAAAATACTACTTTAATGGTGTATTTGGTTAGGGGTAAAACTTTTGATAAAAAAATTTTGAGGTAGAAGTTGTCAAATTGATAGAAAACGATGTGATATAATAAGGATAATAAAGAGGAGTAAAGAGAATAAAGTTAAAATAGATAGGTTAGTTGTATGGATAATTGTGTAGAAATGATTGAAAAGTATGATAGTTTGCATAGAAAAATATGAAAAAATAATTAAAAAATAATGTAGTTATGAAGAGTGAAAAGTTTTGGATTGAAAAGTTTTAGTTGACATTTTTTTACCCCAAACAAACACACCCTAAAATTGATATTTAATCTTTTTCATAATTTACACATGAATATATACATTTTCTAACAAACTTATAAACATACTTAATTGGAATGAAACTTGATCCTTTAGATAAACAAATGATGTTAAATACAGTGAACGGATTAGATTTTTCATCGAAAGTTAAAATCATAGATTTTAAATGGGTTACATGGATCGACTTTTATGTAGTCGGGTTATATAGAAGTTGAGCCCGACAACTTAAGTTTTTCTACTACTAATAGATGTTAAATTTTTTTCTAGAAGCTGAAGCTTAATGATTGGAACAACTTTCCTAGGATGATCTATACCAACCTATTCGAATGACGGAGGCATCTTTTAAAAAAGGTGATAATGTTGATCATATTCCTTTGAGTTTCTGCATAATCTTACTTTATCACGTGTTATTAAACATTTTTGCTCTTCAATGGGATGCAAGTTTTGTTACAACACATGTTGGGATGAAATTATTCATGCAATTGCAACAATATCAACTCATTGGAAATTGTATTAAAATGTAAATGAAAGTTGGTAGCTTTTGTAATGATTGCCTTTTCATTTATATTACATAATTGTTTGTATGTTGTATGAGTTATAAGGATTGTAGAATATCATTGCTAATTGCAATTGAACCGTTGCTAATTGCAACGAAAATGTGGCTAGTAATGACGGAAACAAAACTAATAGTACGAGAAACAGGGCTAATAGCACCCAAAACAAGGCTAATAGCAACCAAAACATAATTAATTGCAAAGAAATTTTAGATAATGGCAACAAAAAATGGTTAACCCATAGTTAGCTTCAATTGTAATGAAATTATGTTTATTTGCAATGAAATATTTTCGTTGCAAAAGAATTAACAAAGTTAGTTTTTAGCAACGAAACTAGCCGTTGCAAGTACTAGATATTTGCAACAAAATGGTTGTTGCAACTACCAAAAGTTTTCGCAACGAAACAATAGAAATTTTCCCACTAGTGAACAATTTTTTTCTGCCTCATTTTGTTGTAGTGATGCTGAAAGATAAACAGGATGCAAATAGCTAGGTTGAGTTAGGGTCGTGTAAGTAGAATTACACTTCTAATCTAGATCAAGCATCTTCTAGTGGAATATAGTAGGGAAGGCTGATCATTTACAACCAGTCGTCAATAGGCCTTGTTTTTGACCGCCCGTCTCCACCATTTGATTGTGTGAGAGCGCCCATAGTCATTGGATGCAACTTTGAAAATGGAGCTTGACGGAGCATTCATAGCTGTTGAAAATTTTCAAATGAGCCCTTGTTAGTCATATTTCTGATCTTTTCTCTCTTCTCTTCTCACGCCTCCTCTTCTGGTCATCGTCCTCGTGAGCGGCTCTTCTGACGCCTCCCTCCTCCCATCTCTCTTCTCATCGTGTTGTCTCGTCTCTGACGATAGCTTTCGCCATCTGCAGATTCTACCCTCCTCTTGCATCTCTTATTTTCAGTCATTGCGCACGCTGATCGATTCCCATTGTAGCAAAAATTATTTTCAAGCTATAGTGATGAAGACTACAGTTGAAGTTGATTCCTTCAATGGCATTGTAGTTTCTCTTAAGGGTTTGGTAATTTGCAAAGTAATTCATGAGAAGAATCCAAAACTCCCTTCCGAAGATATCCAAAAAACAAAATCCTGTTTGGGCGCCTCAACCACCATGTGCATGTGTTGGTTCCTTTGATCTGCTCTTCCCCAACTGCTTTCTAGCTCAATCAAGGACTAAAAACTTTTTTTATCTTATCCAATGTTTGCCGATTACTTTTTCTGTTTTGGCCTCTGTTTTTAATACCAACGTAGAAGTTATAGCATCTGTCAATAAGAAATCAGGTGGCCTTTGTCTTGTGGGATGTCCATAATTGGCATTTCAGCACCGCAATGGAGAATGTTGTGTTCATGTTGTAGACCGTCTTATCAATGTAGAAGTTGTGGTCCAGCCACACATTCAAGCTTGGACAAAACACATTTAAGGATTTCGATTACATAACCATTTTGCTCACATGCCGGAGAGAACCGCTTACAATGTTTCTGGCAATTGTCGGCTAATTAGTACAGGGTTCTTCCTATAAATATCATATTTAATCCATTAGTTTCAATCACCAAGCTAAGAAAATTCAAAAAAGGCCTTCCTCATTGCCCATTTGTCGAACGAGGTTAATCAATTTGCCATCAGCCCCAGTTTTGGCATAGTAGGAGGCAGCGTCTTTAAGCACTATGCGTCCACTACAAGTCTACAACAACATTGCAGAAGGGAGAGAGAAAGCGGGAGAGGAGAGGCGAAGCTGAGAAAGGGGACGAAAGTGCGAGATCTAGAGCAAGCGACAGAGAGAAGTGGGTACCAGGAATAAAGAGTGAGATAGTCGATGAGGGAGCTGCATGTATTTTTCTAGGGAGCCTGGCGTAAATTTTCTCCGCATTGATTGCAGTGTCGTGCTCTGATTTTGCACGCTTTAACCGTATGGCTACGACTAAACCCGCTTAATCCAACGGTCGGAAGGCATGGTAAAAAATAAGAGCAGTTTCCGGTCGGCCGCAAATGGTCAATGCTCTATCCTAGGTATCTTTTAAAACGACAAACGATTTTCATAAGCAAACAAAAAACTTCGAAAGCCGCTGGTGTAGTAGTCACAGATACAGACACACGTAGTGACATTAGAAAAGGACCATTCGATCCTAATTACTCGCTAAAAAATTTTGTAATTGCCCACACACGAAATCACTAGTTTAGCAGGGAATAAGCAAGTTTGATGATTTGAAGTTTTGATCCCTTAGCCATTGGATTTTTGTTCCTACCATCTATTTAATGAGAATTTTGTAACTAACACCTTCTATTATTTGCGATATAGATTAAGGGCAATATTTTATTTTTATTTTTTGGAAAATTTGTATTTACCTTCCTATTCTGTTCTCGTTTCGCAATTTTTATCCGTAACTATCCATCTCGTAAAAGAACTCTTCTGAACTTTATTATCGAAACACCCCTATCTACGACGATTATTAGAATTTTTAGTGAAATTCGATCAACGTAATAATATCAATCTATGGATTTTTCGTAACTAAAATTTATAAACGGGAACATGTATAGCATAATTAATAATAACGAGATTAAATTTTCAAGATTCCAAAAAAAAAATAGAGAGGTAAATGAAAAGAGACTAATTCTTTTTCATTTTTCAAATTAAGCTTTATAGGATCTAAAACTTCGGTACATCAAAATTTGAACACAGGAATTTACACTGTTTGAATTAGAGTTTTCTTCATTGTAAGTAATTATAACATGCATAGATTTTTAACATACAGGGTTTCTATTGAACATTAAAACGGGCTTTTACAACCGTACCTGTATTTTTGAGCAATATTGCAAATATATTATTAATTTCTAAACTTTACATCCATATCTATTATCTATATAGTTTGTCCGAAACTTCAAAAGCATGGTTTTTGTCAAATAAAAATTGAACCACAAAAATGCCCCTAATTTTTCATTTTAAAAAAATTCCTCACATTAAATAAATCTGGTATAAATAGTTGAGAA
>JAXCLR010000050.1:14439834-14450843 GCA_035584095.1 Annona squamosa
TCACTTTCTATTGATTTGACAACTTCTACTCTAAAAACTTTTCATCAAAAGTTTTACCTCCAACCAAACACACCCTACATCTCAAAATCCCACCAAAATTCATTTCAAAATGTCCTCCATGAAATTCATGTAAGTGTAGCAAACTGAGGCCATTGATAAAGTTACATGTATTTTTTAAAAATAATAAAAAATATATATTATCGTGTGATTAACTAGCAGCATGGAATAAGAAGGGCCACATACGTCTAATTACAATACACATTTCAAAATTTACATTTTCATCCTCTTTAATAACTTTAAAGTTATATAGCATGTTAACGCCAAATTTGAAAAATATAATAATACCAAAAAGCCTAAACAATTAGTATTTGTAACATGTTAAAGTTAGTAGAAAAGAATTCTAAAACTTTGTGGGCTTGTGATCTACCCAAACAATAAATCAATATATTCAAATGACTTTATTTTGAAGTAACATATCTTTAATATTTTTGAAAAAATTTGCTATAAATATATTGGAGCAAAAGTTATTCCCTAACCTAATATTTCACAATCTAAAATATGAAATTATTAAATAAGCATCATAAGAAGGTACAATAATTTATGATATAGTAGTATATTGAATTCAGCTGTAAATATTAAACACATAAGATGAATAATAGTATTGATTACATGTATAAAGGAGAAGGAAGGACATCTTTTTTTAGATGATATTCATTTATCTTCATTTACTCCAACACTTTTATTTTTTCTTCATCTTCGTAGTAAAGTATTTATAATTTTTTTTTTTTTTGCAATTTTACTATAAAAATTTGCGTCCTCGGACATTCTAGCTTTCATTAATTTGTATTTATTCATGGTATTTACTGTTAGCTATTTTTTGGTTATTATGACATTAGCCAACCTGGTCTTAAACACCAATTGAGTGTCATCTCAGTGGCGCAGGCCATTGGCACCTTTGCCATGATGTCATAGGTTCAACTCCCAATGGTGAGTCTGAACACTGTTCGTGATGTAGCATCTGGTCTTCAAAAGGTCTTCCAAAAATAAAAATGGTGGGAATATTAGCTCTCCTCTGTAAAATTGATGAGAGCATTTTTAGGTCTCATTTTACAGAGCACTTAGGTCTCACTTATGGATAGATGGGAGCTTATAATCTCTCATAAGCTTGAGCGTAATATAAAAAAATGTAATTTGTCTACTCCATGAAAAAACCGGCCGCCAGTGATGGAGGCAGAAAATCGACGCGCTCGAATGCACCGTTCGTTTCCCGATTCTGTCCCAGCAAAACGAAATCGAGAGACGATAGAAGCACTCGCGCAGAGAGGATGAATTACCAAAATGCCCTCGTAAACCCGATTCTTCCTTCTTCTCAGAACTATATAAACCCGGCGCTGTTTTAAGACCAGATCGCCCTCTCTCTGTCGTATCTTCATCCCCACCTTCTCTGAAAAACCCTAGATCTTCTTTCAGCTCCTCTGAATTGCATAGCCCTTACACCGGTCTTGCCGCATTTTACGATTCTACTGCCGGCTCCAACCGATTGAGATCCGAGAAATTTATCTTTAGATACATAAACTCCCTTGCAATTTGTCTTTTGCTACAAAATCACAATCTCATTCTCCTTGTAAGGAGATTTTCTGCAGTTTTCATATGATTTGAGTTGTTTTCCGTTATTACCGAGTTAATCATTTCCAAGTTGCTGAATTCTAGCTGTTTTTAAAATCTACTTTCTGGATATTTTAGATAGTTGATTCGATCTGGCAAGAGCTGGATTTTTGATCTCGTTTTGGTGTCGTCGGTGACTGAGATTGGTGATCCTGGAATCGAGATAGTTGAGATATGAGATTGTAGTGGATTTTGCATGGCAACGGGAAATGCGGTGATCTCTGATAAAATGCAGTTTCCAAGTGGCGGCGGCGGCTGTGGCAGTGGCAGTGGCAATGGCGAGATTCATCACCCTCGACAGTGGGTCCCAGACGAGCGGGATGGCTTCATCATGTGGCTAAGGGGAGAATTCGCAGCTGCGAATGCCATTATCGATGCTCTATGCCACCATCTGCGGTGCATTGGCGATCCTGGGGAGTATGAATTTGTTGTTGGTTGCGTGCAGCAGCGTAGGTGTAATTGGAGCCCGGTCCTGCATATGCAGCAGTACTTCTCAGTAGGAGAAGTCACTTATGCACTGCAGCAGGTGACTTGGAGGAGGCAGCAGAGGGTTTTTGATCAGCAGAAGGGCAACGAGAAGGATGTGAAGAGATCTGGGTTTGGGTATAGACATGCGCAGAAGCCTGTTCTGGAGCCTCTGTCTTGCGATGTGACTTCATCTGCAACAGTTAATGGTCCAGATAAGATTATGGATAAAAGAGAACAGAGATCAGATAAAGACGAGGAGGGAAAGCAGAGGGGCGAGATAAAACTGTCAGAGGAGAAGGCTTCTGTTTCCGTGACAGACAAGGAAGGTAATGGATAGTTCAATATGGTTTTGCATGTCTTCTATTGCTGGCCGCGTGTATGGCTTATAATTACGAATTCTTATGCAACTTGTGGGAAGAAAAGACCGATGAGGAAAGTTGCGATGTACTTGATAGTCTGTCAGGCGTTTCTGGGATCCTGCGATTCATCAATTGGGATCTGCACCGAACGTGCTGTTGCCCAGTAACTTGTCAGGCCATTTATATGAACAGAGCTACAAAAATTCTTCCAAATAGTGATAGAAGTAAACTGACAGTTTCTTTTATCGACAAACTTCTACGGCATACCCATTAAGTGTCCTGACCAAGATTGTAGGGCTATGATGAACGCCCGATGAATGGCCTGACAAGATTTTTGGGGCAATGATGTTCATGCTTGAGTCATTTGCTTAGTGCTATCGGGCAATGATGTTCATGTTTGTACCCATGCATTTAGCAGGCTGGAAATTTCACTTAAATTGCTTCTTTATGCCTTTTTCCGAGCGCACTGTTGTACTGTTTTCATCCTAGATATTTTTTATCTGAGAAGAAATTGGTTAATCATTGAATTTACTTGTGAGTCAAGTTGTTTAAAGATGCTAACTTTCCTTGCGCATTTTATGTTTTCCGAGTTGTTGAGAAGATTGATCTTTGATTCTATTAGTGTATCATGGTATTCTGCATTTCTAATACTGAAGTTTACAAGATTTTACTAGACAGTGTTCTGCCTGCTATTTATGGCCAGTTTAGACAAATTTATTTGAAAAATTGAACAGATTGGAAAAAACCCCAAACCAGTGTGTGTGTGTGTGTGTGTTTTTTTTTTTTGTTGTGTGTGTGGGGGTTGGGGGATGGGATTTAATTCCATAGTAGGACTACTGCAAACCAGGGTAGTTTGTATGAAACAGTTGCTGCCTGCCCTCAGGCAAGTAACCTTTTTACCTTTCTGAAAATAATCTGACCTGTAGTTTAACCAAAGTGAACTAACCTTGCCGAATAAAGCAAATCTATAAAATCTTTGAATTTGGGCAATTAGAAACTAGCCTGGACTCAACTCCAAATATGGAAATGTGTGTTCGTATTTCTGAAAGGGAAAGCCAAAGCTAACAAACAATTTACAAGCCTGTCCAGCACATACGGACAGCCTTATTTCTATCTTGAACTTTCATCTGATGACACCTCTAATAAACTCCTTTAGCATTAGAGTGTACATTTATCATTCAATCAAACTCAAAACCAGTTTAATACTCATCTCAATAGCATGATGTTGGATGCCCTCGATTTGCTAGTGACTAAGTGCTCAAAAAACACATGCCTGTTCTCCATTAAAAAAAAAAAGAGTTTGAACTTCAATTTCATCCTCTAATCATATTGAACTCTCTATTAGTTGATGAGTTGCCGGGATGATTTTAGACTTGTCCTATGCCGTTTTGGTCTATGCTACTAATATTGGTGACTCTAGAGTCAGATTTCACATAATAATCTGGCTTGGATGCGAGAAGGGAGTTCAACTATTCCTATATGCTGTCTGTTCAGTCCATTTTATTTATTTTTTTATATACACATATGTGATACTAATCATACTCTCTTATGGGTCGACGATGTTTAAAAAAATGATTTTAACTATTAGCAAACAGATTCTATCTATAGATAGAAATTCCAAATTGAGTTTATGTCATTTCGTTTGATTATGATTGCGCATGAAACTTCATTGTATGTAGGCGGAAACAAGTATAATTTGAATCCATACCAAACGGTCTCTATAGCCTACCAATAATCCGAATAAGCTATGATGTCAATTCATATCAATTCAATTCTAAGTGGTTCCTAATAAATTTCAGTGAAAATTTAAAAATAAACACGGGTGGTATGACAAAAGCATTTTTCTTGCAACAGTTGAAGTAATTAGGTCCTAAATTTACCGTTGAAAACATGAACAACACTTAATGATGGTTATTGTAGTTTCGGGTGTGGTCACTGTTGGAGTGAAAGAAAAATTCAACAATCCAAATCCTATGAAGGTATACTTTTGTAGATACTTTTATACATGTTATAATGGAAATGAATAAGCATCCTATTTGACAATTGGAAAAGAATTAATTACAAAACGCTCTGAAACATTTATCTGTACCATGAAATGATGTTTGAAAACAAAATAAATTATAAATGTGATGGTCTTGATCTTATTCTTTGTTCAAATCTATCAAGTGGTTTTCAGGTCTTGATCATGTCTAAGCATCAAATGTGCCATTAGGGCGTATGGTGCTGTTTTAACTGAAGGCAGGAAAAAGGATGATTTGAAGTGTCAGTCATACACTGTCCCGACTTTTTTCATAGCTGATAAAATCAATAGCAATTCCATATACAGATTGTACTGATTGCTCAAGCATTAGTGTCTACTTCACTGAGAATGTTACATATGCTTACTGAACTACTAGCTGCATTCAATGCAGGAGAAGATGGACTTCATGTAGATAGCAATCTAACGAATTCTGGAAACATACCTGCTATTGATTGTACTAATTTAGGGCCCTTGGCAATGACGGATGGTTCTACTCCTGAGTTGAATGGTATGTCTGTGAATGTGCATAATTCCCATTGGAATGGATTTATTAAAGATGGGCTTGGCATTGATTTCTGTTGTCACATTCCATGAAAGACTGTTCTGCTGTATGATGTCTTTTTAGACTATTTCCAAACTGATCTGAAATGCACGAGAAGCTTACTGATACTTCTGTTTTTTTTTTGCACTTATTAACTAATATAGATCTTTGCTGAGATAAAAATAACTCATTTGTACCCGAGGAATCTGAATTTTACACGCTCAGAAAAATTTCGGCTAGGAGCATTTTATTTCCCTTATGGTAAAAAAATCCTTTCTGTCAAGCAAATCTTGTCCATGAAATAACTGTTATCACTCACAATCCACCAAAAAATTTTAGTAGGCTTTCCGAAGATAAGCATCTGACATTCGTTTTAAATTTATATCAGGGCCTTCCAAGGATGTCATTCCTAATGCTGGGGCTGACACAATTGCAGATAAAGATGATAAGCAGAAAACTATTCCTGTCCCTAAAATTTTTGTGGGAATTGAAAATTCTGACCAGAAGATGGTAGGGTCTTGCCCTAGAGTTGTTTTCATGGTTATACTCAAGATACATTGGAATTGTTTCATATACTGTCCTTTCCGATCTCATATTGATAAGAGATCGAAAATAGTAATTATTCATTTTCCCTGTATAGGTTAATGTTGTCGAAGGGCTAAAATTGTACGAGGACCTACTTGACAGCTCTGAAATTTCAAAGCTTGTTTCTCTAGCTAATGAAATGAGAGCTGCTGGGAGGAGAGGAGAGTTTGAAGGCAAGTCTTTGAATTTTAGTTTTTATCTTTTTTTTTTTTTTTTGTCTTGGTGGAATTATCTTTTAGGGCTGTATTCATGTTCCTATGAATTTATCTTTATCTTGGGAAAAATAATTATCTGTATTTTGAGGAACTTGGAAATATTATCACTTTAATTGTTTAAACAGAAATGTTCAATATTTGAAGATAAGTTGGAAGATAGGTTTTTCCTGGGCTGACCTGTTGTAAGCAGTGTTCACGACTCCTCGAGCGCTCTTCCCTACATCCCTTGACCATAAATTGATGATTGATTGGGAGTTTCTATTGCTTCTTCTTTTCACCTTGTGATTTATATAATATGCCATGTACGAGTGTTCTAGTTGAGAGCTCTACCTATTCACCGTGATGTAAATTCTAGCTGAGAGTTCTATTCATGTACAGTAATTGATTGCAAAATTGTAAAATATGTATCTTATTTTCTCAGATTTTTTTTGTCAAATTGCTCTACTAGATTCTGATGAAAATTTAATGGAAAACAGTCTACTTATTATTCAAAATAAGAAAATATTTTGATGCAAACAGGTTCATAATACATTAAAAACATTCCTGAAAGTGCATCATTATTTAATGCTAAGCGGTTATTTATTTGTATATAACTGTGTTTTAGCATATTAAGGTCTCAGTGTTATTGCCCACTTCTGAGCAATTTAGCATGAACATTATGTTCACCTGTCTATGGATACCATCCCCTGTGTGAGAGATTTAGTATGAGCATGATGTTCACCCATCTATAGATGCCATTCCTTGTGTAATGATTCTTTCTATTGATTCTTGTCTCATAGTTTGGTCATTCTAAAATGAGTAGTCAATTCTGGGGCTTTTGTGTATTTGAGTGTGCATGCACACAGTGCACAAGAATCCAAGAATTTTTTTAACATTCCATTATTACACAAGCATCCAAGAATTTTTGTTATATTCCATTTAATTTTTGATGCTTTTTCTTGTGAGCCATCCCTATGTGTGGGCCCATGAGGTTGCTAAAGTAGGTTTTACTAGCACTTGTAGCACATTTTGACACTAAATCCAGGAGGCACTTAACTTATAGTCCATTATGAGGAAGTTATTAGCAACCTAATTCATGCCTACACTTGCCACATGTTTGCAAAACCGTGTTTTTTGAGACCACTTATAATATTTAGGCTTAGTTCACATTGAAAATCATTGTGAAAATAATGTCTGATGTTACATTGGGCTAATTTAAAAACAAGCTATAGATTATCTGAACTCTGTATTGTTTGTGAATACTAAGGTCAGTTGAGCATCACCTATAAAAGAGTTATGAATTTTAGGGTTCCTTTGATCATTTCTTTAAAAATTTTTAGTTGTCAAAGTTGTATTATAAACGATTTTGGTTTTTTTTATGACAAAGAATTATGAATGGTTTTCATGGTGAGTAAAAGAATTTGAGTGATGAGATTGTAGGATTTATTGACACCCAAGTTAGGAGATGTCTTCATTTTCTTCTTCATTAATTCTCTATCTTCATTTTGTTTTCTTCTTTTTTTATTTTTTATTTTTTTGACAAAATGTTTTCTTCTGTTTTATTCTTCTAAATTACTTATAATACCCTAGGGGTGGGGTGGGCTTTTCCCATGTTGGGTGTGTGGTATGGGTGATAGTGAGAGATGCATGGTTGAGCTACTTCATCATTGCAAATTTTTTTTTTTTGGCTGGAGGGCTAATCCAAAGGTACAGAACTGTTGGGGCTATGTATACCAGTGGAATCCAGTGGACTCAAAGCAGATAACGCATGCACTGTGGGTTGAGGCATTACAGGTGGCATTAGAGCCATTCTGTACTCATTAACCTTCTATTCCTTCTCCACCCCTCCTCCAACACACATCCCCCCTTTCTTCCCACCCTCTGGTGATGGAAAGCAAGTCATTAACTTGGTCTCCACCTTCAATTTTACCTTTTGATATATCTAAGCTAGAAGTTTGGTCAGATTCACCATGGGTCCCTCTTGGAAGAGAATACTGGGTAAGCGTGGAAGAACTCCAAATGGTGAGCCCAGAAGGAAGCCAGAGTGTCTTTAATTGTATTAATACCTAATTTGGTAATGGTCCCACTCCACAGCTATTAATGCAGAGTGGCCATTACTTAACAGTTTGGAAATCCATTTTTACGGTATGGACTACTTTTATATGTGTGGTGTCTTTGGCTCTGTTATTGCTCCTAGTGGGCTAACTTTCGATGCTCCATTATGATAGCATTTGCGATGACTAGTTTTTTCATGTTTGTGACTCATTTAGTGTGCTTACAAAAATGCAGGTCAAACATATGTAGCTTCAAAGCGACCTACAAAAGGTCATGGTAGAGAAATGATTCAACTAGGAGTCCCAATGGCTGATGGACCTCCTGAAGATGAACATACAACAGGGACGTCCAAAGGCAAGTTCTTTACAATTTCGGTTATGCAATCTGCATGTCAGATATTCTTTGGACGGCACTCGTTGCCTCACAATCTTCAGGTTATTCAATGAGGAATTACTTTCTGAAATGGGGAGGGCTACTAGGCCAAACATCAGTTGCAAGATCTGCAGTATGTTGAAATGAAAAAAGAACTAGTCTGCTGCCCTAGATGAGGATCATCAATTATTTGGGATCTTTCCTGTAGCCATTTCCTGTGTATTTGATTAAATGGATACTCTGGTTGACCTCTTTAGCGAAGCAGGTGCTGTCTGTCCTAGCCATTAACAAACCTGATGAGCTATGAGGTTGAATTTTCTGATAGACCCTTGGACTTTAAATCAACTTGCAGATAGGAAAGTGGAACCAATTCCTAGCTTGCTACAAGAAGCTATCAATAAATTTCTTCATTTGCAAGCAACTACTTCAAAGCCTGATACTTGCATTATTGATTTCTTCAATGAGGTAATTATAGTATTATCTTGACTTACATTGTAATTACTGTAAGAATTTGTTGTGATGATAATCTCATAAGTGATTTTTCCCTCCTTTATCTATCCTGCAGGGGGATCATTCGCAACCTCATGCATGCCCACCATGGTTTGGTCGTCCCATCTCCATTCTCCCCTTGACAGAATGTGATGTTGTCTTTGGCAGATTCATAACAGTGGAACACCCTGGAGAATACAAAGGCTCTCTTAAGCTTTCTCTTTCTGCAGGGTATGCCTTTTTTTTACTTATTTTTATGGACTGCTATATATGATTATTCATCTTGAACATCATACCTTGTGTATTGATCCTCCTTCTAGGATGTGCATAATGTTGTGTTCTGATGATCAAAATGAGGGGGCCTTTGATCATGGCCATTTCTTCTCTAATTTCTAATCTTTCGACTTCTTCTCTTTTTCAGATCTCTGCTTGTGATGCAAGGGAAAAGCGCAGATTTTGCCAAGCATGCACTCTCCGCCCTGCGCAAGCAGCGGATCCTTGTTACCTTCACAAAGTGCCATTCAAAGAAACCGCTGCACAGCGAGAGTCCTCACCACTCCCCGGCTCCAGCAATCGCTGCATCCCCATCCCCATCCCCATCCTCATGGGGTGGCCCAGCCAACAGGCCCCCAAATGCTGCACGCCATCCAGCAGCAGGTCCAAAGCATTTTGCAGCCGCTCCTGCTCCTGCAACAGGAGTTTTGCCTGCCTCATCATCCATCAACCCCCACCCGCAGCAGCGGCTACCAGCTTCCAATGGCATACAGCCATTATTCATGACTGCTCCAGTGGCACCACCTCTGCCATACCCAACACCAGTGCCTGCACTGCCTCCTCCCACATCAGCAGCATGGCAGGTGGTTCCCCCAAGGCCCACCACGCCTCGTCACCCATTGCCTGGAACTGGAGTGTTCCTCCCTCCACCTGGCTCAGTGGGGCATTCCTCAACCCACCGGCAAGCAGCAGGAGGAACTGAAGCAGAGATGGCGGCATGCAGATCAGAGAGTGAAACGGTGGGGATAGAGAGGTCTAGTGCTGGCGTGAGCAACACCAAGGGCAAGGCAGATGGAAAAGTGCAGAGACAGGATTGTAATGGTAGTGCTGCTAATAGCGTGGGTGGCGGAAAGGTGCCGTATAAGGAAGAGCAGCAGAGCGTCAACCACAAGAAGAAGGTGGCTAGCAGCAAACCAGCAGCAGCTGCCGTTAAGTGAGAGAGAGAGAGAGAAAGAGAAAGAGAGAGATTCTTTCAAGCATCTGAAAGAGAAAAAAGAGTTTGGCTGCACCACAACACGAATGAGTCTGGTTCAAATGTAAAGAGCGGCAGAGGGTAAGAGAAAAAAATGAGGCTTCGCTTTCGAGGACTTCTTTTTTTTTTTTTACCCTCTCTTTTTTCAGTTTTTCCTTTCTTGCTGTGTAGCAGTTTTTGCTTCTTGGATTCCTTTTAAAATTTTTCCTTCTCATTCGCCTCTCTGAACTTGAAACAAGTACATAGTAATCTTTTTATTTATTTATTTTCCCATCCTTTGGTCTTGCCTCCTGTCTTTCGGTTGAAGTCCATATGGAAATAGTGCAGCGAAGCGTTTGGTTATGGGAAAAGTCTTAGCACATGCTGCTCTCTGTAATTCATCTCTCCTCCGTGTATGTAAGCTTACAGGGGACGTGTGGGAATTGGTAGTGGGAAATGTGGTGGCACGGATTCCAAGATTTATCATTTCACGGTTAATCATTATATTTTTCCACTTTTATTTCTATATTTTAATTATTTTTTCTATCAATTACCTTTTAATAAACTTATTTATTTCAATTTTACGCCTATTATTTCATATCAATTACTTAATTTTCAAAATATTTCATTTTTTATTCCCACAAAATACCACATTTCCCACAACTTTCATATTTCCAAATATCCCAATAGGCTCTCGTACGGTGTATTTTGGAATTGGGAGAGACTTATTAGATATTCGAGTACACTAAAGAATGGCACTAGCAAATCACGTTTTCTAATGAATAAGAGAAAAAATGAAAATCCAGAGAATGGTTAGAAAAAGTAAGCTTGTTAAAAGCAAGAAATTTTATTCATAATTTTACTTGTACTTGTGAATTTTTTAATTATTTTTATATTTATGAATTTCATTATAATTCCATTTATACTTGTATAGTTGGGGATCTATTAAAGTGTCATTAGTTCATTGTGAAATGTTAAAGTGTCATTAGTCCATTGTGAAATGATGAATATGCCAAGCTCTGATATAATCTAATGT
>JAXCLR010000050.1:14457012-14467567 GCA_035584095.1 Annona squamosa
CGGGAACGAAATAATCCTTTCCTTTTTTAGTTTAGAATCCCCTCTTTTTCTTTTTAGTGAGAAAGAAGAACAGGAACAGAAGAAATAAAATACAATAGGAAACCTCAAATACTATACTAAGATGTCTTTGTTTATCTCCTCCAACCCATGCATATTCATATAGATGGAATTCCTATCGTGATACACTGAACTAGTGTATGTAGTGTCTAATTATTTTTCGTAATTGAAAGATATGGGTCGTCTATTGAAACAACGAGTACGAGTATTTTATTGAAAGATTAAGCTATGTCTACCCAGTCCTATTGTGATTTTGTATGAATAGAAATCTAAAAAAAATAATAAAACATAATGTAACCCAAACATCATGTTGATGTATCTGTTGATTACTTGATACGTACACCAATTTTTAAAATTAGCATCTAAATATCAGAATCTCAATGAACATGTTCCTAGATTAATAAACCATAATGTGCACATCAGTTTCATTGCATCTAGCATCAGCAGTCTAACCAATTGAAGCTGCTTGGAACTATTGCCAGATTTCCTCATCGTGAATATGTGATCCAGGAAGTTCATTATGTCAGTCAAGTCTTCAAAGTTGACTGGGTAGACATTTACATAGATGTCCCTGTTGACTTTTTTAAGATTATGACACACTGTGTGGCCTTCCAATGTGTTGAATCTCCTGCTGCCCTGCACAGGCCACAAGAATAGAATCAGAACTCCTGTGTGTGATAATGCGCTCTGTTCCATTTTTGAATTTCATTTGTTTTGGAGGTGATGTCGGGTATTCTGCATGTGTACATGGTAAGGGGAATGTTTCCTTGGTCGTTTTCTGCTGACGATAATAGCTATTTAGCAGCTTTTTTTTGTCTACTTTAATCTTTTATGGTATCCTTTGGGTATATTTCTCTACTTCTCTGACTTACATATTTATATCACCCTTGACTATGGTTCTTCTTCTCTGTTTGATTGCTTTCAGGCTGTGTGTTATTTAAATAGTTTTGGAGTGGAGTTCGAAGGTGGATTGTTCCACTTCCATGATGGACATCCCACTACCATTATTCCAAGGGCAGGAGTAAGTGCATCTGATTGAGAAATATTAAATGGATGAAATTCTATGTTATCTCCCTGCATTTTCTGAAATGTTGTCAGTTTATCTTACATTTAGCCAGCATTATAGTCAAGTCCTTGGTGTTCCATCATGGGTGGAGGATATCCTAGCATACATTGATAAGATAACTTTAACAATTGGTACCAGCTGTTGACTTGCACAAATGATTGTTTCCTTTCAGCTTCAGTGCATGGCCACCAATTGGATGGTAAATGTTCAATAACCCTAATAATAATAAAAAAAAAGATCCATAACCATTTTGTCCCTCTTGAATGGGGTGGTTCTACTGAGGGTCATTTGATTAACATACATGATTCAGACTATGGTTGAACGATTACTCGCATATTGCAAATGACCAAAAAATAAACAAGGTTCTTGACTGGTGTAATTTGGTCTCCAATGTTTGTATACAAGTGAGCTTTCAAGCAGTTTGCATATGACAACTACAGCCAAATGCTATTCTTTTAAGATTTCCACAAAAGAATTGACTCCGTGATGTCATTTTGTTTCTGTTATTCTCATTTCCCCTTGAATTGGCATTTGACAAATGACGCTTTGTATGAATGAACTTTGCATTTTCCCTTTAATTATTGGGTATCTTCCTTTCATCCTTTGTGGAATTTATTGTTTTTTGATACGTCCCTGCCAATTATCCAGACATTGTCACATTGATAGTTGGGTGATCCACTCCTCAATTTCGAGACTTCTGATATGATGGAATCACTTTAGGGATGATATAGCCAAAAAGGTCTGAAAAAAAATCTAATCTAGCTGCTCAATTTTTGCATTCTGCTTCTAGTAACAAGGATTATGCCTGCGATTCCTCTCTGTATGCAGGTGGTTTATCATTGCAATAGTAATTGGAAGATTCTCGGGAATGAGGAACCAACTTTGATATATATCATAGTGATATCCTGGAAAGATTGCCTTATGTATAGTTTTTGATGAATGCCTTATATGGGTTTTACTTCTACATAATGATGGCCTGAAGATGTTACGCATGCCTGTTCCAGGTTGCCAGTAACTATCAAACAGAATTTTACCTTACTAATCTAGTCAAACTTATTTATTTGTCTGTTGTCAGGATACTTTGATATATACAGCCGACAGTCGGAACATTCACTCTGTAGATGAGGTGCTTTCTGCTACTTATTCAGAATGTAATTTTGAGATACTTACATTTCTGAAATCTGGCATGGAACTTAAAAGTCTAATCCAAGCATCTTATAACAGAACTTCAGCAAATCTTGCTCCTGTCTGTTTGTCCAACTGGTTGAGATGCATTTTTGTCTGAGAGTTATATATAGGCTGAAAACCAAAGCCTTGTTCCTAGCCTACCAAGAAAACCCTCAATAGAAGTTTACTGATAGAAATATACTTCAAAGGAAAATACAGATTTCAAGAATTAGTTTATGATGGCTGTTAATGAAGGCTGAATAGCTTCTTGAAATGCACAAGGAATGCCAATAGACCTTTTTTGCTTCACACAAAGTGAAGATAGGGCATGTGTTATTCTATGATTGAATCATGTGTTTTTTCCTTTCTGCTGTCTGCATTGTTGGATGAATCCCCAATTTTCATTTGCAACAATTGGATCTTGAACTGTTACTGCATGGGTGAATTCTAGGTTAAAATTTCTTGGATTCCCTTCATTTTACAAAGCCTAAGTGCAAATGGATGAGCATCACATGTTTGTAGTACAAATTAGGCTCATAGCACCGAATCTTTTCTATTTTTTCTATGATGAATGTTTGTTGTTTATCAGATTACTGGTGGTGAAAGACTCACCTTGACATTGTGGTTCACCCTAGACCGCTCCTATGATGAGGATGCCAAATTAATTGCCCTTTTATCTCAATGTCTCGGATCCCATAATGGACCTGATTTTCAGCTGCCATTTCCAGCATCAAGCAACATGTATTGGTTTTCTACAGACTCATCATCCAACAACCAATCAGGTTTTGATATCCGCTGGGCAAGGCTATGGGCTCTTGGCTTCAGTCTTCACAGTGATGATGATGGAAATGATGCTTCAGTATCTACTTCACCATTGGATCCTTTGGAGCTACTTAACAGGCCACTGAAACTAGGAAGGAATGACTGTACATTCCAGATGCAATTCATCAACAGTCTGCATGCCCTGCAGGTACCTTCCTCAAATACATGCAAGACCTGAATTACTGGTCTTTCTGTATTTGGAATGAGTATGATTAAACTCTCCCACGACAATGTGCATTGATTTTGGCATGTTTAACATGGATGAATGGATTTTGCATACTCCATGGAGCTGCAAGCACCATTTACATGGATGAATGAACTTTGCTAAAACTTTTCATACTCCATGGAGCGAAGAATTGCTGATTCATTGCGTGCACAGAAGGCTGGTTGTATCTGCCTCTCCATACATGCCAACATGCAGCAGATGTTGGCAGAGTCTAAAAGTTGGTCGAAAAATAACTCCACAATCATATTTGTTTTGAAGATATTTCAAGATATGAAATATTGATGCTTCCTGTTTTGAACAGGTAGTCCAATTTTACTTCTGGCAGGCTTCTGGGTTGCAGAAAGCAAATGGGAATGGAGAAGATAATCATGCCATGAAAGTTTCTCATCCTTCATCCGATAGAATCGTCATTTCTGGAGGCGACTCTTTGCTGGCTGATAGAATTATTGGCTTGTTGTCTCATGATGAAGATTGTAAGCTGCGCACATTTAATTGGGTTGATTTCTCTGCTGCAGTTGCAATGTGGGAAGATTACGTCTGTAAATTATGGAAGGAAATGATGATTAGCCTACCATATTGGAGTGCCCAACAATGTATTTACACCATATCTAATGATGGTAATTAAGAGAGTTAATTTATTTGGCTTACGACCTTCACCAACAACGGTAATTATGCTTCTCAAAGTGAACAGTTGCTTCCATTTGCTTGGTTGATCAAATTCCAAGTTCTTTGGATACGCGGTTATCCATTGATCGTGCAATTTGGCGCATCAAAAGAGTTTGAGATGGAGCGCTTTGCTGTGGCCTGCTGATGAAGTTTGCACCACACCACAAGTTATGGTTTGACTCGGTGTAGGCAAAACCGAACGTCGCCCACGCGCCTATGTAGTTGTCAATTGTCATACCAATTGGCTATGCCTTGGGTAATTGGGTGACAACATTTGCTGACAATTTTAAGCTAGACATAAGCTTGCTGTTTTCTACCAGACTGGGTAATCAAGTATTTTCTCAAATTCTAAAACGGCCCGGTGGTGCTTCTTAATTTCTATTACTTTTTTGGATAGTTGTGAGAAGATGCTCTCTCGATTTCGGCCATTTTTCTCATTTCATGAAATGTTAAAGAAATCGTGCTTAGACGTTTATAAGATGCTTTTGGTTTCTTTTAAGGTAAAAATGACATTTTCAACATTGTTTTATGAAGTAAAGGGTGAAAAAAAAAAAAAAAGAAAAAAACGATACAAACACAGTTTCTCAGCTGTATGATAAAGTTGTTGAAATCCAAGCTCGTTTATGATTAATCATTTGGGAGGAATTTGAGATGATTTTTTGATTTACATGTATGGGAGCAAGCCGAAATCATGCGGATACATTTCGAGGCCAAAAAGATGCTTACGCAAGTCAAACAAAGCAGACCACGGTAATATAATGAGAATTCGAGCCGTTAATCATTTCGGTCATCAGATAAACGTAACCATTTTGGGAAGCAGAGATCCGGAACCCAATTCTATGCTCCTGCGTGCATATATCTATATCTATTTTTTTTGAAATTTTTTTCATCAAAATCTTAATCTAAGTATATTTAACATTATTAATTTTTATCAAATTTGGAGATTTTTAAATATTTTTTCGGATTTTTAAAAATCAATGATATTTTAGTAATTTTAATAGTTGTGTAAAAATTTTTTAAAAGAATTTAAAAAATAAGTGTATGCCGCCAGAAACATTGAGTCTCAAATACAACTGGACTCTAGAGATCCTCGTACATTAGCGATCGAAAAATAGCCCCAATTAAATCCATCACGCTTTAATGCTTCTTGTGGTAGTAGGAGGGTCCTCTCGCTAGGTTGATTACTACTATCCAATATTTCATGTCAGTCCCAGAAGGAGAGGTAAAACAATAACTAATGGAGGTTAAACAAACAATAAAGTTACTCTCCCATTAGCTTGAGCTTCAATGTCCACACTTTTTACCAATATTGTTATTTTTAATTTTTTTATGAATACGTGGCCAAATGAGCAACGCTCGTCTAGTCACTGGTTGCGAAACGGGATTCTTGTTTCCAGCTTGTGAGTGTTCGAATCCCCATGGGGATTTCGAACCATATCAGAGGTGAGGGCATTTGGTCCTCCTTTATACTTAGATAAGAGCTAGTGGTCTCCCAACTTGATATGTGGAAGCTTGTTGTCGTCTTCCGTTGTAAGCTTGTTAGAATTGTCTCAGGGTTTGAATGTAATATAAATTGAGATATGATGTAAAATATTCTCCAATAAAAAAAATATGCATACGTAAATCTAATAAAGTAAAGGTGAACATCCAAATCCAAATGATGAAGATTAGGTTTGCTTTTACATAACTGGCTCGCATAAAAGCAGTTCCACATAATCTCAAATTTTCAGATTTTGATACTTAATAAAAAAGTTAATCTATTCAATATATTTAACGTTATTTGTTTAGCTAAAATATCAAGTTTCATCCAAATCAAATATGTAATAATATATATTTGCTTAAATATATGTGTATAAATTATAAAAAAATGCTTAAAGCTCTTCGCATATGTATTAAAATATAATAATATTTTATAGAATTATTTATTTACATAAAAATGATATTTTAAATGATTTAGATATTGAAAATATCACTCATAAATTAATTTTAGTATTAAAATATTTTATCATGTTGATTTTATGCATTTATAGACGGGCTAAGATCCAGTAATACAAAACAGATGAGAAGGTTCTCACATTAATACAAATTATATTAAATAAATAAATGAAGCGGATTTGTATTAAGAACATTAAAAATAATATTAAATATAATAAACGAAGTGAATCGGCTTCTCTCTCGTGTCTGTTGGCTGTTGGCCTGGCTTGTCATCAGCAGGAAAAATCAACTAGGCACAGTACTCTTGGACATGCTGTCGGCAGGAAAAAGCAACTAAGCACAGTACTCTTGGACGTGCTCTGATGGCATTTCTACTCAATCCGTGCTGCAAAATGAGCAAAAAGACATAACCGTCCTCTCGGCCTCTTGTCGCATCCATGCACGCAAATCAATCTTTTACTAGACACTCTTCATATGAAATAAAAAAAATCTGGTGGGGTTTCACTTATCCTCGAATGCCGCAAGGTACGTATAATGAGTGGGTTAGATTAAATTGAAATATTAAAAATATATAGAGTTGTTGAGTTATGATTAAAGTGAAACGAGCCGGTTTATAAAAAGAAAAAAATTAAACAAACATGGCCTACCTTAATGATGGAGTAAAATGTGTTCTATCCATTTTTTAAAATCTTTTATTCAGCTAGGAAATTGTATTTCATCCAAATTATAAATGTACATTTGTGTATAGATACAATTTTTTTTATAATTTACACAGTTATATATTTCACCTACTACTTGTTTGGAAGTTATTTTTCATACTAGGATAAAATAAATGATTTTAAACAATCCGAAGGGTTGATTTTTTTAATTTTATCATCAAAATGTTGTCCATTTGAATTTTGTGGGTACCTTAGTTCCTTGGAAGTGGAATCCCACTTAGATACACCGGGTGCATTTAGACTTGGTGCACTCAGGTGCAAATATTTATTTTTTATTTTTAATTTTTTTTATATGATTGTTAATTCAAGTATATTTAACAGCATATTAATTTTTATTATTTTTCTAGATTTTTAGATATTTTTTGAATTTTTGAAAAATATATCAATACTTTATAGAATTATTTATTAAAATAGTAATAATAATTTAGATAGTTTAAATGTTAAAAATGTTATTTAAAAATTGATATTTAATATTAAATTATTTTATTACATCGATTCTATACGTTTGTAGATGAGCTTACATACAGTGATATTAGATAAATAAAATAATTTTCATAATAATATAAATGATGTTAATGTAATAGATATGGTGAATTTTTTATTAACTATCTAAATGTTAAAAATAAAAAACGTTCTATAGAAGAAAGTTTCACAGAAATATTACTCATGTATATATGTAGCTTTTTTAAATTATGAGTATTTGAGAAGTAATAAAACTTTTATATAAAAAGTTTTCGATGTAAAAATTATTGACTGATAAAATACGATGAAATATGATATAGATAATGATGAAGTGTGAAGAAAACAAAGTTAAAATAGATAAATTAGTTATATAGGTTGTTACGTATAAATGATTAAAGTTAGGATAATTATATATGAAGATGTAAAGAAATAATTTTAAAATACTGTAGTTATTAAAAATGAAAAATTTTAGGTTAAAAAGTTATTTTTTTTTTTTTTTTGATTGGAAGTTAAAAAGTTCTTGTATGATACTTTTTATGATACTTTTTATTGATTGTGAAGCACAACATATAATTGCTTGCGTTAGAAGCACTTCATTTTTAATGTAAACAGAACCAAGAGTGTCGAAACCATAATATTTCCTTTCTTTTGGTAAAATATGCATTTTTTAAAACGAAATAGAATACGCATTTATAACTATGTGTTGGAGAGTGTAGTTTAAGCGGAACCGATTGGTGAGGGATTGAATTAAACCACAGATCGATGAGAACCGAAATTGGAGTATTGATTTCGCTCCATCAATGCAAAACTGCAAATCGATCTGATTGCAATGAGGGATTTCAATCCGACGGGCGGAAGGGAAGGGAATGAATTGGAACGTATATATGCAAGCAGGGAGTCATGTAGCCGGCCTCAAGATGGGGTTTTGGAGCAATTCTTAGAGATTTCAGAGGGCCGTTTTCTTGCTGCGAAGTGTTGTGGCAGAAATGGCGTCACTAATCCTTTGCGTTTGGAGGCTAGTCTGTTCTTCTGAGAATCGAGGGATGAAAGAGTTGGGCGGGTTATAAGGATGTGGGACTTGAAAGGGAGTCCGTGGTCATGATCAATTGGCTTGTGGGTGATGCCTACACGCAAACAAATGTTCATTTCCTGTTAGATGATATTAAAGTCATGTGGAATTTTGTAATCAGTTTTTTGCTTTATCCTTTAAATGTGGAGGAGCAAACATGGAGGGGGATCTCCCCCGAGTTGTATGGGAGCAACACTATGTAAGGATTCTTTTTCTGTTGTGTGAGGGGGAGCTCTCCTTTTCCTGCTTTTTGGACGTTTGGATAAAGAGGGAATGGACTAAGCTAACCAAGACAATATAAAAAAATAAATATATAAAAAAGAATAATGCTTTCGTTTTCCTCACCAATCTTTTTTATTTCAGTGGGAATTGCTTGGTGATGACATGCCTGGTGTAGGCTGCTTCTTGTGTGGGCTGCACAAATATTAGATATTTAGATTGCCTTGTAGGCAGGCTTCGGTTCAGTAAAACATATCTGGGACATTTCAACTGTATGCTTGCTGATTTTCTAATATTTTTCGGTTACCTTCTCGCCTTTTTTTCTTTTAGACCTCTTGTTAGAACAAGTCAACACGGGTTGTAATTGCATGATACATTTATAAACATAATATTTCTGTCAGACATCAGTCCAAAGACATTTTTTTCAATCCAAAAATTTATTTGTTAATGTAAGTATGATTAACCTGTAAATTAAATTTTATCATTTTTAGATACGCGTATATATTTATTTAGATTTTTAAACACCAGGGTATTTTAGTAATTTTAGATTGTTATAAATAACTAAAATACTTTTGTGTTTTAGTCCAAAATAAATATCCGAAAATGATAAAATATAATTTATAAATTAAATGTATTATAACACCCTCACCTATGATGTTCTAATGTGAGGAGCGATGGCCACGTCATAACATCTCATGCCGGTAATTTTTTCTAAGCAGTAAAATTCGTAACATGACATTAGCTTTCACATCACATCACGGTAAAAGGGCTTATAATCTTTTTAAAAAGGTCTAAATTAAACACTAGGATATTTTAGTTATTTTAAATTGTTATAAATAACCAAAATACTTCTGTATTTTAGTCCACATTAAATATATACATATATTTAAAAATGAACATAGATTACCGATTTTATAAAAACTTTAAAAATTTTAACGGTATGTCTTTAGACTGGTCTAAAATAATCGTAGGCCTTCAAATTAATTGTGTGAAATATATTAAAATACTAAGCAGTTTTTATGTGGTTCGATGGGTACAACCGTGAAATAGTTATAATCCGATTCATCCTGTTCGTTGCTTTTACAATCATTTGCTTAGGTTAGAAATGAATTTCGTCAAATCAAAGATACATAGAATCCTTTTGACAAATGTGTAAAATCATTATAATAAAACTATTTAATTTATATATTAATTTCAAATATGCTAATTCAATATTTAAACTATTTAAAACATTTTTCCTTTACGGACAAATGATTTTATAAATTATTATTATATTTTAAATTTTAATGCATTTATGGCTCGATATGAAAGTTTTTATAATTTACACACAGCAATATACTTTCACCTACTCCTTGGATTGAAATTATCTTTTTTCTATGATAAAATAAATTATTTTAAACAATCTAAGCGATTGATTTTTGAATTTATCATCAAAGCGTAGCTCAGCAACCTCAAAAAAAAAAAAAAAGTGTGTAGCTCAGCTAAATTTTGTGGGAGCTTCGGTTCTTTGAACTTTGAAATGAGACCTATGATTCAAAAACAACCTAAGGGACTTTTGGCAAATATCTAAGCATAAGACCTAATTTGTAAATTAGAACAGTTAGAAGGTTTATTTTTCGAAAAGCCCACAAAAGTGAAAACGTGGCTCGCGTTGGCACTTGGCACTTGGCAGGCTTTTGCATCGCCTAGCCATTAATTTGATGCTCTGCTCCGCGTGTCACTAGATGTGCATCCCCCGAAAAATCGCATTTTTCAGAGGATAATTTATGCTCGATCTGCATAATATTCGGATATTGCCTGCTTTTCAACTACCCTTACAGACAATTCGACAAATTTCGTTGTGGATTGCTTGAACTATCAAGCTTCTCATAAAACACGACAATTCAATACATGTCATTTTCTTTATCCGAAAAAAAAGAAAAAATACATGTCATTTTTTCAACAGCGCAATAAATGTCTACCAACGGACGTACATATACGGCCCTTCCAATCTATAACTTGCGACCGACGTATTTAATTTTAGGGTGCCTCTGGTATGACTTAAAACTTTTTGACATATTTTATACACACGGAGAAAACGTCATCCGTCATTGCAGTCCTGACTGTTTGTCAACTGCTGCTACGGTCGTTGTGCAGTGGGATGAGGA
>JAXCLR010000050.1:14475514-14489356 GCA_035584095.1 Annona squamosa
GTCATTTTAAATATTCTTAAAATACTTAAATACCCCTGTATTTAAAAATTCAAAATAAATATATATACATATTCAAAAATGATAAAACTTGATTTATGGATTAAATATAACTAGATTAACATATTTATAAAAATATTTTTCAAAAAAAATTCAAAAAATATATTTTTTTACCGGTCGGAAATCACGGACCGATCGTAAAAGATCATTCGGCCCCATCTAATTGATTCCAACATGTGCAACTAGGGGTAATGGGGTCGCGTTGTCTGCAATGATTGCCTTCCCTCCACTTAGGCAACCATTCAAGAGGATAGACCTGAGACTGGTGGATGCGTTCGTGTTGACTGATTGCCTTTTCTTAACAATATTGGGGGAAAGAAAAAGAATTGAAGTATTTCACTATATTTGGTACTCTTCTTGTTAAATAAGAAATGGGTAATTTAGAATGCATCTAAAAGCATCAGAAAAATGAATCCCATGAAACTTTTCTCTGTCAAGTAATATAAATGTCTCGAAGTGACTTGCCCAGCCAGGAAAATAAGCATGTTAAATAATCTAATCAGTTTGTTAAAATAAAAAAAAACATTTCTATACTAAGTAAAACTTGTCTAGGAAAAATTTCTCATAAATTCGACCTTCACTTTCACTTGATTAAAAGGACATGGTCGTGAATAATGGTTAAGATGCCAATCTTAAGCTAAAAAATATCCAACAAAAATAGCGTGGTTTGATTTCACCATCTTTTTATTTAATCAAACAAACATTAAAATATAATAAAAAATTCAACAAACATTTTTTAGAAGAGAATATTTTTTTTAGAAATTTAAATTGCAAATTTTACCTGGTCTTTGAGGACGCAGATCAATAGATATTGGAGTTCACTTAATTTGGCTACAAGCAACAATGAGTTATTTATTTATTTTTCAGTTGACTATGTGGAATATTAGATGGAAAATTAAAATCTGGACAACCCATGCAATGAGAAAGAAGGAATTAATTAAATACCAACCTTAAAATATTTTTGTAATGTTGTAATATTTTAGCAAGTTGAGCGACTAGAATGAAGAGTCGAAGAGCATCGATGTACGTCATTGTATTCTCAATTTTGTTTAAATGATGTATTAATTGATGCATGTAATTTATAAATATATCCACATAATTTAACCATCATTGTAATTATATATATTTTGCTTCAAAAATTATAAATAATTTTCACATGATTTGATTGCAATTACAAGTATACTCATGTCATTATGGTGTTGCCATAACTCCATCACAGTGTTATAGCGTAAACACACTTGTAAATATATATAAACTATATAAATATATTTATAATTTTGTAAACAAAGTAGTAGTAGAATAAATTTTACTTAATATAATATATATTAAGTTGCATTAGATATATTTTAGTCACAATAAATTATTGCACTATAAATAGTTGATTATTTTTGAGTGACGATATTTAGTTAAATGTAGCCATTTTTTACATCAAATGATACTAAAAGTACATTTGAAGCAGTTATTAAATTTGGTTGCAATTAGTGGTAAGATTTTTTGCTGCAATTAATATAAAATTTGACTGCATTTGATCAAACATAAGTAAATTAAATTTCCAGGCACAAAAAGTTGGCTACATATGTTACATTTTCTTATAGCTGTAGGCATGTGTGCAGTTATGGTAAACTATACAGGTATTTTTGCAAATTATTTTTTTGTAATTGTTTATATATGTATGTGTTTGAACTCTTAAAAATTACTTCATAACTTTAAAATTGTTAATTAATACATATAAAATTACTTAAATAACTTTAAAAATTGTTAATTTTTGGAATTTAGAAAATACATATATATTTAAAATTTATAAAAAGGATAAATTGTAAATACATCCAGATAATTTAATTATAATTGCAAATACACTTATATAGTTGTATATACTTATAAATATATCAAAGCTGTGATGGAAATGTGATGGAGTCATGGTAGCATGGGTATTTTTGTAATTATGAGCAAACTACGTAGAAGTTATTTACAATTTTTGAAACTAAGTGTATATATTTGTAATCATGATCAAATTTTATAGATATATTAGTAAATCAACCCTAATTTTATTGGATGTAAAATTGACATACATTGTTGTCTTGTAAAGAGATTGATGCCATTCATATAAATTTTGCCACAAGAAAAATAAATTTCTTTAGCATAAGTGCACACTAGAAATGGTTGATGGATACTACTTTGGTTGGATATAAAGTTGGGAACCTTTTTCTCTCTTAGAGAGAAAATTGATGTCATTTATCTAAAATTTGACACAAGACTGATAAATTTATTTAAATATTTGTACAATCAGATGAATCGAAAGTGCTAGCGAGGGACCTTTATATATAATTACTTTTGTCGCGTACAAATTCGGTAAGTATCCATAATATTGTTTGTCCGTTAGAATGAAACCGGCGTCAATATAACACTTTTTTTTTAATTATTATTGTTATATCTATAACTTACATAAGCGTACATTTTTTAATCTTGTACAAGAAATTTATATTCCAAACAGTAGAATACTACACTCCTAATACAAATTGAAGACTTACACGCTCTTCCAATGAGCGCTCTCCATCGATTTTCACAATACTTAAAATTTACTTAGAATTCATGCACATTTATTTATTTACCATGTCAAAAATTAAATAAAAACTATTTTTCATATTATATATTTATCTTTAGATTTTAACAGTGTTATATTCACATCTGAGATTAAATATTTATAATATATAAAATTTTAATCAGAGTAAGTTTTGACGTATAATTAATGTATACATATTAATTTATATTTTAAATGTAAAAGTCTTTTAAGCTATAAAAAAAGCAATGATTTATATAAGCAATTCCTACAAAAGTTTGTGGAGAATCACTGCTCCTACGGCTGCATATTGAGGCATACGCAATACATATGAATGTTTCACGACAGAATCATTAAAACACAATACGACTCAAATTATATATAAATAGGCCTCAATTACGAGAATTTCTTTTATATGTAAATCTCATAAACGAGACGTTGAAAATAATACAAATAACTCCTGGAAAGACGGAATGAAAAGTATCCGTAACCACCAAAACCAAAACGAGCCAACCATTGGCTGAATGTTTATGACATTGTCCATCCGCATTAATGAGAAGCACGGAAGCCGCTTTTTCCTGGCCATCTAGCCATTCAGCACATTTGCATGTGCCCATTAAGGGTGTGTTTGGGATATAAACGGCAAATGTGCCCATTAAGGGTGTGTTTGGGATATAAACGGCAAATGTGCCCATTAGGGGTGTGTTTGGGATATAAACACTATCAACTGAAACTTTTCAATTTAGAATTTTTCATTTTCTATAACTAATTTATTTTTAATTATTTTTTCATATTTTCCTATACAAATTACCTTACTTTTCAATCGTTTCTACACAATTACTTATACAACTAACTTATCTATTTTAACTTTATTCTCTTTACTTCCCATCATTACTCCTATTATATTACATCATTTTCTATCAATGTAACAACTTCTACCTCAAAAACTTTTCATCAAAAGTTTTACCTTCAACCAAACACACCCTAAACTAGTGGCGTTCAGGGAGCAACTCGAGTCCGTTGGTTTTGGACAGTAGTCTATTCTCTCTGTACTTTATTTTTACAAAGTTTAATCTAATTTATCCGCCTACCGAATCGGTTTTCACCATGCCTTATATATTACCTATTAGGTTGGCTATGGTTCCAGTTCCAAATCGGTTCCTACAATAACCAATAATAACATGTAAATTTTTTGTATTATTTTAAATAATATAAAAGCAATATCCATTTACATTTTAGACTTTATAGTTTATAATTAATTTGATTCGTTGTTGTTTACATCTATCTCAATGTTCTTTGTACTTATTATCCATATCAATAATCACATTAATATCATTATCCGCATTTATGTTATAATCATCTGTTATTACAAATATAAACCCTATACAAAAATTAAACTAACAATAATTTATTAGTGAATAAGGGATAGAAACTATCATGTATTTATTTATATATGCATATTTATAATTATTTATTATTAGGATACCTGTGTGGGTACCCGTTCAAGTCGGTTATGGGTACCCAGCATGTATACCCTATCATAACCCTATTAAGCGGTTGGGTAAAGATTTCTACCTTACCTTCACCTATGAATAAAATTTTCTACTATATCCTATCCAATTTAGGATCGGGTCGGTAGGTACTTTACCCAAGTTGCATCCTCATTAGCATTTATCATTTTGCATTAGCTACATGGCTATAAGGTTCCCAAATTTCACAATCATGTCTTTCGTGCCTTAGAAAATTGAACTCATGCCCATTAGTCTAGACTCAAGGGAATATTTAATGCAATTTTCAAGGGACCCAAAGAATATATATTTTATTTGGTTATATACATGTGAGTGTGGGCTTTACGAAGGTATTTCTCCCTTTAAAATTTGGTTAAGTTTATTTAGTATTTGATATGAATTTTTGGAATGGATAAAATGTGCATTAGCCCATGTATCAAATATCAATGCATGTCTTAGTAATTTGTAAAATCTAAATAAAATATTGAACAAATTGAAAAAATTATCTAATTTTGGGGTTTTTGCATTTGATTCTCTTTAACTATGCACATTTGCTTCTTAGCTTATGAGTTTCACACATTTGATTTTAAACTTTATAAGCTCGCATTCTTCACATTTTAAACCTTACATTTAAAACACCCAACTAACTATTGTTGTTTATAAATAAAAAAGTCTAAAATATCCTTATACTTTTAGCTGAGTTAACTCATATACGCGGATAGACCAACTTATGTATACGAGTCGACTTAAATTTGCAAACAGTATGATTTTTTATTGTGGCCAAGTTGAATCAACTCATGAAATGAGTAGACTCCTTTTAAAGGCAACATTATCATTGAAAATTTTGTATGACAACTACTAACAAATTTTCGGTTTGTTTAATGACTTGCATTCAAAGGTAGAGTTTAAAACGCTAAGAAGTCAAACTTTTAGAGTTTAAAATGTGAATATGAAAAATTTATGAGTTAAAAAGAAAATATGTATAGTTAAAGAGACCAAAATACAAATAATCCTCCAATTGTACAATCTAAATGGGGCTCATATCACATATATAATTTTTTAAGTCACTAGTAAACCACCTAATTTATGAGCAAGTGTATTAAGAAAAAGACCCCCTTGGGTGAACCCAACTATATTAATATTTTAAGAGAGTATTTCAAGGGATCTAAGATGCTTTATAATGTATATCTTTGTCAACAAAATATTTTTTTCAGTTTTCAAGACAAAATTTAATTTTTAATACTTTTTATATTTTACACACAATCTTTTTCATGCATAATACACGTGATTATATTCTTAATCAATTTCTCATTCAAGTTTTTCGAATCCTGACAGTAAATAAACATTATAAAACGGATTAAAACTAATAAAATATTATTTAACATATTAAACCGACACATTCTGTGCAACTCTCCCATACCGGTCACGCACCGGCACATCCGGTGGAACTTGGAAGAGGTACTTTTCAGAGCGGTTGTGATTGCACACGTGGCCAGTCGTTGCAGTTTGTTTTCTTCCCCACAAATGTGAGAATATCCCAAGGAATATCTGGCCCCATTACTCATCTACAGACCTATCAATCTATGTCGTTAAAGCCAAAGGAAATAATAATAATAATAATTCCGCCTACGCGATCAGTTGCATCATCTAATATTCGCAGATCGACCGTGTTAGTAAAAATTTCTCTACCAGATTCGGACCGTTTCATCTACTACAGTAAATTTTCACGCGCAAAATGGACTGACGGTTGAAACTTGTTGTTGAATATGAACCATGTTTCCCAAAACCACTTATCAAAACAAATATTTCTGAACTCGGAATATAGAGTCGCCATACTGTTTTCCGGTGCATGTCTCAGATTTTGTATAAACATTCCACGTTGGCAGGTAAAGAAGCCTGAAGATCTACTCCGTAGGCGCGTGTATGATTTTCAAAACAACGCAAAATCCGAATCCGGATAACATATACAGAATATTCTGCCTGTGAGGCAAATTCGTACGGCCACCGAATCAGGTAGGGAGTAGGGAGAAGATGGTCAGATGCTGTGCCCATTTTGGCTGGCGGTGTGCGGGTCCAGAGATACACTTGCATTCGCAGCTTTTCTGTATGGTTTTCAACTTTTCATTGGCCAAAGATCCCGATTAGGACACTTAAGACCTCGTTTCATGACACGCACCCAGTGGCGTGAATGTCAAAGGGTGGTGGGGAGCATGGTTTACGTGGCCTCATAAGGGCCCTCGTTCAAACCGGTGACAATGATGCGTTGGCATCTGGGCTGGCATGGGCATCAATTATTTTTTGATTTTTCAAAATATAAATAATATATTTTTAAAATCTTAATATATCTTTTCGAATTCCTAATACATAATAGCACTTTCTACCGCACATCTTCATTCCATTGAAGCTAGAGGCTTTGTTTGTCAATAAGGAAAAGTTTTTTTTTTTTTTTTTTTTTTTTCAAAAAAAACCTCACTTTCTAAACAATGTAATGTAATCCATTTTTATGTTAAAACTTTGGGTGATTTGTTAAAAAGCGTGCGTCTAAATATTCTACTTTATTGTTATTGTTATTACATTACAATTATTTTTAATATCTTTATATACATTTACCTTACTTATGGGGTAATTTGCAAATATACCAATATTATTTTGACCATAATTATAAATTAACTTATGCTATTATGATGTCATTATTGCATCATCCCATTGTATGTATATACAAACTATGTAAGTATATCTGTCAAGATATACAAACTATGTAAGTATATCTGCAATTTTAAAAATTAAGTGAGTATACTTTGTTTTTGCACATAAATATATCAATATAATTTATATATCTCTGCAAATATTCCCATGTCATGATGGTGTAATAATGACACCATAAATGTGCATGTGTATTTGTAATTATAATCAAATTGTGTAAGGGTATTTGTGATTTTTGAAACTATGTGAGCGTATTTGTAATTATAGTCAAACTATAAGGGTAGTTATAATTAAGATATCAAATGATATTTTAACTTCGTAAACGTTTTACTTTTTTATTGTTATCTTTACACTATAATTATTTTTAATATCTTTATATACATTTAATTTATCTATTTCATCTTTATTTTCTTCTTATTTAATTATTATCCCTCTCACATTATACCACTCTTTTAAAAGAAATTTCTACAAAATTTGCATTTTTTATTCTGTACCAAACAAAAAATGTCCAAAAATCAAGGGATGCAACCAGGGGTCGGATGATGACAGCAATGTACATTAAGTTTAGGATTTTCTACGTAATTTTTCCTATTTAAGTCACGATATATCGAAGTTTCCGGTGCATGCTTATCCAGCACATAAGTTTTTTTTTTAAAAAATGAATAATCGTTTCTAATGATCCTCTGAGTTTTTATGATTAGCAATTTATAAAGTAACAATTTTGCAACATCCCAATTAATTTGCGGCTCAATTATGAGATTCGCAACCACCTAATTTTTGTCCCATTTCATGTGACAAGGATTAATCATCCTAACTTCGTAAGTTTGGAATATTTTTGTTGAATATTTTATCTGATTTCAGTTGATAATATATCGCATATTAAATGTATGGTTATCCAAAATCTTAATGGCATGTTTCCTATCAGTGATGAACGGGGTGAGGTGGAACGGTGTTGTAAGCGGTACACCCCTCCCATTTTCCAACAGATCATTAATAATCCAATTTTTTTATTTTTTTAATTTTATCTTTCCATTCTAATCATTTTTTCTTTCAACTACTATATTTATTTTAACATGATCCTTATCATTTCATATTAATCACATATTTCTAAAAAATGTTCCATTTTTTATTTCCCGCCCTATCTCACAATCCCGTTAAAATCAATATTACCAAACATCACCTTTTTCACCCAACTTATAAAATTAATTAGTTTTAGGCTTCTTTTTAGAAAAAATTGAAACGTAAGAGAACCAAGTAATTATAAAAACAATAAACATATTAGATGTAGGTATATCATATTAAAATATTGCTGTTAAAATACCTAAAAAATGCAGCCTTTTGTATATCCAACCAAATTGACCAAATTGACCTGAAAAAATGAAGGTGGCAATGGCGCCTTTTCTTTGGTACAATTGACTGATTGCAAGCACTTTTTACTTTCTAGAACACGGGGTTTCATCTTAATCGCTTGTACAAGCTTTATACTATTTTTATTTTCTTGAAAGAATATGTGGGCTTAAACAAGTACATTAAAGTGCTTGATTTTATTTTTGCAATTCAAAAATTTTAAAACTAAAAAAAGGTATCCACAGATCTATGAAAAATCGGGCTAAATAATTTGTAAATATTCTCACATAATTTGACCATCATTGCAAATATATCTACTTAGTTTTAGAAATTACAAATAATCTTACTTATTTCAACTATAATTGCAAATATATTTATGTCTTTATGATGTCATCAAACTTCTATCATAATGCCATTACAACGTGAATATATTTGCAAATATATACAAAGTATTTGAGTACATTCACAAGTATAGTATTAAAATAATTTATAAATATACTCACATAATTTCATATACTTGCAAATATATCCGAACATTATAGTGCAATGACAGAGTTGATATGCGGGCGTATTCGTAATTGCGGTCAAATTATGTGAGGTTATTTGTAATTTTTTAAAATTAGTAGATATGTTTATAATAATAGTCAAACTATGTGAGCATATTTATAAATTACCATGAAAAATTCAAAAAAAAAGTTAAAAGAAATGTAAAAGCCGTCACAAGCATTAATCAGGAATCTTACAATGGATATGAAGAATAACCAACAAAACACTGTAGGAGCACCATTTGTTGTGTTTTGCTTTTGACTAGCTGTAGGAGCACCATTTGTTGTGTTTTGCTTTTGTCTAGTCAAGATGCTGATGTACAGCCAACGAACTTTCAATCAATGGCCAATACTCAATAGCCTATAGTTGAGTCTGATACACGTGTTGGGTGGAATGCTAGCCAAAAAAAATTGCTAGCTAGATAGCTAATGGATCCCCAGCCTATCGGTAGCTGAGGCTTGAGAAGGATGGCTGAAAGTTGAAATAGGAACCAACATGGCTACATGTTCATCACTAGCCTACCATAGACTTTGTACGCAACATGTGGATCTATGATCTTTCGAATTTTGATCTTCAAATTTTCCCAAAAGCTTACTTGGGTAAGCTCTATCATGAAGTTCAAATGGGTTACACATGGCCTTTGGGAATTTTATGGTTATAATTCAAAGTTCATTTACTAATTAGCTACACAGTAAACATGCAGGGAATTCTTTCATATAATTATTGAAAAAAATAATATCAAAAATGATTTCGTGCCCAAGATTTTTTTTTTTCGGGACAGGAAGTGCAATCAATTTTGATTTTACAGATAGTTGGTAGTTTTGAAATTTTTTTGAGAGAATTGATATAACCGGAATTATGGTAAAAAGCGTAAATATAAGTGCTAATAACTAAATTTGAAAAGAAAAAACAAATTCATACGCTGCTGCTGATGAATGGGGTAAGAACTTTTTTTATTGCTTTATATTACAATTTAAACCAACTCGAGTTCATATATTTTTTTTTCAATTTCTTTCTTGGTCGAAGAGTGAATTTAATTAAATACTAACAATGTTTCTATATCGAGCCGTGCTCGGTTGGTCAGTGCCTGTATTATAAGAATCCGAGTAAGCGCTGGTCATGGGTTCGAATAGGATTTCGGCCAGAAATGAGAAAAATCATTAGTGGGAGCTTTAGTCTCCCGTCCGGTTATTTGTGGGAGCGGTGGTCTCCCGTTTAGTTGTTGGAAGCTGTGTCTTCTTGATTATTTGGTGGAGCAGTGTCTCCAAATTTGTAAGAATGTCTCAGACCTTCAGTGTAATATGTATTGAGATGTATGTAAAATATATTCCAATAAAAAAAAATAATGTATCTATAGAAGGCATAACTCCTCAAAATGAGAGACAAGCTTCTCACAATTGAGATTTAATACCTGAACTTTTTGCATGTGAGGTAGGATCTATTGCTAGTCTAAGAACTTAGGCTATGTTTGGTAATCATTGTTTAGGGTATTCCATGATTTTTTTTCTCTCCCACACAGTCTCCATCAATGATTTTACATCTTAACAATCAAATAATCTAATTTTTTTCAACTTTACCCCTAAACTCTACTTATTTTTCTCACAATTATTCTATTTATTTTAATTTTACTCCTATTATATCATGTCACTCACACCATTTTTAAGATATTCCATTTCTCACTTAGCACACTTTTCCACCATCCTTGCATTGCAATCCATCAATCTTTGGCGAGTGGCTCAAGGGAAGCCCAGATGGATAAGTCCCAACTTGGCAGTTGCAGGTTTTACAAGTTGAACTACTGCAGAGCACTTTTTGGTTCAAGCTTGAAAGGAAACACGGATCAAATAAAAGGCCAGATTTTCAGTTGCAACATGGAACTGGTTTGCAATTTCAAGACCACGTATACATTCAACTGACTAAAAAGGTTCAAGAGTGTTTTTATTTATATATATATATATATATATATATTTAGAAAAAACCCAGGTTAGTTGAGAGGCTAGATATTCGGGGAAATATGAAATATCCCACATTGGAAAATGGCAGATGGGGAGAGTGAGGGCGAGAAGCTATAAAAGAAGGCGGCTGGAAAGTGTTGAACCATCTTTGCGCTTGGGGCAATGACGCAGCTAGTGAGGTTATAACCGAGGCGCGTCAATTGCTGGTTGAAAACTATTTCCAAACCCCCTCTGTGGCCTGGGTTTGCCCCTGGCCATAGAGAATTTCTGGAAGGGCTCCCTCTAATCCAGGGTAAGGCCCTACAGTTCTTGGATCTGAACTATTATCCACATTTTATAAATTTAATTTCTTATTGTTATTAGAGTTCACAATAAATATACTTACTGATTAGCCACAAAAAATATCGATGCACAGCCATGCTTACGGTACCTTCAATGCTTAGCCCACCATACTTACCTTCGGTTTTTTAATTTTAAAATCTATTTTTTAAATGTTTAAACTATTTATCATGTTTAATAAGTCTTCTTTTACCAAATAATTTTTATTAGAAACTAATATTTTGTAAAAAATAGCATTTTTGAGAGTTAATATATGTTCATATAAAAATCTACAAGATGTCAGTTATGAGTTTATAAATTAATGCACACGGATAAATATGATAAATAGCTTAGGTTAAAAAATATATTTTAAAATTATAAAGTCAAGTCAAGGGAACACAAGGGTTCTAATAACAAGGAGAACGATGTATATTCCTCCAGCCGTCTTTAGGATTTTCCGAGTATATTTATATTAAATATTGATATTTGAAATTAGTTCTAAGGTCCTTTTTTTAAAAAAAAAAATTGAAAGAATAAAGCAACAATTAACTGAAATATAAGTAATCATAAAAACATAATAGATGCAGATATATCATATTGAAAAAAAAAAATAGAAACAGCTAATGTTATACCTAAAAATGCAACTTTTATGAACTTTGTTGGGTTTCCACAACGGATGTGGTCTCCTGGCCACTCTAGCCTGGTCCTCGGCTTTGATGTGTGCTCCTCATCAATCCTAACAGCTAATTTAAGAGGCTCTTCCTCATACTTATAACTGCAATTATGAAATTCAGATGGAATATAAATAATTAATTAGGTACGCAGTAAAGTGTGGGAAATTTTTTTATACTAAATTACCAGAAATAATATTGAAAAAGTTGTGTAAAACTTATGCTCTCACTCACAAAATGAATTTTCTATGAAAGGTTGCAATACAAGTGCACTTAATTTTTTTATTAGGTGTATATATATTACAAACTCATTTAAGATATTTTAATTAAGGAGAGATAATAAGCTCATATCTATTTTTTAAGGAGACAACATGTTCCCACTTATCTTATATGGGAGAGTAAGCTCCCATAAAATGGGGAGAAATACCACACTCCCATGCAATTGGGGGAGTTTCAAACATGGACAAGTGCAATTAATTTTAATTTCACAAATAGTGAATAGCTTCGAAATTATTTTGAGAGCATTGGAACAAATGGAATTACCGTAAAAAGGTGTAAATATAAGTGTAAATAACACAATTTTGAAAATAAAAGACGAATTTAATCATATGCTATGGATGAATTTTTGAAGCGATGATTTAGCCTTCGGCAAGTGTGTTGAGGGAAGCCCAGATGGGCGAAGCCCGACTTGGTAGTTGCATGTTCGAGAAGTGGAACTATGGTAGAGCACTGATTTTTGGTTCAAACTTCAAAAGAAACATGGATCAAATAAAAGGCTAGATTTTTAGTTGCAACATAGAACTGGTTTGCAATTTCAAGGCCACATATACATTCAATTGACAAAAAAAGGTTCAAGAGGTTGAGAAACCCATGCTAATTTTTGTTTTTTGCTTTTTTTTTTTTTCAATTAAAAAAAATGCTATTTGAGAAGTTAGGTAGTCAAGAAAACATGAGATATCCCACATTGGAAATTGACAGAAGGGGAGAGAGAGAGTGAGAAGCTACAAAAGGAGGAGGCTGGGAAAGTGTAAACCATCTTTGCGCTTGGGGCAATGACGCAGCTAGTGAGGTTATAACCGAGGCGCGTCAATTGCTGGTTGAAAACTATTTCCAAACCCCCTCTTTGGCCTGGGTTTGCCCCTGGCCATAGAGAATTTCTGAAAGGGCTCCCTCTAATCCAGGGTAAGGCCCTATAAATCAAATTAAGGTATTTCCTTTACAGAAAAATTGAAAATGTGATAAGCAGCATGTACAGCCCCACGACACCGCAAGAAAGGGTAAAGTAAAAACTTCCCCGAAGAATCAAGCAGGCCGACAAGTACAGGGTTGTTATGTGAGGATCATGAGTGTTTAGCATGAGTTGTTTACGTGAGGATTCTGAATATATTTAAATGTAATACATGATTATGAATATGTTTGAATGTAATTATTATATTTAAATGTAATATATGATTATGAATATATTTGAATGTAATATTAGTTGTCATGATGTATTGATGTATACAAGTACTCGTAAAAAATCTAATTTTAATTACTCGTCAAAAAAATTCTCAAACCTAATTCTTTCACAATCCATTTGAAAAAAGAGTTGTGGAGCAATTAATCGTGATGTTCTTTTATGTCCGTTTTTATTTGGAAAAATAGACAACCTAATTTATGTAAATTTTTTTTTTCAGAAAACGCATTATGTAGATATGACCCACAAAAGTATTCAAAAATTTTCAAAAACATGGCATGTGATTGGATGGAATCACAACTCTACAAGTTGAATCATAAAAATAAAATGATAAATTATTTTAAATATAATCCTAAACAATAAAAAAAAAGTTTCTGATATTAATGATTTGTTTGAATTTGAAAGATTTACTTTATATTTATTTTTAACTGGAATATTATTTCTACTGCCCATACTTGTATATAACTCGTAAAATAAATATTAAAAATATTAACTCTTCTTTTTTATAGGTTGCAAATGAGTTATAAATACGCTAAGGGTGTGTTTGGTTGGAGGTAAAACTTTTGATGAAAAGTTTTTGGAGTAGAAGTTGTCAAATCGATAGAAAATGATGTGATATAATAGGAGTAATGATGAGGAGTAAAGAGAATAAAGTTAAAATAGATACGTTAGTTGTATGGGTAGTTGTGTAGAAATGATTGAAAAGTAGGGTAGTTTGTGTAGA
>JAXCLR010000050.1:14489456-14521960 GCA_035584095.1 Annona squamosa
GAGTAATTATGGAGAGTGAAAAGTTTTAGACTGAAAAGTTTTAGTTGACATTTTTTGATGCGAAACAAACGCACCCTAAGTTTCTAGCTTTACAAGTTGGGTAAGCTCAAGACCAACCCATCTATTTCAATGGGTGGCAGGTTGAAAAATTTTAAGTCGGTAGAAATCAGGTTGGGCTGATTGGTGTACGGTTTTCCACGAACCGGATTACTTACCCAAGCAGAACCCATTGCACTGGTACTGGTTTAATGGAAGAAAATTTTAAAAACAAGGCACCGTTCCTGGCTCGCCTGCGTTATAAAAAATAGCAGTGAAAATCAAGGTGGCTCTGGATTGTTTAGTGTGTGCGCCCAATATTAATCTTATTTTAAATTTTTTTTATTTAACTATACTTTTTATATTGGATCGCAATAAGGTCGGTTTGACTTTCATCTTTCTTCAATAAATTTGAAGATAAACTTTGAATTAATTACAAGTTGGTATTGAGATAATGGATCAAGCTGAAAATGTGAGTCAAATCTTGATAATTTTAAGAATATATTATAATATTAATATAAAGTCTCATCTACAATGAATTTAAAGATTGAATGCTTTAATATTTTACTATTTAGTAAAAGTAAGATATAATTATCATAATAAAGCGCTGCTAAATTTTTTTTTCCGTAACTCTATTTGCAACTTGACTTTGATGAATACATGCGATTACTTTAAACAAAAATAATATAAATTTAATTTTTTGAATTACAAATAAAACTGCCAACATGCAAAATGATAACATTCATTCTTGAAAAGTACAAATAACATTAATAATATTTTTATTTTATTGAAAATTCATGAGATGAACAGAACTTAAACGACATCCATGCAATCAAGAAATAAAATTAGATCCACGTAAACAATTTGTAAAATTAAATGCACATTCACATAGATAATATTCACATTAATAGGTCGTAAAATTAAACACATAATCCAATTAAACGACATTCATATCAACAATTCGTATGGTTTAGAAAAATATTGTACACTTGAGGCAGAGCAAGTCAGAATATGATGGACCCACCTCACCCGTAAAATTCAAAAATAGGTCTTAAATTCTAACAAGCTTTACGTACCAAGTCAAAATCCATGTAACAGCACTCGGTAAAATCGAACAGGATCACGGGCCAACCCGGGAGGGCAAATGAATCCTCACACAGGTTTCATTGGTACTGGCGTCCTGGACTAGGCTGTCGTCGGGGATCAAACCGAGCTATCCATGTGACAGGGGACATCTCCTTACCCGACAGAAATACTTACTTACTATACTACAACGACATTTCAATAAAAGCTAATGGTTAAAATAATCACGAAACCTTATTTATAAATTTGGGAGGAGAGAAACATAGAGAAAATGGTTGCTTGTGGAAATACCCACGTCTGAGCTCTTATGCATCAATATTTCCCACTGCATTGTCAGGTGGGCTGAATTCACCAAGGGATGGGAACCAATTAACTGCTTAAGAAGTCGGGAAAGCTTTAACTTATTTAAATCATCACATATGTTACTTGAAAGAAATCAAAATAGCCATACACATTATGCATTCAGATGCATTGAAATTTCAATGCAAACAAGTGTAAAACTAATTTTTAAAATCTTTTTTAAAATGTGAGTTTTAAAAAATGAGTTATAAAAATGTTGATCTAGATTATTTAATCTATTAACTAAGTTTTATTATTTTTGGCGACGTGTATATACTTTTTATTTTTCAGAAATAGGAGGTTTTAGTCATTTTTAAATGGCTAAAATATCTTTATTTTTAAAAATATATATCTCCAAAAAGGTCGAACTTAATAGTAAGTTTTAAATACATCAAGCTTAACAATTTTATAAATTTTTTTAAAAAATAAAATTTATGCTTAGGTGTATTAAAATTTCAATATATCTAAGTGCATTACTCAAAAAAGGGAGAATTGCTAAAACCAAGTGTTATAGAAGGATGTTACATAGTCTGCCCTTAATAGTAGACCAATCAAGGAGGAAATCAGCCAGATGAATTTTTATTTATTTATTGATATTTGTAGATATTATAATCATCTCAAACATTATCATTACGATGGATCTCACTAGACAATGTAACAATTTTTTTTCTCATACAACCTTATAAAATCATCTTAACAATTTCTATTTTTCAACTAAATAATTCTTACACTACTACTGTGGACACTCCCACGGTTTTGGGCAAGAAAGACGCTACAAATTTGGGGTACAACTTGGGTTAATTCTGTTTAAGTAACAGTCTATCATATCTGTATAATATTTTTAAAAAGTGTACCTTACTCTACCCATTCATGGGTTAGTTCTTACTCTATCCTACATTACCAATTACCGATAGGATCGATTCCAGTTCAAGTTCCAGTTCCAAATTAATTTCTACAATAACCAATGATGACATAGGAAAAATATATTTTATGTTGTTTTAAATAATCTAAAATAATACCCATTTACATTTTAAATGTTATAAATTATAATTAATTTCCTTTTGTCATCGTTTACATTTATCTTCACATTCTTGGTAGCTTCATTATCTATATTAATAATTATATTAAATCATCATCTGCATTCATGTCATAATCATCCGTCATTAACAATACAAAAACTCTACAATTTATAAAAAAGTGAATAAAGAAATCAAACCAACAATAATTCATTGGTGAATGCAAGATAGAAACTATTATGTATTTATTTATACACAACATATTTATCATTATTTACATATTAGAGTACCCATGTTGGTATCCACCCAAGTCGGTTCTGGGTACCCAGCATGTATACTATGCCCTTACCTTATTTAGGAGTTGGGTAATAATTTCTAATTTACCTATACTCATAGGTAATTTTTTTTTAATATACTATTTAATTTAGGTTCGGGTCAGTAGGTACTTATAAGTAACCTGCATAAGCTACACCCGCACTACATCATGCACGATGATTTGAACCCACTTCCGCAGCAAAGGGCCGAATGGTTCTTGCCGTCGTGGCGCCGAATGAAAGGTTTTGGACTGAACTGAAGGGAGCAAAATGGGTCATTTAGGCCCACGGACTTAGTTTGAGTATATTCATTTATTTATTTATTTATTTTTTTCCGTCCGGATAGAGAGGCTAACGCCCCAGAATTCGGCGCACCCATCTTGGAAAAATTCGAACCAATGATTTCATTTAAAATTTTAATGCACTAAAAATTAATCATAACTTTGTAAATACTCAACAATAACAAATTTTCAATGCATAAATGTCTAAGATAGTTAACCTTTTGAAATCTTAACTAAATTGAATTTTTTTATGTCAAGATGAGTTGGTTTGTAAAAGGGCAAAGAGGATACCATGTACATATACCCATTTCCGTTCAACAAAAGAGTTGAACGTCATTGTAATTGTTTAAGATTTGGAAATAGCTATGTAATCATGATATGCAGTGCCCTACAACGGGCCACGTCATTATGGTTGTCTAATTAAAAGTGGAGACAGATTTATAGGACAACGTTATAAAAGTTGGGAAAGCCGCCATTTCTTCACCGTGAAGCGAAAACTGAAAGTGAAACCTCATGATTGATACCTGTTTCCGACATATGTTTTAGATATTTGGTATACGGAGATAGATTACATTCTAGCTAGCTAAAAATACTTTTCTTAGAACCAATTATCATAAATCAGCTTTCATATAGTCTTATACAGTTTATGTTTCGTATGGTTGCCATTTTTTTTTGGGGGAGGGGGTTACAGTACCTTTTTTAATTTGAAATAACTCTACGGTCAAATGTTCCATAGAGCAACCCAACTGAACGAAAACTTAATTTAAAAAAGTTTATAAACTTTTACAAAGTTTTAATAGGAACTTACGTAGAAAGCTTATGTTTTGGAATTTATTGAAGTTTCGGAAGGCCATGGCAACTTTTTTTTTCTTTTTCGCAGAAGTCCATGAATATGTGTGCATCTAAGAAGGATGAGAACATTAACCACTTCCACGAAAAAGAATGAAAAACTCTCAAAGCAGGAGGTGGTGAATGGCGAATGATCACATCCGCTAAAAGCCATCCAGCTCTGCAAGTACGCAGTGTGCTGCTTCAAAATCAAAGGTCCTGTAAGTAGCATAAGCACTACGACAAATTTATTCAAATGCGCAGAAATTAATTTGACCGCTTACGTCAAGAATATGGTTGCATTTAGTGTCATATGACTGCAAAGCAGTATATGCAGCAAATTAACTAGTACATACTTGACTACATATGTGTCGTTGCATTTATTAACCGAGTTATATCAATCGAAGCTGTTTCATATAAATTATCTATTTTTATCTTTATAATTGATATAAAATTTATTCCTTTAATTATATTTAGTATTATTTGTTTAGTTATGAGATTAAATTTCATTCAAATCAAAAATATGCATGGACCGCAACCAATTCAAATCAAAGAAGTGCATAGACCACAACCAACTCCTAAGTCATCGTGCTTGCATCCCAGGTGTGTACGCATATGCTTGATGTTCCAAGCTCAAACTTGGTGACAACGTACGTCCCACATCATTGAATTGGGACTTGATAAAAAAATGTGCATGCATATTTGTTTAAAATACATATTCATATATCAATTATGAAAAATTCTTAAAGTGACTAAAAATGCATTAGAATATATTAGTACTTTGTACAATTATTTATTTATATAGTAATGATATTTTAGAGAGTTTAGATAAAAAAAATAAATTTTAAAATTGATATTTAACAACAAACTATTCTGTTGTATTGCATTTATAATTTGTAAATGAAACTCATACATAATAGTTCTAGACAAATGATAGGTGTCAATGCAGGATAAACGAATTATAAAAGCAAATATAGAAAAATGTGCATGCATATTAGGCGTGTACGCCTATGCCTGATATTCCAAGCTCAAACTTGGTTACAACGTACGTCCCACATCATTGAATTGGGACTAGATAAAAAAAATGTGCATGCACATTTGTTTAAAATATATATTCATGTGTCAATTATGAAAAATTCTTAAAGTGACTAAAAAATGCATTAGAATATACTAGTACTTTGTATAATTATTTATTTATGTAGTAACGATATTTGAAAGAGTTTAGATACAAAAAATAAAATTTAAAATTGATATTCAACAACAAACTATTCTATTGTATTGCATTTATAATTTGTAAATGGAACTCATACATAATAATTCTAGACAAATGATAGGCGTCAATGCAGGATAAACAAATTATAAAAGCAAATATAGAAAAATATGTTTCTAATTTTTCAATGTAGGATAGGAGAATTACTATATAAATATGAATAATACTAAAAATAATGGATGAAATGAGATATTTATCAATCATCAGGGAGGAAAATGAATGATATTACATAAAATGGAAATATTTAGATATATATATATATGCATTGGAACATAAAGAAACTTTATAAAATTATTTATGAACATAGTAATGATATTTGAAACATTTTAAATTTTAAAACTGCAATTAAATTTTTTTTTCAACATCGAATTATTTTATCACATTAATTTTATATTCGTTGATAAAAGCTCATATATATAATATAAGATTTATCAAAAATACAAGATAAATGATTTCTTATCAATTTTTAAGGTAGAAAATAAATAGGATTATGTGGAAATAGAAATTCGTTAAAGTGAAACTCATAAACAATTGCATTATTTTAAAAAAAATTGCTATATATATCGAGAGATTTCTATTTAGTAGTAAATACTATTGAGGGGTTGCAAATATCTTTTAAAAAAGAATTAATCTTATTAGCTTGCGCGAGCCCACCTCAAAAAATCTACCTAAAATTTTTTTAAAAAAATTTTCTTTATACACTTATTTACTAAATGCATTTAACATATAATTTTAGTGTTACTGTTTTTAGATATGTGTATATATTTTTTTAGATTTTTATATTAATTGAAAATGGCTAAAATAATACTATGTTTAAAGATCTAAAAAAATATATACACAAATCAAAAATGGTAAAGCTCATTTTATATGTTAAATATATCTATATTAATAAGTTTATGAAAAAATGTTAAATACACTTTTTCATATGAACTGAATAAGCTATTACTCAGCCTTAGACTTGGCTAAGTACATAAATTGTCGTTTCATTCCTTTTTTTTTTTTTTTTTTCCAATGGCTGCATTTATCATAGGGGAAGTTGGACTGAAACCAACTTTTGACCATCCCTGACAACTGGTACGGCAAAAAGTGTCAGTGCAATCATAGCGAATTAACATGCCAAAAAAAGGAAAGAAATTAAAGTGGGACAACAATCATGCAACGTATCATTAAAACCTGATTTTTTTTTTTTTTTTTTTTTTCATTTTCCTTGTTGATTTTTGAAATACAACTCGAAACCAAAGCCCTGGCTCTCTCTAATTCACACTTTGTCATGTATTTAGCCATACTTCATGAGGCAGGATGTATGTCCAATATAAGTGAATCACAACTCTATATATTTTCATATCTCATTTTCATTCCTTAATATATGGAAGAAATCAAGGAATTCTAATGAAAGACTAACAGGAATCCGCTGGCAGCAATTCCATTAATCTTGTTCACTTCCATGCCAGTCCGTTCTTCCCAAGCTGATCTCCAGGCTGGGGCTTTTATATTCTGTAGGGAATGCTTGCGAACCGTTTGATTGGGTGGAATCACTTTCCTGTTACAATAACAATTATGACATCATCTCAATCATCTTATTCTAAACCCACTTTAATTAATACAGCTTCAAATATACAACTACATGCATATGCTCAACTAAAGTTATGCCTTCATCATTATCTTAGCTTTATTGTCTATTCCACCATGTGTATCTAATGCCATCATTTAGATGCCCGATAGCCCAAAACCCTAAAAAAGAAAAAGACTAAATGACGTGAATACTACTTATTTTTGTAAGTTGTTGTGGATGAATGATGATCACAATTTTAGTAACAACCGGAGACAAATTTCGTTGCCTAAAATAAAATATATTGTGGTGATAGTTTTTCTATATTATTTTGCACTGGTCTATTGTTGAATCATTGGCAATAGAGCATCAACAGCAAAGATGCTAATCACCAATTTTATTGCCAGAAGTCAGTGTTGTCGTAGTGATTAATTACACATGCTTGCAGATCTTGAATAAGAACATTACCATAAATTATGCATGAATGGAATGATCAATTAAGTTGTTTTGTGTAAGCATGCAGTAGTACCTCAAAGGTGAGTCCGGATCTCGAAACTGGGGAGAAACCTGAAGGTCTTGGCCCGTCCACGTCAACGGAGTTAGGTTGCAGCCACCCTCCCCTGCTGCTAAAAATTCCCACGTCAAAAATGAAATAAAAAACATGCGCATGCACGGATGGAAACTCGTTCATGTACATGACAAATGCATTAGCAGAGATATTTGTAATCCACGTGCATTGGAAGATCCAAGCCATTCATCAACGTTTTCACTGCATTAGTTCGCATGCGTGTAGTTATTAGCAGAGCTCTAAAAATGTTTTCTTTTCTCTGATATTTCGTCATTTTGAGATGAGCACACGAGGGAAAAAAAAACCAACTCGAGAAAATAATGAATATGAAATAGATTGGCGTAAAGTGATTCCAGGGAATTAATGTCTTAATGCATTATTAGTTACTTAAAATAAAGATTTTAAACCTGTAAAATTCACCTATTCGATCACGCATGTAACCTTGCATGTGTATAGTACCTCCTCAAGTGATCGAGTGTCGGGCATATACATGGTGAGCTTTGACCAGTGGAACTTACGCAAGACTGAGGAATAAGGTGTGTAAGACCCAAGCCAGTTATTATATGTAATTTCTTCTCATCTACATGAATGTCAGCGGGCCAACTCGATGGTCCTACATATACTAACTAGTAAGATCATAGACATGATGGGGTCCAAAAAAGGCAGGAGCCAAATCGTCTCTGCTGTCAGTGCGCTAGAATCGAAAACATCCTTACCTGATCGGTTGAAACTGCTAATCGATTCAAACAAGCTGCTAAAGACAAGAGAGACACAGTAGTAGTGTTAAAGGAACACCTGTTTTCTGATTTGGGGCAATTGGGCATTAGATGTAAGCATTCTGTCCATGCAATCTTTTCGCAACAGTGACAGAGGATAACCTTTATTCCATTCCATGGTGGAAATTGATGGACGGAGTGACATTTTCAACAATGGGCCCCTCAATTTGACTTCAGGTCATTTCATATTATTTCACTAACTAATTATAAATTAGGATATGTAATGGCCGTTTATGAAAAAAAAAAAAAAAGATACGCACTTGCCAAACTCCATGAAACATTGCAGTGCCAAAAGACAGACATGCTAACGCTTCCAGTACAATAAAAGCTAGATTGAAATCTACTCGTTCGAAATCTGTGTATCATTAGTATAAGTAATATCCTCCTACATTTTTAAGACAAGACTAGACTAAGTATCCATACAGGTCCAAGTACAACAAAAGTTCATAAAGGTAGCCAGCCACTTTTTTTTTATTATTAGAAAATTGAAATTTGGCTTCATTTACTAGATGCTATCACCCTTAACATTGCAAAATTGTATTTTTCGTAACTAAAATTTTATTACAATGGTTAAATTTAAGTCACTAAAGAAAATTTTGGTTGTTAATAGTTGGTGATACATGTCATATACCAACAATTAGAAAGAATTTTTTAAAAACCAACAATTAGAAAGAAATTCTTTTTTATTTGTATTGTACGAGTAAATATTTATATTATAATTAAGCACGTTCGTTTTTGTTGGAAGACTACAAACTCTCACATAAACTTACGGGATACATAAGCTCCGGCGATAAAACTCTCCCTATAGCTTATGAAAATAAAACGCCTTGTACAACCGCACCCCTACAAAGCGGGTCGACTCAAAACTCTGTGCGTTGTACAGGCAGCCAGAAGGTCGTACCATTCAGGTAAATGACTGGTGGTAACAATTAGAAAGAAAGTTGGTTATTGATCATTCATGATTTTTGCTCTTAGCCAATCAAAGTTTGGCTCTTATTATAAGTAAAGATTTTTTCCCTCTAAAAGCATCATCACAAGTAAGATAATTTTTTCTTTCTTATAAAAGCATCACACTAAAAAAAGAAATTTTTCTATTTTTCTTGCATATACAATTTTTCTGCCAAAAAAAGTATATGTGGCCTATTATATATATGTTGCCCAAAAACAGCTATATTTGCGGACACTTGTTGTTAACAAGCAGATATATACTACAGATTTTATTTTCAGCAACCATATTAACAACTAATACTTGCAAACAACGTTGCTAATATCATGTCGCTGATGAACGTCAATAACAATTGATAATGAAATTCAGTAAAATAGTTGTTGTAGTGCATAAACAATCATATCCGCAACTATGTTGGAATCATTATCGATGTAGGGAATGTTTGGAACCATCCAATAGATTAAGATCTAGATTGAATGAGAAAAAATTATTTTTTATTACATATACATTACATTATCTCAACTGGTATTATAATTGGGCTCTAAGATATTTTTACAATTTTTCTACCACTATTCTATAAATATCTAATTAATAATCTAATTGTTCCTAACAATAACCCATAAATACTCATTTGGTAGAAGCTTTTATAGAAACTTGAGAAAAACAAACGTCACCACTAAAATCACCTCTATTGCAGATAACGGACTACGAATCAAAGACGTCCAAGTAATGGAGCAAGTCTCCGACCATTGAGGCAACACCTCAGTGGCACTGAGAAAAGATTATTGTGTATTAGAATATGTGATATTATATTGGAAATAAAAGAAGTAGTTAACATAAGCATTGGCAAGTTAGCTCCGTTTGTGGGGTGTTTGGGTTTGATTTTTGTGTGGGGAGATTTTTTCTCATTTTCAGGGGTAATATCTCTTGTAAATATATTATTAAATGTGGATTTGATATATTGTTAGATTTGTATCCATTGAGCATAGATTTGAAAAGTATGTACTTTAGATGATTTGTGCTGTAACATAAGAGATAAAAAAAATTTGAAAAATGTACTACATGAGAATGAGAAAAGTATTATCGGAAATGGGCAACTCATCAAATCTTCATCACATTCCATCCAATGGCAAGGCTTCCTAACAGACCCATATTTAGTAGAAAAAAAAGGGGTAAAGGTTAAGAATAAGGTTTAAATAATGAGAAAAAAGTCCAATTTAAAGGCTTGAAAGTCAAGAATGGATCCGGCCAAAGAATGTAGACACATGGAAACAAGTCAGGCTAAACACATCGATGTCTGATTAATCAAGTCCAGCCTAGCTAAAATCTTCCCACTTTTCATGGGATGTATCTTATTCACGATCAGAAAAGAAAGGTGAAAAGCAACGGATTAGGTATAATGTGTTAGCAAATGCCAATGAGTTGGATTTCACTTTATTAGCTATGGTCGTACAGCATCTCTTCATAGATAGCTAGCCCTCAGATACCAGGCAGAGACACAGCTACTGTGTGGTGAATATTTTTGCCATATCTAAATTCGTGCAGTATAAACACGTGACAGACCGGAAAATATTGACAAGGGTAATATTTAAAAGGCAACCAATTCAAAGAAATTCTCTAAAGAGACAGCAGATCAAAGAAATTTTTGGTCCTCGAGAAAATCAATGGCAGAGAGCAAAAAAATACACCGTTGGATGATACATCATACACGTGGCACAAGTGCGTTGAAAAATGTGGATCAAGTAACGAAAAGTGATGTGCCTGGAAATACATTCAGGAAATTAATTACTTGAGGAAATTAAGGTGGGTGATACCTGCAACCACTAGATCAAGTTTTAAAACTTTTTTTTTTTTTTTTTTTTTTTTAAAAATAAAGTTTTAGGCCAGACACAACGTTCGACGGCCTGCGGAGCTTTAAAACTTTCAGTCATTCCATATTACTGCTCTGGGCTATATAGTATTCCCCAAGGCAGAAAAAAGCAGAAATGGACAAATTTCGATGTGGCAATTACCTATGGAGGAAATGGCATACCTGATTATTTGCGTAATCCACCACAACAAAAATTTTTATTTGCCGTGACCTTTTTGCAGAAAAATTAAATTTGGCCACATTTGGTGCCAAATGCTGTTAATCTTAACCAAAATTTTTTAATATTTGCACCCAAATTTAAACAACAGCACCGAATATTATTTAGATTGCATTTGATATAAAAAGCGGCGATATTTTAATGAAATACTATCACTTAAAAGCAACCAATTATACCAATAAAAAAGAAACTAGGTATTTGCTACCAAAATAAATTTTCGTCAAATCCATTTACACGCCACAAAAAAAAAATCAGTTGCAATTCAACGACCTTTGCAGTAATGATCCTCCAACCCCCGGCCCAACTCAACATAAATTTCACTTGATATTGAACTAGATTTATAGTCGATCTCAAACTGATTTTTAAACTATGTTTCTGATTTATTAATTTTTTTCAAGTTGAAATGATTAAAAGTTTTACTGTTGTTGCAAGAAAAGCATCCAAGAAGCCACATGTTGGATCGTATAACCCATCTATCATAGGAATATTACTTGGCATAACCTTACGAGAAAACCTATTTTTGGCAACCTTTATTTATAACTAAAAAGTCTTTGTTAGTAAGGAAAAAATTTTCCCTTTTTGGTATGCTTTTATAGGTAATGAAAATTTTCTTTACTTGTAATGATACTTTTATAAACAAATTAACATTTGGTTGGTTAAGTGAAAAAAACAAGTAATTAGCACTCAACCAATACATAACCTAGTGGTACAACATATACATATGGGGTGAGTAAGTGTTAATCGGAGAGTAGGTGTCCATTATAATCTAATTCAATTAAAAATTTTACTATTTGTTCTATGATATATTTCATAAAGTATTCGCAACTAAAATTTTCTTTAGCAATTAAAATTTTACTTTGTAGCGTAAGTTATAAGATATTTTGTTCCAGAAATGACGAACGTGTAGCAAGGGTCCGGAAACTGCGGAGTACAAGAACTCCCCCATCTGCGCCTAAGTCAAGGAGGTATTTTGGATTTATCTAGTATAAAAATAAGAAGACAAGGGAATGAGAACATAATGATAATAATAATCATAAAGAGGAACCGTGGCCATAATAGCATGTATTTATATCGATACGCATGTCCGCATACAGGCTTAATTAATAGAAGCCATCAACTGGTCAAGACGGCAACACCATTATATTTGTGCGGCGTGCAGGAAGATCAGAGCCGTCCATCTACCAGATATTACGGATGACGATTGACAGGCATGCAATCGAATTCATATTTCCATTTTAACCGGCCCATCGTCAACAACATTGGCAGTACCATGTTGCCGTTGAATTCTTTTTAGTAGCACTAAAATGGAAAAGGCAACAAGATCGTCTTTTTCCTCATTTTTTGGGTTTTATATTCTATATTAGTAATCTGGCTTTCACTTTAGCTAGCTCTTCGATCCCAGTTAGCTCCTCTCCATTGAAAGTGTGAAAAACAAAGATAAAAAAGCAAAAGCTGCCACGGGAACCCTTTTATTCCTCAAAAAAGGACACGTACGTGTATCCCAAATAACCTACATGCAAAGCTATCCATGCAAAATAAATAAATAGTTCATGATACTTCTAAAAAAAGAAAATAAAATAAAAATGGAAAAGGCAAGAAGCACGTTGCTGCTGCGATGCAACGTGTTCTGTATGTGTAGCACGAAGACGTGCATACATTCCTGCAAATGATACTTCCATTTGGAAGTTAATCCATTTTTCATGGAAGTAATAAAATTACCATCGCTAAATTGTATGCATACCGCGAAGTTTGATTATATCGCTTATTTTCCCTTTTAAATCTAAAAATATCTAGATTACCTTCAATATTTTGGCTAAATTAATTACATATTCATCCCGGTGTAAATTTGTATCAACTGCAGAGACATGGCCGGAAGTTGAAGTATGTTCTTTTGTCTCAATAAAAAGGGAAATTTCCCTATGCCGCCAAAGAAAATTTTGTCCAAACAACAAAATTAGCAAAATTTTGACATAATCGAACTATCGCATTTCATCGGACAACAAAAATTGCAACCATTCGGTTGCCCAAAGGGATACGCAACGCAACAGTAGTAATAAAAAATTTCTTTAATTTTATCTAAATTTTTTTAAAAAGTGAGCTAGCATGCAAGTGAATAAAAGTGGTTTTTGCCATTGCATCATGGAAATGTTTTCGCTGTCAAAGTGTATCCTACAAATTAATAAATGTATCGATTTTAAAGCTTTCTTGCCCACATTTTCCTTCTTAAATTCTTTGCAAAAAATGACAAACCTTTTGAATGAAATACATTACGGCCGTCTCTTTCTTGTGTATTCCTCATCTTGTTTCTTTCCTATGCTAAGTATCGTATTTCAAGTCATTATTGAGGGAAAAAAGACTATTATTAACCTTTTATGTCGCTTTTTTCTCCTTTCTTGACTGAATGTTGCTAGCTAGCTGAAAAGACAATCATAATGAGTTTAAGATGAAGACCATAGGCCGAACGAGCATGATGAGAGGAGGCGGATAAACTGATCCCTTTTGTCTTCAATGATGGAAATAGAAAAAATGATGTCACGAAGATTAATTTTCATGTGATAGGTTTAGCGGCAATGCCGCTGCTAATGTCCAATAATAATATAAATATTATTAACCTTAATTTTTTCACAATAATTAATTTGTCTCAGTTAATTAAAAAGGTAATGTGATGAATATTTACAGTCATTTTTTTAATTAAAAAATGGTTTTTAAAATGTGGTTCTAAGGAAACTAGGACCTTGGAAGTCGCCAAGGATCCTCAAAACAAAGAAATCAATTAAAACGATAACAGCAAGCGTCTTACTTTCTGCAGAAATATAAGCCACTTGCCACTGCAATCTTAAAATTTGTTTGGGGCGCTAGATAACTTAATAAGAAGGGAAATTAATCCTCCATAAAATGTTCCATAAAAAAAAAAAAAATCCTCCAACAAATGGGTGACAGAAATTTCGCAACATGGCCCTAGAAATGTCCATCAGATAGCCCAACCACAATAAAATAAAAGGCAGAGAAATATAGGTTAAACCATGCAAATGGGAGTAAAATATCTGTATTTAGTCCTTGAAACATCCAACATCCATTACTCTGATTATGCCCCATCTATGGATGTGTGTATGCAACATATATAGATCGGGTGATGCGCATAGCCGTACATCACCGGCATAGGTGCAGAGGAATGGACAGCCTCCTGAAAATTCAGCCGCATACAAAAATGATACTTTTACACCCACCCTTTTTGACTTAAGCCCAATCCACTAACATCAGCAGGCATTTATTGGGTGCGTATATGATTTTACCCAAGTAACAAATCAGCAATGCATTATTTTGCAGAAATACCTTACCTTGATGAGTTACTCCATAGAGTTGTAGAAGAAGGGAAATCAGTATCATCCTGGCCGCTCCCATCTGATCTCCTTTGCTGCGTAAATCTTCGAAGATGGAGATCACTTGCACCAGCTGCTCTCTGCACATCTTCTTCACCAGAGCCGTCGGATTGGCCTTAAGCGAATAAGGTAACATAGTTAGGCTAGTAGCTGTGTCTAGCTTTGTAGCATTGTCGAACGCTGTTTACTAAAGATTATAAAGTGGAAAAATACGAATATAGAATAGGAATATATAAAAACAACAGAACAAAAGTACAATTTTTTGTGGATGCATGCATGATCTTTAGCATGTGTGGGAGAGAGAGATGATTGGAGTGGATGCTTGAACAAAATCATATATAGATTTGCGTAATGGTCTTTATATTGTATTGGACTTTTGTTTCTTTGATTTGTGCGTGTGCGTGCGTGTGAGAGAAAGGGAGAGAGAGGGAGAGAGAGAGAGAGAGAGAGAGAGGACATGGAATAGATACGACAGTGGGGTGAGAGTGAGGAAATGTCCATTTACAATCGGGAACTGAAGATTCCAAAATAAATGGGGGTCAAAAGCGGATAGAAAAGATGAAAGCTAAGCAATACGAATTACCTGTGGAACCTGCAGCCTTGTCAGTCGTCTTAACAGTTCGATACATCTGCAAAGAAAAAAATAAAAAAGAAAAGAGAGACTTAAGATGAGAGAGAAAGCAGAGTAGGAAAAAAGGGAAAGGAAGGTGAGAGGATGGTGCCTCTAAAGACCATGCTACCCTCGTGATTTGTTTTTTTAAAAAAGCCTAAAATCAAACGAGTCTGCTCTCCTTCTTTTGGGCGTTTTCTTCGTTTTTCCCAAAACCACGAGGGTGTTGTTTGGTGAGAGCAGTAATTGCATTGTATTATTGCGAAATGATGGCTTCTCTCTCTCTTTCTCAAACCAGAAGCTGTCTCGTCTGAGAAAACCAGATTCATCTCTTCATTCATTCATCCACAGTCCTCGAATCTGGGGGAGAGGGGTTGAAAATTTCTCTTCATTCCCATATATACCTGCAAATGGCTCTTGACGTGTGCCAAAGTGAGATCCTTCACATCCATGAGCTCCAAAACCGATTTTGGAGTTGCCCCTGAAAACCCATCGCATGAAAAACGAAAATTAGATAGATCAGTAGATTGATTCAATACAAACAGTAATATAACGAACCAAACTATCCGAATCTGCAAAAATCAAAAGGAACTCTGAAAAGGGAAAGCCAAATAGCAATTAAGCAAGGGTGAGAAATTCCTTACTTTCATGGCCTCCAAGGAGGTCCACAGCATGAACGAATCGCGCATGGAGACTGCTAGTCCAGCGCATGCGCGGGGCCCTCATGCTTCTCTTAGCTGGGAGCTTGGGCAAGAATCTGGCCCTCATCATCCCATGGGAAGCATCGTTGGGAGCAATTCCATACTGTGAGTGATGATGATGGAACTGGTGGGATTTCATGAACTCTGTAGACATCCCGTTATATCTGGTAGCTGCCATCAGATAAGCTGCTGCCGATGGAGGGGAGTGCAGTGGTGCCACTGGGTCCGAACACCTCCCACCCATAAGCGGCGGCAAAGCGACAGAAGAAGCACAGCACGCTGGGGACGACGTCGAACACAAAGAAGACCATGAGGGGTAGGGCATTTGGTAGACGTGCTTGTGATTGTGGTCTCTCTCTTTGGAATGATCTAAACCGATGTAGGAGAGCGATTGCTTGTGATAGATGGGAATCCCCCTTATAGGCCTCATGCCATTGGAGGAGGATTCCAACATCGAGAGGCTGCTGCTACCGTTGTTCGTTTGAGGCAGTTCTTGCCGAACTTCATTTTCATCGTCTTCGGATCTTCCCTCGTAGTTTCTCCTCCTCATCCAGCGGCTCTCGGCCTCTGTTGCAGTGGTGCTTGGGTAGGCGAGGGAGAGTTCCGTGTAAGCTTGGGAATCCGGGCGGACCGTTCCTTCGCTGTTGGATTTGAGGGCGTCGCGGGTCGGCCAGAGGCCGAAGCTGATATCTCGGTCGCTGCTGTTCTCGTGGCATAGAGATGATGGGGCGCTGTCTGGTGGGCTGATGTGCAGGGATAGATCAGGAGTGGGCATGTTTGGCAGGAGAGCAGCTGGAAGAGCTTCCGATCTGATGGTTGAGGGTTGCAACAACTTCGACGCAAGTGGGCGTCAGCAAACACGATGAAAATCTTCCAGTGTTTGTTGGAAGAAGGGGTGGGGAAAATCCCCGAGAGAGAGAGAGAGGAGGGATATGTAAAGGAAAGAAGCTCTTTACCTCAACAAACAGTCATGCTCTAGAGAGAGAGACGTGACAAAAAGCAAAAAGAAATTATAAGAGAAAATAAGGGGGCTGGGGGAAGAAGGCATTGGGACAAGGGGAATTTGGGTGTCTTCCTCCTCGAGAGTATATCTTGGAAAACGACACTTGAATCAAGGAACAGCTCTTAGCGCGCGCGCTCTCTCTCTTCCCTTCTACAATAATAGCCAATCAAAAGACACGAAATGCAGCTAAAAAAAGGAGAACTTGGGCTTGCTCCTTGTATCTTTCTTTCTCACACAGACAGTGAGGGAGAGAGAGCGAGAGCGAGAGCGAGAGCCTGGTTTTTGGAAGGAAAAAAAAAAACAGAAAAGAAAAAAAAGAACAACCAAAACAAAGGAGAAAGGAAAGAAAGGAGAATGGTATTTGAGAGCTGAGAAGGTGATTCCTTTTCCCCCACCGGTTTCGCTTACGGGTAGTTCGGCTGTCTCCCTTTCTAACCTAAAAAAGGAGAAGCCGGAATGCAAAGCGGAATTCAGTACCTTCCTTCTATCCTATTCATTATTTATTGGCGTGTTTATATATATAATTTTTTTACCTCGAATTTACACCCCACAGACCTGAATTTACTAACCAACGCCTGACCAGCTTTAAACCCAAGGTCAATGTTCTATCCACCTCATCCTGCACTTGCAGTACCCTCTACTTCTATTTACACCATCAAATACTAATTAAGTGTAACTCAAGCACTTTGAATAAATGGCTCATACATTAATATTTGCAACTTAAATGGTATCTGGACTTGTGATGATGCCGGCTTTTGACGTGTGTGAAGGAGAAATTAAAGAAGAAAAGGGGCCCATCATAATGCCGCACTGCAACAATTTCGATTTCTGGGGATAGTTTTTTTATTTGGAAAATGTTAAAATTTCTTTGTTAAAGCAAAACTTAGTTCCTAGTAATTTATGGTCTATTCCATATAGCAATCATTAAAATTTTTTTGGATATTAATAGTTTATGATTTTTGTGTTTAAGAAACTAAGTTTTTCATTTAGTTGCCAAAAATATTATTATAAGCCACAACATTTTTCTTACCTATGTAAGCATCACCAAAAGCAAAAAAAAAAATAATAAAAAAAAATAAAAAAAATTCTTTACCTATAAAAGCATCATAAGCATAAAAATTTTTCCTTACATATGCATTTTCATTGCTAATAAAAAAATTGTCTTTCTAATAAAGGTCACAAAAATGTATTTTCTTATACTATAGCAAATGTTACTCTTGTTGTGATTTAGCAACAGACCCATTCATCACAAAAGTTTATATTTTTATTGCTAATTAATTTTAGTAATCATATTATTTCGTTCAATTGTTTGTTGCTAAAAGTCCGTTGGGAGAGACTTGATTGCTAATAATAAATATTTACCAACAAAGTTTTAAAGTAAAAAATTGTCACTAAAAGAAAAAAAAGGGTATTAACGATGAAAATGCATTCGTTGCTAATACTCAACATTCTGTATGAATGCTTAGATTTTAATCCAATTTTTAATTTCTCGTTCTCTTCCTTTAATTTCCTCTTTCTCGAATCATTTATGATGTGATTTCTATCATGAAGATAATTTAGTTAGTTTGAAATAAGTTTTAGCTAGGTTGACACATTTTAGCTATAATAATTTTGGAAATTATTTTCAGGTAAATACTTTTTTGGGGGTCAGATTGATAATAATCAATTTATCATGCTAAATATTATTTATTTAGACAAGACTCAAAGTCTTGTTTCAAATATTATTTACAGATAAGATTCAACTCGTATTTCAATTGATCATGATGAATATTATTGATTTGGAGTGACCTACATGGTCCAAGAGCCTAGCTAGGTCCATGTTTTTATGGAACGAAAACAAAAATGTCTGAAATGGCATTATCTATTTTTCCAACTAAAATGATTAGCGAGATTTCTAGTGCGTTGGCGCCTAGATGATGACGTGCCCGTGGCATTCACTTGACCCACTTGCTGCACCTGCTCCAAGAAAATAAACTTTTTTTTATAGATGCTAAAAAAATTATCAATATATATCAATTTATACCATGATATCAGCACCTAAGTTGTTCTAGGTCAATGTCATGGTGGGGAAGTTCTCTCACCTTTCTTGTAAATTTGGGTGAAATGAAAAAGTTTCTTACATAGAAAAAAAAGTTCTTAGTCAATTGCAAAAAAATTTAGTGATAATTTTTTAGATAATATTTAGTGATAATTTTTTAAAGTCGTCACAAAATTATAACTTTCAGATGGCAAAATTTTGCCACGAAAAGTTATTTTTTACAACATTCATTGCGTCATTATTGTTTTTTTTATAGAATTACGTCATTATTGTTAAATATTCATTTTTAGTGGTAATATAAGTTTTAGTGACAATAATCTTTTATGTCACTAAATGACGTCTTTTGCAATAAAAAGTGCTAAGCACCATAAAAAGTATATTGCAGAATGTTTAGCTTTTTTTTTTTTTTTTTTTTTTTTTTTGATGATTGAAGAATGTTTAACTTTGTTTCAGTGACCGCGACACATGCATGCAGCTACCAGGAGGCCTGAGAACCTAGCATACTCCTGCACCATATATAAATACAATATTGTTATTCTGCCACATATATAGCTGGGAGAGGATGGGCATGATATGCCCTGATAGGTTCATGAGATTATCTGCAGTGATGACAGAGAGCTGGGTTGGACTCGGGTGTATGTCACACTATCTTCTCGGCTCCTGCTGAGAGTCTGAGACATTACATGCACAGCTGCACCCCAATCGTACTCGCAGAGAGAGAGAGAGAGAGAGAGAGAGGCGAAAAAAAAAGAAAAGAAAAAAAGAAAAAAAGAAAAAAGCGCTTCTCTGACCACTCATTACCCAAAAGGTGTTCTTGGAAATGTACAAGATCAGTCAAGGCACTGACTGGTAAATATCCGATAATGAGGAATTTGCGATAGCAGTTACACGTGTTTTTTCGTTCTCGTTTCAACATGATTTCCAGAAAACCAGAGCGATTTTGATGCTTAGGTATAACCCTGACCATTCTTTTGAATAAAAATTATTTAATATACTTTTACACCAAATATTTAATGTATGAGATGTGCTATGCTGCACTATGTTGCGCACTAGTTAGTGTGTAGTACTCATGAAATGGGCTCACTTTGAGAATGAAATCAAAATCCAACCGGTCACATGCTTTAACATCATTTGTTTTATGCTAATATAAAAAATCAGCTCAATCAGAACCATAGATGAGGCACAATTATATGTAGATTACTTAAAAACACTTAAATCTATTTATATATGCATTAGAATTTGCTATACTTTATACAGCCGTTTACTCACATAGAAATAATGTTTTAGATGATTTAAATATTCTATTAGCAGTCTTAAAATTAATACATAAATTAAACAATTCTATTACATTAATTTTATATTTTTTAAAATGGTTGTGCTCATATTTGATTTTAGGGAAATTTAGCATCCTATTTAAATGAATGATACTAAATAAAATAGGTAAAATAAATTTCAGTTTTATCATTAAAATGAGCTCAAATTTAACCATGGTACCTCCTAACTAGGGTGCAACATGGTTCACCCTAATATGTCTCTTTTATTTCAATTACGAATTTTCTTAATTTGAATAAAGTAAATAACCTTTATAATTTTTTCATCATTGTCCTTAATTTTATTACACAATAACAAATAACCTTGCCAACATGAGTTTTACCATATTGTCAATTTTTTTATTAATATTATATGCACTATGAAATTTGTTATCACATTCAGATTGCTTCACAACCCTCGCAATGGAAGTATCTTTTGTAACTGTAAATACCCTCACTCTCATGGGGGACGTCAACAAATACTCCCATTTGAGAGGAACATCATATAAATATCCCCATAACCAAGGAAACCTGCAAATTTATTTTATTTTCATTCAATAAGAGTCAGTCTCGCGTTGCCCACAAAGTGACAAATAGAGGTACCACTAGGGTGCTTTAGTGGCCTCTTATTTTTAATCTTAACTTGTAATAAAAAGAAGATGTTGGCATATTAGGTTGTCAGTTGGTGCTATAGAAATTTCGACCACATCATTTTTATGAATTTCAAAGTGACATTACAAGTTAGTGGTGCTCCATTGTTCTCCGTAAGTAATGTTTTGCTATGATACATAATTCAGTTTGAAATATAAACGTTACTAAGACATTTTGCCATAAACAAGCAGTGACTACTAAAGTGTCTTCTCAGAAGTAACACACCATAATAACATTTTTTGATATATTTTTTCATACAACATGCTAACTAATATTACAATCAAATATGTGCATAATCTTCATAATATAGAGAATTTTTTTTTTAATAAACCCTTATCAATAGGGGGAATTTAAAACCCCACAATATAGGGGGATGGATGTTTTGAATCATGACATCTTAGTTGCGTCACCCATGGTTATGACGATGCCAAGGCATTATGGCACCACAATGATATATATTTTTTGAAGCAAAGTGAAGTGGAAAGTACACAAAGAGTTTTGTGTCATTTTTTTTTTTCCATTTAGCAGAGGTAAGGGAGGGAAGTAATCCTTCCAAGTCAAGTTTCAACCAGGGGGTTTGCAACTTGCTTGAATGAGTTACCAACATGTGCACTAGATTTTTACTTCGTTTTAGACATGGTTGAGTGAAGAAATTGTCTTAAAATATGAGGTCGACTTTGCCTTATGGAATATTATGATTTTGTAGGTTGACTGATTAATTAATTTATTACTGATTGAGCTAAAAATATTGATCATAAATTGTCTCTATGAATAACATGACCTCATTTGTTAATTCATTTTTTTCTTTAATGCATGAAGATGCGACATTTCATAAGGGGTCTCTGCTTTTATGTAAATGTGTTACACCAAAATTTTCCATATAACTTGATTTATTATGGCACACTTGATGATGTTGTAGAATTCATTCTATTGATTGCATTTAGCATGATTTATCCAAGAAGGAAACCAAGTATTATCCAAATAAAAAATGTGCATAAGGCCACATTTACTTAAGCATATGTATTCATACATAAATTATGAAAAATACTTCGACCAATTCACATATGCATTAAAATGTAATAATATTTCATAGAATTATTTATCTATATAAGAATGATGCTTATGATGGTTTGAATGTTGAATATGAAATTGAAAATTGATATTCATGTTAAACTATTTTATTATATTCATTTTACATATTTTCTCAAATATAGTTTATGCGCATCTTTAATTTGGATAAAACTTAGTACCTTTATTAAACAAATGATTTTATGTGTAATAAGCAATGAATTACACATCATTATCATCAAGGTTGGACAAAACGGGTGGTGGTTAAGAAAACTTGTTGTAACCTGGTTATACGGAAATAGAACCCTTCATAAGTGCATCGTGGATTAGGTTATAATTAAATCGAGGCCTGTGGTTCCTTACCGAAAAGTCGCTGGGAGAATTTCAGGAAGTCGCACTGAGATGATAATTTTGGACCACTCATTGTTAGGCTCCTAAATGGCAGCAATTCAGGAGCCATTAATTGGATGGCTTGAAAATGAATGCGTGTTTAGACATTTGCTGCACTCCATAAGCAATTAAAACCACAAATCTGGACAACTGCACATATGTGCCACATGTGATGATGATGGGCTACCGCCTCCCTTGATAAAGGTTTCATAGTCAAGAATGCTCTGAAAAGCTTTGCCGGTCGAACATGATCAAATCCACCACATATGCATATGTGCTAAAATAATTATATTTTTTCTAACTGTATCTATCACGTGAACCTCAACAGCCCAAATGATTTCTCTGAAATATACAGGCGGTCCACTCTTCTTTATGTTAATAGTATGTTACAGCTTGATTATTGATGAGAAACTTGGACCAGTTTTTCAATTCTCAAAAGGATGTTTATCAGTCTATTGCAGCCCACCTGGCTCTCCTACCTCCTCATTCCGGACAGATAATCGAAACTGTTAGCCCGTGCTAACTAAGTCATACTTAGCCTATACTAATTTTTTTTTACTTTTTTTATATACTTGTTTATTAAAATGTATTTAATTTATAAATTAAGTTTTATTATTTTTTAATATATGTATATATCCAAAAAAAACCATGTGTTGCAACCAGCACCTTGGTGCAGTGATATGCATGGTGGGCATGTTTGCCCGTTGTAGAGGGCTCGACTCTTCCCACCCACAGTCCCTCAAATTGTTACAGGAGTTATATTTTTCTTCCAGTGATGAGGGTTTATAAGAATTTTCCTCCATGTTGTGAGGATTTAGAATGTATTTGACTGTAATATCCGTTATCCGGTTGTATATAAGAAATCAAAAGAATACTCATATGTTTAAAAAACTAAAAAAAAAAAAAATACACGTATCCAAAAATGATAAGTTTTGGTTTATATGTTAAATTCATCCATATTAGTAAGTTTATGGAAAAAGAAAAAAAATTAAATGAATTTTTTGAAATGGGCTAAGTAAGTCGATGCTTAGCTCAGACTAATATGATCATTTTTTAAATAGATTTCAACCTTATGCTTAATTTTTTCAGAGAGGTACGGCAATAATTTTTGAAATCTCTATAAAATTGTGAAAATATTTTGAGGAATAATGGACTTTTAACACATTGGCATACATTGAGGAGGCCTTGTAGAAGCATCCAGTGGATGCAATGAGATGGGAATTATATTTTTTTTGTATTATCCAAAAAATTTCTCATTTCCTAATTATCACAACAATATTGCTTTTTCCATTCTAAATAATACTTTTCTATTTTTAATACAATTTCCCATTTTAATATACAATAATCTCTCATCATCCAATATAATTTTTTATTCGCAAAAAATTTCAATTTCCAAATGTTCTTCTATTTTAATTGTATAACGATCTTACTTTTTCAACTTTCAATTCTACTTTTTGAATTCTCAAATAACTCTCTATATTTTAATTTTTGATGAGAATTTTTAAATTTTAATACACAATAATACTTTTTTGACCAATCCTCTCATCTCAAACCCAAAGGGATCGGATCGGACTCCAGCACAAGAAGACTTCTCGTATGCAACCATTTTTACAGCCAAATATAGCAACAAATCATGTAGTTGCACATAATGATATATGCACCTATAATTTTAGCTTCATATAACATTATATGCTGCAAAGTTAAAAACATCGTTATATTTCTTCAAATGCCACAACGTAAAAGCAGTTATGGTTCGCTGCATATGCATAGTTGCAGCAACATAACGCAGCTAAATTTATCAATTTGAAACTAACTTGTCTTTAGCCACTATTTTTACCACAATCAGCAGCTATTTTGTTGGACGTTGTTACCACTTTCAACTTAAGCATTAAAATTACATAGACCAATCATGCGAAATATATATATATTTTTTATTTTTGATAGACATTCATATATTACATTATTTCAACTTGGGTTTACAATAATGCTCCGAGACATTTTTACAATTTTCTAACAATAATTCTACAAACATCTTACCAATATTCTACTTTTTCTTGCATCACCAACGCATGCGGCAGACTACGAATATATACTTTTGAATCAATAAATATTCTGAATTCTAGAAGCTTTCTACTACTGCTTGAAGATGAAGTTGGATGTTTTAGTCGGGGTAAGCTAATCTATAACATTTGCTTGCACACTCAGGAACTGCCGACTCCCCAAGTCATGATGTTTTGAAAAGAACATACTAAAAATTTAATGATAAGGATCATAGCGTAGTGTCCTCATCATGCTTTATTGCACAGGGGTACACTTAGATTTTGTGCACTTTGGTGCATCACCTTTTTTTTGGCTTTTTTGAAATTCATTACATGTGTAGCCCAAGCATAAATGCCATATATATATTTTTTACATTTTTTGGATTAGTTTTAATATTTTATTTTAAATTTTTAAAAAATAAGCTATTTCTCATACTCATTGGTTTTAATATTTTATTTTATTTTAAAAATAAAAATAAGCCATTTCTCATGTAAAAGCATTAAAAATATAAAACTATACATATGGGACATCCATGCTTGAGCCCACATATAAATATATAAAATTTTAAAAAATAAAAATAAATTGTATAGTTCACCGGGTGCACTAAACCTATATGCACTTTTAGTGTGCTTAAATTGAGCTGTCATATTATTTTAAAAAAATTGAGCTGTCATACGTAAGGATCATGATGCTATACAATTAGTTGTTTTTTATAGGTAAGTAGCAATATCTAAGTAACAACCTCACGTATTTTTATTTTTAATATATTTTGATTTTTGCTCATTTTCATATAAGCTCAAGTATAATTAATTCATGTTTCAAATTTTAACATTTTAAAATTTTTGTATATATTTTTTACAAAATTTAAAAAATTCTACTCATCTCAGATTCCCCCACACATGAGAAATGATAAAATTTATCATTTTTGAACTTTTGTAAAAATATATAGAAGAATAAAAATGGTAAATTTTGATACTTTAACCAAATTCACTTAAAACTCACATAAAAGTGAAATAAAAATTAAAAATATATTTAAAGTATGAAATATATAAGATTATTAACTAGCTAAGTAATAATCCATTGTATAGTATCATGAATAACAACCTCGTGTATTTTCTATTTTTAATTTTTTCTTCACTTTACTTCCGAAAGAGAATTAATTGCTCTGGTAGATAGCACTGTGGAGTGTTCTTTGTACTGAAAGAGCTCCGTGCGAAACTCGCCATGCAACCCAATAATATTATTATATTGTTAAGCTGCAATAAATTCAACGCATTCCTCGTGGTTTTAATTTGTATGTGGCTTTCTTCTCCACCACACAATAATGTGTCAAATTAAATGTTGAATTGGATTAATGCACCAAAGTGCACCAGTGCAATAATACACAATTTATTTTTATTTTTTAAATTTTTATACATGTACGTGGGCTCAAGCATGAATATTTCACGCAGACAATATGGTGTAGTCTATTGTGAAATGGACTTTACATATATTAGATTGTGATGAAACTTTATACAAATATTTATTTATATAAAAATCATATATATAAGAGTTGTTTCAGTGCAGCGCCATGACACTGAAACAATGATATATTTACTCAAAAATGAGTCTCATACATATTAGAATGCAATAAAACTTTATACAATCATCTATTTATATATAAATTTTATAATAAATAGTTTACATACTGAAAAACTACTTTAAAGTTGTTATTTATATCAAATTATTTTATTACGTTAAATTTGTACCATTTTCAGATGGGGTTCATACACATATCTAAGTGGGATGAAAATTAATATAACAATAGAATACATTATTCTAAATACAACGAGTGCAAGTGAATTATAATTTTATGATCGTGTGGGGCCAATTTTGCAACTGCACTTGAATATTACTCTATATATAGATTTTACATATTTTTAATTTTTATTTAAAAATTAAGAAAAAGCATTTTTCATGAGCACATGAGAAATGCTTTATTTTTATTTTTAAAATTCAAAATAAATTATTTAAAATATGAAAAAATGTAAGAATATATAAAAGACATGCACTTATGCTTAGGCTCATATATAAATTTCAAAAAAAAAATAAAATAAAAAAGAAATTATGCACTTGGATACATTAAATCTAAGTGCACCCGAGAATGCCAGACCGGAGTTCTAAATTAATTAAGCTTTTTCTGATGCTATAATTAAACAGCTTTGATTTGCACGGACAAAGCCCTAGGCCTGGGTGAGGCATTTAATTCGTCTGCTTTGGCTTTGCTGCCCGAGGCTATCAAACCACAAATTTGCCGTAGAAATATTTCCTGACGTGAGAAAGGTGGAGATCGGATTTACGTTTTACCACGAGTATTTTAGCGACAACACATTGTTAAATCAGACCGTATTTCATATTATGAACGTTATGGTGGTAATATTTGTAAATATGAGCATAATAATAACAAAACAACAACAACAACAATAATAATAGTAATCTGGCAGTCTTTCATATTAAATATTTAGAACATAAGTTTTCAATAACATTAGGATAAATTCTAAAAATAACTATGAACTTTATCACATATACATAAACTTTTAAAAATTTCAAATATACCCATGTATTTTATTTAAATTCTATTCATGCCAGTGCACTTAAGGATCTGATTTGGTTTGCGTCATGTTGGAGATATGTGATGTTTTTTAGATGGTAAAAATCCAAGTTTCAAGGACTTTAGACGAGCATGAAGTTCTTTAGGCCTATCTTGCAAAAACATTTTAGGGGACTTTATATTTATAAAAGATGCTCATGGAAGAGCTAGAATAAAAAAAAAAAAGGCACTGAAATTGTAAGTGCAAGAGACTCCAAATTACTTGTTTATAAGATTGATTTTTTTGGATATTCAAGGCAAGGCTAAAGCTACAGTACATTCAAGGATTGTTCTGTTGGATTCAAAACTTCTTATTGAAGATCACTTGAAGAAGTTGCTATGGGTACAAACATGTTAAATTAGTTTGATTTTATTTAAGTTTTGTTTTTGTATTACCATAGTGCTGATGGTGATCAAATTAAGATGAAAGTGAATCAAAGTGCTAATTACTTCATGAGCTTACTTGAAGCTTAATATCAATTTAGAAAATAGTTGAACTAATTATATTGTTGTAACTTATTCTTTGAAATTGACTAGTGAAATCCAAGTCTTGTTTATTTACATAATGAAATAGGTCTAGGATTAACCAAACTACTATAAATATTTTTGACTTTGTAGTTCGATTTCATTATTGTATATTGTGTTTATGCTTGATTCATATTATTCTATCAAAATCTTTAAATAATCATTACATAGAGCGAGTTGTAGTTGATGAGTGATTATCCAATGCAACCCTAAAATTTTTATTTTATGTTTAGTATTTTTCTAAAATCCAAGCCATGCATTATATTTTACTTTATTAATATTTGCATGATGTGAAAATTCATATTATTTAAAGTTGTACATACTTTTTAACAAATGTGAATGCATGATATTGTTTATAATTGTACTTTTTAACACGATTGATTGTAGAAGCTTTTAATACATTTGCTTTATATATAGGCTAAATAAAAAATTTTATGCACAATGGATAAATTGAATATGAAAAAATAAAAAATAAGGAACCCAATTATGCAATTAATTTATTTTATTTTTATTTTGATTGAATGTTTTTCTAAATGTAATTAATTCATATGCCAAGATTTGTCATTTTATAATACTTTCATATATTTATTTTTGATTTTTTAAAAAAGTCAATTTCAGAGGCATTTAAGTTATTTTTTACCTCTTAAATTTTTTTTCAAAAAATTAAAAATAAATATGTAAAAATATTATAAAATGACAAAACATGGTATACGGATTAAGTACACCTAGGAAAATATGTTTATAAAAAAATTAAAAATACAAATCATTTTAAAAATAAATGAATAATATTTTTTAGCGTAAAATACATCACTATGTATATAGTTGAGGTCCAAAAATAAATGGCTATAAAATATAGTTGGTTGTATTGAAGTATTCTATTAGTTTATATATCAAAATTTACTTTTTTGAATTTTTATATATTCTTATAATTTAAAAAAAGAATTATTAATTTTTGAAATGATAAAAATCTATAAAAATTCAAAAACTAAAAATTTTAGTTATATAAAGATTACATATGGGTCCATATAAAAATAAAAAGAAAATTTTTGTAAAATAAAAAAGGCTCAACACACCAATCCATATTAAGGCTTAGGACATATGTGTGTATTGCCTTATTTATTATATACATGGGGCACACTTCTCTGTAACCAAGTTACATAGAGGCGTAGTTATGCAACTCTTTTTTTAAGATTTTGACTCATATGGAAATATAATTTATTTATTATATTTAATATCATTTATTTAGGTGATAAAACAAGTTTATTTACACATTGGCTCAAAAATAAATATTCATGTGTAAATTATAAAAAAACGCTTAGATTCATTTGCACATATATTAGAATATAATAATACTTTATAAAATTATTTATTCTCATTGAAACGATATTTTGGACAGTTTATATATATATATATATATCATACTCTTAATTTTTCAAACACATGAAACCATGCTATATTCCATAATCCTCAGGGGTTGATTTGCACCCTCAGATAAAAAGAAAAAGAGTGTAAAAAACATAAAAAGTGCCTGCATATCGTTATTCTGATAAGCAGTCTCTTCCTACCGAATCCAAGCCGACCACAAGTAGGAGTCAAACTACAGAAAATCTCACCCAAAGGTCAATCTGGTCCATTAGCATATAAAGTTGCTGATCAAGGCTGATGTTATATAAATTCTTGGTGGTAAGTATAGATGTGGCCCACCCCACGTATGAATGGCTCCAAACGATTTTCATGGCTATTGACTTTCCAGAAATCTCCAAGGTATTGATTTCACGATAGAGATATATGTATATGCATAGGCACGTGGAAGATAATTGAAATATATTCGAACACTTATGATCATAAATTCCGTTTCACATTTTTTCAATGGTCCAAGCATTTGGTTAGATTTGATGTCATACATTGACTTCAACCTTATGAGTACAAAGACAAAAATTGTAAAATAAATTTATTTTCTTTAAGCATCATGTGAGGTTTGAAATCAAATAAGATACATTAATTTGTCTGATTGACCCAAACATTGTCGACTAGCTGGTGCCTAGTAGCTATCAGTTCCTAGTTCCTACCAGGAACTTCTCGTGCCCAACAAAAAATGGAAAAAGCTGTCTATTTTGGGGCCATTATATGACACTGTGGACTATCCACATCATGGATGTATGAACTCATATGCACGTCAAAGGTTTGAAAATAAGGTCTCAATTTGTTGGGGTTATTTGCATTGACCTCCCTATCTATTTTCATTTACCAAAATTTTCTTATGACTATCGATTTTACAAAACACCCATTTTATGAGTTGCGAAATATCCTATCAAATCATTTACAACATTGTCAAACTTGATGATAGGTATGTTATTACAATATCGTTCATAAATGAAGGGTAAAAATTATAAAATTCTAATAGGGAGGCAGATTAAAACAGCCGATTTTTTATTATTAGTTGGAGGTGAGCCAGAAGGGCAACCCATTTTTCAAGAAAAACAGGCCCACGCGTTTTACGGCTCAGATGTGTGACACGTGGAAGGCTAGTCTCCAACCGACATGTGGCTAGGTATTAGAGAATCTGCTGCATGAGACACTGCTATGGAAGACTCCAATTCCACATTCATCTTCTAATTCCCTTTCATTCTCCCAAATATTCCCCTTCTAATCTTTCAACAATCATGTCTAGTGGTATATATATTGTTCTTATTTATGTCCTGTTCACATGACCTTCATTCATGCACAGTTGACTAACAGATATGTGTAGATGCATTCGTTTTCAGAGCCCGAGCAAGATTGGGACAGAAATCAAATAAAATAATACACCCTCATTTAAAGTGTCAGGCCTTGGGTTCCAGACCATGCTGCCTCGCCCAAGTAAATAAAATAAAATAAAAATATCACCTTCTAGAGCTTCGTGCAGGTCACCACACGAACACACGTGCCACCGAATCTGCTGACAGTGTTCAAGATTCACATCTAGCATCAGCTGTGACTCATGGGGAGGTCTGCTCATTACAGATGCTTCTGTTCAACGAGCTCTATATTTTATTTTAGGAACAAATTAACGAGCCTCCTATGCTTAACTACATTTACATGTGCAACGATAATACAAGGCTTTTTGCCAAATATAAACTATTATATTCGTTAACTGTAAGTCAGACCCTATGATTCGGCTATTTACAAATAAAACATATAATTTGCGAATATAGCAAAAATAAAAAAAGACAAGTCATCCCGTTAGCTTATGCCATGCAAACGAACGGCTTAGTTCATCCGAAAAAATTCATTTGCAATATTTTTTATTTTTTTCTTCATATGCTTATTTATCTAAGCGTATTTAATTTATAAATTAAGTTTAACCATTTTTTAATATGTTTATATATTTTTTAAGATAATAATATTTTCAATACATATATACACGTATCTAAAAATGGTAAAAATTAATTTATATATTAAATACACTTAGATAAATAAGTTTATGAAAAAAGTTTTTAAAAATTATTTTAAATGAATTTTTTTAGGCGAAGAAGTAAGACATTTGCTTAGTCTAGGCTAATATAATCATTCCTATATGGAAAAACAATATTTGTATTTATTTCCGTATTTGAAGTGGATTAGAAATGGTTTTGAATCCATTTCAGAACATTAGAAAACTACATTCAACTCATTGATATTTAATTTTTTTATCTTACATATTTGACATAAATATGATTCTTCATTTAAGAACTTTTTTAAGCTTTGAAAGTGTATTTTGTGACGACTTTGCTCCTATTTACTTGATTGTAACTTAAACTCCCTTATTTTTTATTTTGTATTAAAATTATTTATTCAACTAATATAAAAATAACTTAATTTAACGTTTTTAAATCTCTCCCATTAAAAAAGTTGGATAATTTTCAAATTTACTCACTTAGTTTAATCAAAATTATAAATATACTTACATAATTTTAAAAATTATAAATAACCTCACACCGTTGGGACGCCATTCTTTTATCTCCATAGCATAAGGTAATCTGCAATTATGGTTAAACTGTAAGAGATTATTTGCAAAAATTAAACATATTATTTAATTTTTAAAATTACAAATACACTCATATAGTTTGCATATTTTTGCAAATACACCTAAGCCATGAAAATGTATAACAGTGTGAGGTTATTTTCAATTATAGTTAAACTATGTAGGATTATTTGTAATTTTAAAACTATGTGGATATATTTGCAATTTTGATCAAACTAAATACGTATATTTGTAAATTATCCAAAAAGTTTTTAAATCTCTCGTAAATGCTCAGATAACAAGATATAAACTGCAACTAAGAAAAGTTTGTATATTTTCCAAAAACCATATTCACTGGGAGCTCTCCTAAGCTTGATGAATCTTTTGAACCCCTGTCATAGAGATACGTGCACATCAATAACATTGATATGAAAAACTCAGCTGTTAGGATGTGATGCCAGATATATCCCCGTTTATATATGATACCAAAATCCCTTTAATAGATCATTTAGTTTTCTTTAAGTTGAGCATTTGATCTTCCTTTCAATATTAGAAAGTGAGTGATTTTCTGTATAAATGAGGACGAGCTTATGAATTGGCAGAAGCTTACCCTGTATAGGTGATGTGCACCAAGTGCTTGTCGTTAAAAGCACTGTGATCACCAGTTTAATTAAAATTAACCGAAACATATTAAAGCTACTACTATATGGGTGATAGTGTAGAATAACAGTGAGTTGGGTCGAATCTACAGAGAGGCGATATAGTTTTGAATTGTTTTTAAGAGAAAGAGAGGGTGTAGAAAAGAGATAAAAAGAAGTTAGAAAAAAAGAAATTAGAGAGAAAGGAAAGAGGAGAGAGAAAAGAAGAGAGAAAAGATAAGAAATTAAAGAGATAAGAGAGAGGAGAGAGAAAGAGACATTGGAGAGAGAAGAGAGAGAAAGAAAAAAATTAGAAGAATAGGAGAGGAGAGAGAGAAGAAAATAAAAGAAATTAGAGAAAGAGAAAGAGAAAGAAATTAGAAGGAGAGAGAAAGAAGAGAGAAAAGATTAAAGAAAAGGAGACAAGCAGCTAAAAGAAATTATAA
>JAXCLR010000050.1:14537433-14589482 GCA_035584095.1 Annona squamosa
CTTGAAAAAATTGGGTAGGGTAGGCTCCGGACCGACCCGGTCTAAAATAGGGTAGGGTAGACATTTTTAAAAAACGGATAAGGGTAGGTTCCACCCCTACCCGGGGGTACTCGGACCGACTTGCACCCCTAATTAGGCGAGCGTTAAAATTACAAGATATTAAATTAATAATAATATCTATCATAAATAAATCAAAATCATATGCTACGCTACATTTACGCATGTTACATTATAAACCCTAGATTTACGGCTTAGCCGAGCATATTTAAGTCCGAAATAAAATAAAAATTCAAATTCATATTAAACAAGGCAATTAAAAATAAAAAATAAAAGAAGAAAGAAAAGCTTATTAGTTGGAAGCTCCAGTGGTGTGTTGGCCGCTCCACGCAACTCGCAACTCCGCCTCTAGCCCTGTGCTCTTTGCCTCCTCTCCACCCCTTAGAATAGGTATGATTTTCCACATGAATGGACGGCCTTAGGCAGTGCTGAATTAACGCAGACAAAATTTGGAAGGCTTGGATGCATGATTAAGGATGGACGGTTGTGGCTAACACGTAAGGGTGGTGGTTATAGCTATATTATATGGCTGGAAAATTCTGGACGCTGAATTAAATTTGCATCTAAACAGATGACAAATGGATCTACACGTGGGGCCCACTGGTGGAGCGGTTAATTTACCGCACTTAAAATAGATGGACGGCTTCAGAGCAGCTTAGGCGGTGGGCTTTTTAACTTAAGATTGGACAGCTTAGATCAAATGGGCAGTTGCTGAAATTAAATTCTCGACGGTTGGATCTTGCTGAAGATAAAAGCAGTGGAAATCTAGATGGTTGATCTTAAATGCTGAAAAATAATTGGCGGCCTTGATTGAGGAACCAATTGGACAGCTTAGATTTTTACGGTGGTGGATGCAGCTAAATTGAATGGCTAGGACTTACTTGCATGCTGATCACGTGATCTGCAAAGGGTTGAAGTGGACTGCTTAGATTGAGCTTTGGTTGATTGGACGATCTGCATGCTTCTGATATTTAATTGCTGGTCATTAATTGGCTTTCTAATTGGATTGCTGAATTTGAATTTCTTAGGCGGTTCAGATTAGCTTTGGATCTGATGAACGGTGGGACGATTTCTTGAGCAGTTGGATGTGATCTTGTAGGACTCACTTGCTAAAATCTATTTGACTGCATAAAAATGATTAATTCATGTTAATAAACAGGTGGTGAATATATTAAAAATTACTTAAAGCCCAATAATTGCAACAATTTTAATAAACACATCGAATACAATTTATTTCATGCAATAAATAAAAAATATAATTTCAAGCCAAAAGTTCTCAAAAATTATTTAAATCACTTGAAATTAATATTTGATACCCGATTATTGTAAAAACATATTTTAAATTAAAATTCACATTAAACTCAATTAATTATCTACTAAATTAATATAAAATGCCCACAAAATATATTATTAATTATCAATTATCACCCACATGACTAGGCAACTAACTAACAAAAGTATAAACAAGATGTCTCAATATAACTTTAAACTCTAAATCTCCAATACACACATAACTTATATACACTCATGTCAATTACTTGTCATCATAGTGGCAACATCTATCAAAGTACTTGATTCCAATATGTTAAATCCATTACCAAGCAGATGGGTTCAACGATCATGATCTCGTCGACTTGCGGATGACCGAATCAATGGGCAATTAAGGGAGTCAATCTATGATGTGAATTTACAAAAATTATCCTTGTGATACAAAAGTCTAGATCTGCCAGCAGGAGTTAGGATTAGACGCTGCAATCCAACAATTAACATATGGCAAATATGCACATGATAAGGTCATCTAAACGGCTCAGTTCATGATAACTAGGTGGTGATACATGTGGAATCGACAATTTTTTTTTTTTTCCGTGAGCAAATGGGCCCTAGACAATTTAATAGACTGTCCATATCGTATAAAACATCAAGATCTTCACGCGAATCCAAGCTGTTACGGCGACCTAGAAAATTAGGCAGAATGCTTTCGAAGCTGTTGAAGTGTAAAAAATTGGATGTGAAATCACTACGGTAGAGCTGTTCTAAAGTGACAAAAATAGCAACAGAAATTTTGGTTGCCAGAGAGCCAATTTCTTTGGAAGTCATCGCCGGTTGTTGACCACTGCAACCCTTCTAGCAATGAATTTCATGCGGCAAATGATTGCCAATAGCAAAAAGCAACAATCTTTCAGCAACAAATATTGCAACAAAAAATTTTGTTGCCAATAACTAAGGCAACGAATCTACATTGATGGAGTTTGTTGTAGGGAACTTATTGGACGTCAAATATGAAAGATATGCATATTTACTCAATTGTGTGTAGGGGTGCAACTTGGGCAAACTCAACCCGAACTCAGTCTGGCGAATCCAATTTCAAGCAATGTTAAAACTGTCTAATGTTAAACCCGAGCCCGATTTGAAAAGAATTCGCTCCCGGGTTAAACTAAACCCGAACCCAAATTATATATAATACACATTTTATATTTATTTTATACTCTATATTAAAATCCAGTTTCAATCCCCTCATATATATTATATTTATTTTATACTATATATAAACATTATTCCTTCTTAAGTTCAATTATATAAAATAATACTTTAATATTTTCTTTTATGAAAAAAAGTTTGGTTTAGTAGTAGTTTCAAGACAAAAATATAATTATTTTTAGAACTTGAAATGTTTTATTTGTTATTGTAACTTAACTGCATATATAAGATATTATTATTTGGTTGTTTCAATAGGATGTTAGTGGTTAGAAATTTATTCTATATGAAAAAATTTTTGTAATCTTATTTGACTTAATACTACAATTGTTAAATTTTTTATTATGATTGACATTATAAGGTTTTTCTCATAATTAGAAATTAATATTTATGTATATGGTTATGATATTAATATTAAATCGCATAATAGGAAAATAATGTACCTATTCATTTTCCAAAACAGACTACTAGTCTACCTTTTTCTTTTGAAAAATGACTTTTAGTCTACTTAATATAAAGAAAACATTTAAATGATATTTTTCTTCTTTACATTCTTAAGCACTCTTCAATTTTTTTTTGAAAATAGAAAATTATCATTTTTGAAATTTTAAATGATAGATTTAAAGTTGAATAAGTATAAGATAGATAACAAATATATAGAATAATTTCAGCTTGAAACTAAATCCAATCTTGAATTTCAAAAATAAAGTTAGAATTTAGGTTTATAAACAGGGTTAAAGTTATGGTTGAAGTTTTATACATAAGGTTAGCATTGAGACAAACCGAGTTTTATGAGCCCGAGTTGCACTCATAATTATGCTTTACATTGTCCACGTATAAGTTTACAATGAGTTTAAACTTTGAAAATATAAGAACTCGTAGAAATGGAAATATTGAGTATAACATGTCATTTTTTAGATATTAATTAAAGTTAAGAATCTAATAAGAAAATAAGCTTACTCCAATTCATATGATCAAGATATCAACAATTTAGTACTTTCATAAAAATTCACTTTTTATCTTACAACAAACCAAAAGATATAAAATAATATTATTTTTATCATCTTTTAATGAGATGGCTCGCCCAGATTATTTTTCTTTATAGTTAACGCCTTTAAAATATGGTCTACATGTTCATAAAAAAAATATGGTCTACACCATCTTAATTAGTAGGGGCTTCGTCTTATTTTTCTGATGTTATTTATTTCCATCATCAGTCAGTTTGCGTATTACCAACAATTCATGTATCATGCCAACATTTTAACTACTAATTTTGCATCATGTTAATTTATTAAGTATTAACTTGCTAACTATGTCATTTTTTATTAGGAGCATGATATATACACCATAATATATTTTAAGCTAAAATACAATATTCATTTCTTTTATTTCATTTTGTTTTATTTTTTTTCATAAACATGTTTTTCTAAGTGCATTCAATCCATATACAAAGTTCTCCTATTTTACAATACTTTTACATATATATTCTTATTTTAAAAAATTATCAATTTTAGAGGCATTTAGTCATTTTCACCCCTTAAAAACTTAATTTTTAAAAAAAATCAAAAATAAATATGTAAAAATATTGTTAGATGACAAAACTCTGTATATAGATTAAATACGCTTAGGCAAATATGTTTACAAAGAAAAATAAAAAAATTTAACTAATTGTAAAAATAAATAAATGTTGTATTTTAGTCTGAAATACATCATAATGTATGTATATAATCAAAATTCATTTTATCAACTCTCTTGATGTGCATGCATTAGTATATTTATTTTTTTAGTATTACGCGGCATGTATCAAAAGCATCTAGGCCCAGCAGTGCTTTGATGATAGTGCTATGACAAAAAAGTTTAATTTGTACAATATTATGCAAAATAGATGCTAAGTTTTTGTCTTTAATTTTAATTTCCAACCATATTCCCATTTAGGACTGTAAATTGATAGAGTCTATTTTGTGGCTATGAAACTTAAAAACTTTATTTCACAAATATTTTACAAACTTTGAATTTGCATATATCAAAAGCATCTAGGCTTAGTGACTGGCTCATCGTAATGCTCTGAACATAGTGTTATTATGTAAAATTTTAATCTTTTAATCTGTATAATACTATGTAAAATACATCCTTTTAAGTTTTTCTGTTTAAATTTCAACTTTAATCCACATTCCTACTTAGTATTGTTAATTAATAGTCTATTTTGTACATGTAAAATTTAGAGAGTCCATTTTACAAATATCCTTATTGGCCTTGAGAATTATAAAAAGGTAGAGGATAAAATGCAATGCACAAATTCAGAAAAGTGATCATTGGGCTTGATTCACAAAACGCACAGACCCCACAAAACGATCATTCGCTCTAGCCTAATAGCTCAGCAGCACTTTATTAAAATACATCAAATTATATTTAACTTGAGATTTACTTATAAACCATCAAGAACTTTTTTTTCTTTTGATGTTGAATTTACTTCTAATTTATTATAAGCCCACCAGCTTTCGCTTGGTTTGTCCTCGAACTATAACTCAATTTTAAGCTTCTGCTTGGTTCGTCCTCGAACTATAACTCAATTTTAGGCTTCTGCTTGCAAACTTGGCTTTTACTAGCTTAACTCTTCGAATCACATCTACCAGAGAAAGTCTACTCTGATACTACTTACTGAAAAATATTATTAATTAAAACTATAATCACCCTAGATCCAAGCTTGTTGGAAAATCTTATTGATTAAAACCATAATCACTCTATGATCTTCCATGTTAAATCACCAAGAAAAATAAATCATAAGCGAAAGTATACCTGATTTCATAGAAAAGAATGTTCTTATCAAATCTCGTAGTTTCTAGTCTTTCAAGTTAGTGCTTTAAGATTTTTTGAAGAAAATGACTTACTCTTTTCTAATGATGAAATGATATAAAAAAAAAAACCCATGTATAACCCAGAGACCACAACCATTTGTATAAAACATTATCTTTCTTATTTCTAATTTAGTCTATCATAAAAATAGAAATTAGAAATTAGATAATAGGGTCTCTATTGTAGGAGACTTAAGCTCTATTAGATGATTTAGTCACATCGACATTATAAAATCATTTTAAAAAGCAGGTCACTCTTTATAATAGCATATATATATATATGTGTGTGTATCCAAAATCCAACATATATGTGTATGAGAAAAGAAAAAAAAGTCCGTTGTAATTTATAAGTCTTAGGTTAAATATAATAGGATGTGTATTAAACTATACAACTGAATTATCAGGTCAAAGCGAATAATCTCATGCTGTGGGATCAATAGCTCATTCACATAGTTGATACAGACAACGGTTATAAGTGGAGAAACTAATGGCCTGGATCAACTTCTAAAATGAAAGTTTGCATGGGACCGTTTCACCACCACTCAAGCTGTGAAAAGACATGAAAGTGAGGAATCACATCTTCCTTTTTCTAAAGCATTGTTAATAAAGGAATGACTCATTGACATTCATCGCATCTGCGCCTCTTGAAGTTTTTGTTTCTCACTTAAATACTACGCGTCACTCTAACAAATTCCTAAATTGGTTGATACGTCCACATCCGTTTTGAAAAACAATTACGACCAATATTATTTTGATTAATGGAATTATAGAGCAATTCCTGCACATCACTAATTAATTCATGTGCTAAGAAACCAGTTGCATGCAGCTGACGCATGGTTGCAATCTTATTCTTTCTTTGGAAAGATGAAACTGCACTTATTTCTCAGAGAATAGAAAGAAGTAAATAGGTGCACCTAATCTGGTGACCACCATTTTCAATAACTAAGGGGCCCACTTGCTTCCCACCCAAAATCATTTTCTCTTTCGGGATGATAAAGTGGGAAAGTGCAATTCCATCACAAATGGTATTTTTTTAGACATGAAAGTGATGGTGATGGTCCTTGGAAAATGAGGCTCGACTATGGATAAGTGGCCATTGGGACTTGGGCGGTGTCTTGCAGAACGAAAAGAATGATTTGGATTATTCGCATGTGCACCTTGTTAAATTTGAATAACCCATGAAATAACAAAAATTGAGAATTAAAAATCTCTGATTAATAGACCAAAAATACACGATAAATCAACATTTTTAAAATATATATATATTTCCATATAGTACCAAAAATAGAATATGGGGCAACTTTTATGTAGCGAAATAAAATAAAAAAAAGTTCTCTGCATATACTTCTGCAATTAGTAGTTATTTATTATTTACTACGTAAAATATTATGAGCATCCCGCTGCAAATAATTTTATATGATTATACAACTAACCTACGTGTAGTTTTGGTTGCATTAGTAGCATGTTATTGCATCTAAATATGTGTCATCACGTAGATGCGCCCACGGGCCAGCAAAATATTAGCCTGATTAAATACCGTAATGCTTCCATGAAACCTTCTTTATTTTCAACATTTAAATGTTTGATGAAAAATTCACTCCATCTATTGTGCTTAGCATCACTTGCATTATTATAAAAACTCTTTCATTTTTCTAATATCACTGCATATGGGCCCATCTATGAACATGCAAAATCAATGTAATAAAATGATTTAATACTAAATATTAATTTTTAAGTAGTATCTTCAACATATAAATCATTTAAAATATTATTACTATATGGATAAATGATTCTATAAAGTATTGCTTTATTTCAATATATATGAGAACGGATCTAAGCATTTTTCCTAATTTACATATGAATGTATGTATGTTTGAGCAAATGTGGACTATTCGCATATTGAATTTGGATGAAACTTAGTTTCATAACTAAATAAATAATGTTAAATACATGAATAGATTGAATTTTTCACCTAGCATCAAAATCTTAAAATTAGAGCAGATTACATTGAACTACTTCTATATAACCCAAATATATAGAAGCGAGCCTAGGTTATGCAACCAATTCTTTGCTGCATATGTTGATTTCTCTCATAGTCGAATAAATTACTTATCTTTCATTTTAGTTAACCAATGTTGTGTCTTGCTACTATTCGACTTTCTAGCTTGAAAGGCACTTCATTTGAATTGGATAAACAAACACTCCAAGTTCTTTTATTATTATTATTATTATTATTATTATTATTATTATTATTATTATTATTATTATCATCATTATTATTATTATTATCATTATTATACTTCCAGTGCAAGGCTTTAGCGAACATATAATCACATCACATGGTTTGCACAATTTCACCATCTTAATTGATAAGCTATATGACTTTTCATCAAACTAAGGGCAATGCTTTAGACACATAATAGGTCTAAGCAATTATCCCAAGACCGTCACGAAATAAATCGAATACCATATATATTGTACATTCACACTCTAATAAAAAAAAACACATCTTTTTATGCTCACTAAATTCCTCCGTCATTCCATCAAGAGAAATTCTCCTTCCATCTCATCTAGCTTTTGGCCATTTTTTTTTAATATCTATATAGCTCTAATTTTTAGGATTGAGCTGGGTCAAAGCTTGTAAGGAGGGAAAGCTTTTCTAGCACTTGTCTATCCATTTACAAGACTTGAAATGCTTAAGCAAAACCAAATTCCCTACTACTCGATAAGCGTCAGTGCTTTTAGCCAATTGGTCAATATTAGAAATATTTAATAATACCACTTAAAATCTCTTTAATGTCCATTCCATCCATCTTTGTTATTATTTATCTAATAATGCTACTCTAAATCGTTTTAATTAAATTTGGGGCTACACACAGGGAAGTAATTTTAACAAATTCATATTCGTTCTATAACAATAATTACTTTGTAACCCATTTATACGTATTTTAAATCAAATTAATTCAATTAAATATAATGTTTTTAAATATAAGGGACGGAATAAATCCCTTAAATAGTGTAATTGGGCCTATTATACCCATTCAACATAAAATAATTTGCAAATGAATACATATAGCCTAATCATAATCATAAATATTTAAATAATTTTAGAAATTGTAAATAACATTTTCATAGTTTGATTAAAATTGTAAATATACCGACATCATCATCGTGCCATCACAATTCGATTACATTGTCGTTACTAAATGAATATATTTTTAAATATATGCAAACTTTATGATTGATTTGCAAATATGGTATAAAAATAAATTACAAATATGACTACGTAATTTGCAATGATGGCCAAATTACTTGGGAGTTATTTGCAATTTTTGATACTATATAGATATATTTGCAATTATGGTAAAACTACATAAGTGTATTTGCAGATTACCTTTTGCTTAATATTGATCCAATTCTAAGCTAACATTGCCCTTAGCTTTAATCTTATTTAAGCCCAAGACCTTCTATCACAAATCGTCTTTAATTACCAACCAAAAGATTCATATCCATTGATTAATAAAAAAGTTTGGTTAAAGATAAATATAATTCAATGTTAACACACCTCAAATCAAAGCCATCAAGCCCTTTCCCATCAATATTGTGAGACAAGGAATATACTTTAAAAAAATCACTTTTATTTTTCTTAAATGCAACCATAGTTTTAGTTGTATGTAACATGATTTTGACTATAGGCATGTACATGTACCCAAGATAATGGTTGCTCACTTTGCTGCTTATAGATGGTGGCATGTCATAAAAATATAATCATTATTAGTGGAAAGGGGAGAGCTCTTGAGGGTTGGTTCTCAGGTTAAATATAGTACGTTGTATTTTAAAATCGTGCGGCTAAGTTGTTAGGTTAAAGTGGATATTATTATACTATTGAACTTATAACCCACAAGTTTGAGATTTTGAAGTTTGTATGTTATAAGTTGGTATCAAATTGGACATTAACCAGTAAATTTGGTCCAGATAGTTGGAAGGAGGCCCGGAGGGAGAGAACGCGATAAGTGGCAGAGAAGGCAAGGGAAGCGGCTGCTGCGGTGATGAAATTAGTGGAGCAAGCAAGGGAGGCGATGAGGGAGAAGCCGCAAGAAACAATCAAGAAGGTGCAGCAGGCGGCTAAAACTGCAAAGAAGAAAGGTTGAGGAGTAGTGAAGGCAATAATAAAAGAGGGCAACAGAAGGCGAAAGTTGTGAAGGAGAAGGCTCAAGAAAAAGAGAGAAGATGAGGGTGACCGTGCAACGACTATGGGGAATGTGGGTAAGCTAGGTGAGAAGGTGAAGCAAGCAATAGGAAATGCAAGGAAATGGCGAGCAGGGCTGCTAATGGAGCAACAGAAAAGAGCAATGAGTTTGCTTCAGGTAATTTTCTTTCTTTCTCATCACATCCCTGTACTTTTCTAAGGCTCAATATGTACATATAACTATATTGTCACATCAATACTAACACAGAAATTGTATTTTTATTTCCTTTTGATTTACTTTCTTGAGGAGTGATCCTATTAACTTGGGCTAAGTAAATGTCTCACTTAGCCCACATTAAAAAACTTATTTATAATAATTTTTAAATTTTTCTTAGTGGACATATTTATCTAAGTGTATTTACCATATAAACCAAGTTTTACCATTTTTGAATATGTTTATCTATTTTTTTGAGATTTTTAAACATCTATGTATATATATGTATTTAAAATACTCTTATTTTTAAAAATCTAAAAAATATATATACACATATCCAAAAATGGTAAAACTTGATAAATATATTAAATACACTTAGATAAACAAGTGTATAAAAAAAAGCAAGAAAAATATTTTAAATAAAATTTTTGAGGTCGGCTAAGTGGGACATTTACTTAGACCGGGCTAACAGAATCATTCCCCTACTTTATTTTCAAGAATAGTCTTTACAATAATTTCTTTTTGAAAAATTTCTCCTTTTGTTCGACTAGTATTTGGTTGTTTACATAAAACTCTATTCTCACTTCTTTGTTTTTTCAACCTCGACCATGTGTGAACATTAAACGCCATTTAGCCTTACCATGCAATGGAAAATCTGATGGTTTTTATTTTTTATGAGAAAATATCTAATGATTTGATTGGATAGCAAGGAGTTAAATAGAGGCCCTAGATTATTAGAAGTACCCATTGCTCCATACTAGGCACTAGAATAATTTTTTGGTAAGAAACATATCTGATGATTTTTTTATTAATCTTGTTTCTTTTCAGGTGATGTTGTAGCTTCAAAATATAATTTTTGAATTTAGGGTTCTATATTGCTTATAAAAATAATGATGGGGATTGGAAAAATGATTTCGCGAGAGTGTGCTCTTTCCTATCATCGCAACGGGCCCTCTATGTTTGTAAATTACTATTCAATTTTTAAGTTCCTGAGATGTGAATGATTTCTGTGACTAGAATTTACTATGCTATAATCTCTAGAAGTTATGTTTATCCTTTTGCTTTGCTGCTAGTTACATTTTTTTCTCCTATTATTTATACTAGCTCAAGTGTTGGTTATACTATATTTCTTTTGGGTTGATTAAATATTATATTGATTAGTATTTTTTTATATATCATTATGGGACTATATGCCTTTCAAAAGTTATTAACTACTCCCAGGCTTAAGATATTTTTGTAGTTTAATAAAGGCTGGTTGTGTTATGGTTTCTTGTCCTAATGCATTTTTCTTCTTAAACTAGGGGTACCACAATTCTTTCTTTGGAAACTCTGCATGTCACTAGTGCTGATGGAATGGTGTCTAAACTCAATGTCAAAATTGGGGAGCTCATTAGAAAATTCAAGGTTTAAAAACTAATACTTCTTCTTTATATGTTTCCTACGATTAGTATGAATCTGGTTATTCTTGTATAGTTAGTATGAATATGTTCTCACTGCCTGTTTAAAGTCATCTGTCATTTGCTTCTTTCTCATCTATTTATGGTAAAGCAGTAGGTCGTTGGCTGAGAAGGAACATGATGATTAGTCAGCAGAAGAATTGAACATTTGCAAAGAAATCATCTAATGTAACTAGAGAAAGGCTATGATGCTGATGTGTTTCCTGAACTACTATCATAAAGCATAGTGATTTCTCTTTCTAATGTCCACTTGAAATTTTTGTTTTGATACCTATCATTCTGGGAGGTAAGGAAATTTATTTCTTTGAATGTCATTGTTAGGTAGCATAAAACCAAACATTTGTTTATGTAGTTATACCATCCTCTTTTCTTTACTAATCAAATTGCTACTCTTGTGGTTACCGCTATGCACAGCACTTCATGCACTTGTCGACTTGTCCTTTTTCAATTTGATAGCGTAGCCTAGTTATTACTTATTAGGTAGAGAAAATAAATATGTGGGTGTGTTTGGACATTTCCATTTTCCAACATCCATGGTTTGCATTACATGTTCAATTTAGGAAGCTTAGGTTTCATCTCAATGTCTTCTCCTCAGTTTCATAGTGTGTTTTCAGTGCCTATAATATATTGTTGATCTATCATCAGATTCAATTCCTGAATAAAACTTAACAATCCCTCATAATGTTGTTGTTTAACATAATTTATTTAGTTAGGAAGCCAAGTTTCATTCCATTCCAATATGTGGAGAGGTCACATTTGCTCAAAAATAGATGCGCTCATGTATAAATTATGAAAAATGCTTAAGATCCATTCACACATGCATTAGAATATAACAATATTTTATAGGATCATTTATCTATATATTTCTGATATTTTAGATGATTTAGAGTTGAAAAAGTACTTTAAAGTTGATATTTTAATATTAAATTATTTTATTATGTTAATTTTACACATTTATAGATAGGACTCATATATAGTGAAATTAAAAAAGTAAAAGAATTTTCAAGATGTTATAAATGATGCTAAATATGATAGATGGAATTGATTTTCTATCAACTATCAAGATTTTAAAATTGAGGAAATTTTATAGAAGAGGGGTTTCATAAAAGCGTCCCCATATTTTAAATGTTCTTTTGGTCATTATCAAGTGTTTTTTATATAATTTGTGAAATATTATCTTAGACTAATATGCTTATTTATATTGCTCTTCCTATGTTACTAGGTTACCTTAAGTTAATCTAAATTAGAAATGGTTGAATTCTTGATTATTTGAATACTCGAGGTGCTTGATTTGGATTATGGGCTTGAGGAGGTTTAGGAGAGCTGAAGCAAGTTGGGGGTGAGCCACATGTGGGTTTGAAGGATTTATTTCATTATATTATTAGATTTATTTAGATTATTTACTTTTGATTGTAAAAATTCTTCATGTTAATAAAATTATTTTTACATCTAATATGGTTCTATATATTTTTTAAAAGCTAGGTGCAGCTTGTCATGTGTATTTTTTTAATTTCAAAAAATAGTAAATGTAACCAAAATTTTGCTGCAATTAACTAAAACAAGCGATCAACTATTCATCAATGGGATGGCGATGACGGAGAATTTTTTTACGGAAATTTGTTGTTGTTGCCTAGGTGCAACAACATTTCAGCAACGAATTTTGCAAATTTCTTTTTATTGCCAATAGCAATGGCAACGAATTTTTGGTGTTAGCAACAAAAATTTTCGTTGCCATTGCTGGAATTTGCAGTAGTGATAGCTCATAGGCCCAAGATCATTTTTCTAGTTTGTGTTTTATAATTTTCATTTAGCTATGAATAATATTAACATAAATTACATAATCAAATATTTTCTCTATTATATATAGTGAAATATAAATTTAATTGAAAATTGTAGTTACATATAAGAGCTTTTCTTGTAGAAAATTTATTAAGTGTTTCAGCCACTATAAGAATCCTAATTTCGGTAACTTTATTATCAGTTAAAAAGACTTTGTTAACAAGAAAAATACATGTGCTGGAAATTTTTTTTCTTATGATGATATTTTACATGGAGAAAATTTTCTTTACTTCTTGTAATGTTCTCAGAGTAAGGAAAAATTTTTCTCATGAAAATATTTTTAAAACAAACAAAATTTGATTGCCTAAGAATAAAAACTATGAAATATTGGTAACTAAATTTATTCTTAATGATTGCTATGTCGTCACCAATTATTGGCAACCAAAATTTTCTTTAGCATTTAACTTTTTTTACTTTTTGCAAGAAAATTTCAGTTGTCCAAAACTAAATTTGTACAGTGAGCTAACCACACGCCGCCAGCAAGCATACATAGCGGCACTGAACGTCATAGATACACAGAGCTTGGTTAATTTTCAGAATCACAAATTTTGGAAAAATAGCCCGATTGTTCGAAATGGACGACCCCACAAATCAAATCCTACAAATCGGAATGGAAGGTTTTGGCCAATTTCCCACACTGCTATAAATTTGCCATTTGATAACAAAATTTTATGTGGGAGAAAGTAAGAAAATAAATGGGTTTTGAGCAAATTTCTTGACAGATTTTTGCTTGGAATTCTTTGATTTACGGCGCATGCCGTGATTTGCATACGATGGAAGGCTTCGATCGAAGGAAACCATTATGATTTTTGTGGTTTGATGCTATCAGAAGTAGGCTGTGATCATCCACCAGGAGATAAAACAAGCGAAAGTGACTTGTCTGCAGTTAGGTGTGCATGACTTGTCAACAAATCCTTCACTCCATGTGTCAAACTGGATTTTCGGATTTAGGCCAATAATTTAGAGAGAGAGAGAGAGAGAGAGAGAGGTGTTTAGAAGGAGGAATATAAGAAGAATAAGGAGGGTACAAAAGGAGATTGTAGAAAGGGAGGTACAAGAGAGATTGAAGAAAGGAATGTGAGGAAAACAAGCAGGCGACAACAGACGGTAAGCTGCGCTGGATTCCCGGAGACCACGTGACCACCTGCCTCCTTTTCTTCTCTATCTCACCGGCTACTATTTGAAGCATGATCTTGCTCCAAATCAAAACATTATTAGTATCTCGAGAACCCTGGCTTTTTCACTAGTCAATGCATCCATTTTTAATTGTTAGGCCACCAAATCTTTTATACATTTTCAAAATCAAGCCCCATCGCATTTAATGATTAACTAATGCTTTCACGAGACGGTTTGTCGGAAAATTCATTTATTTCTACGCATGGGCAACGGAGGAGACAAAAACGCAAGTAAAGAAACCAATTTAACTACCAACTTGAATTTTTATTTTTTTTTTCCTGATCGTTTACTAACTTGTTTGTCATCTGAATGGAAGGGATTGAGATACATTTCCTGGAAAACTTTTGATGTTTTGAATTTGGTTATTTTATGACATCTTTTATTAAAAATGCAACTTGGAGTAAGTTTAGCTAAACTTGCCTAATTTTACCTGCTCGTTTCACCAACCAAACCAAATTCTGAATATTATTTTTCTATAAATGTACGCTTAAAGAGATGTACCTGTGCATGAATATTGCGTGATTCCATTTCATTAATTTTTTTTATGAAGAATTCCATTTCATTGTTTTTTATGGGTATTTATATATTACAATCATCTCAAATGGTATTACCAAATAAGTCCTCAGAAATTTTTAAAATTTTTCTAACAACAATCTACTTTTTCCTAACAATATTTCTAATTTTTTAACCGGCCATAACCGTGGACGCTCCCACACAATAGGGGAGAACAACGCCACCAAACTAAACTGACCATATTGCTGTTGTCATGCACTGCTGCCGTGACCATTCGAAACCAAGACGGCTCAGCTGGGAGCCATGTCTCGTACCACTGAGGCACTGCTTTAGTGGTCATTTCAAAAGTTAGATAAGTTAAATGCTTGACAATTATGCAATTTAAAACAACAAATTTCAATTAACATAGCTAATTTTTGGCAATATATTATATATTTAGTTGCATTAAGTATCTTTTGGCTAAATTAATTCTTTGGTTACAAATAATTTATTGGTTTTGAGTAATGAGATTTTATTAAATGTAGTCATTTTTACGTCAAAATGCAACCAAAAATACATTGAAAATAGTAGTTAAATTTTGGCTTTAAATAGTAATAAAATTTTTTGTTGTAATTAATATAGGATTTGACTGCATTCGAGCAAATATAACCAAGTGGTCAAATTAAAATTTTAGTTGCAAAAAATTGACAACATATATTACATTTTCTTGTAGTGATTCGAATTGTTGGAAGCACATAAACGAAGGCATAAAATTTTCAAACCAATATGGTAGAGTCATAAAATAATTAATTAGTTTATGGTGAAGTGATATTAAACATGGAATAGACAATTAATGAAGCTGCAATGGATGAAAAAAACCAAAGTTGATTACCTCTAGGGGTGCCAAGTATATAATCTTGCTTAATTTATATTTTATTTAGTAGATTTAATAAATGTATTGCAAAGATTATATTATTATCATCTTAATTATATGTTTTTAAGTAAAATTTATAATTAAATTATAATTTTTCAATATAATATAACTATTTTATAGAACTAATTTGGAACCCAATGGAAACTAATCTAACCTAAAAAAATATGTTAGAGTAAACAAAGAACCAATCCAACCTAAAATAAGATAGGGTATGAATTTTTAAAATAGAATAACATTAAGTTTGACTCCGAATTGAACATGCCCAACTCCAATTGCATTTCTAATTCTTTCAACCTGATTTAGCTAGAAGCATGCATGCTAACTCTATTAAAAATATTTTTAGCAGCCTTTATTTGTCGAAAAAATCATTATTGGCAAGAAAAACGCATAGAAAAGTTTTCCTTACTTTTGAGAATGCTTTTATAGACAAGAAAAATTTTTCTTACTTGTGGTCATGCTTTCATAGGTAAAAAAATAAAAAATGTTTCTAGCTTATAATAATGTTTTAGAAATCAAATGAAATTTTTTTTCATAAATACAAAAATCATGTGATATTGGCAACCAAATTTCTTCTTAATAGTTTCTGTATAAAATATTCCACAAATTATTAGCAACTAAGTTTTTCTTTAACAACTAAATATTGACTTTTGGCAAGTAGCGTAGGTTGTAAGAGGCAACGTCTCGGTTAGTAGAGGTTCAAGTATCGAATCTTTGTTTTCTCAATTTGGAAATTTTATCTCTTCATTAATATTTAGGAGCTTTCGATCTCTCCAAAATTGTAAGAATTCTTTCAGAGCTTCAATGAGTTGAGATGTGATGTAAAGATGCCCTAATCATATATATACACATCGACTTTTGGCAACGCAATTTTTGTTACCAAATATCAAAACTTTTTTAATATAAGTTAGGACTGAGATTTATGAAAAATATCTAAGATTTTTTTTGTGTTTAGGTCATGTTTGACTTCAAGCCATCTCAAAAGAAGATCTGAAACCCTACAGGAATAAGTTATTGCCGCCTTAAATCCTCCATCCCATGCAGGCCGGGGAGATACGTAGGTGCGCACAGCTGTTTTTTCTATTGCGGTAACATGCAGCTGGCTGGTCGATCGAAAACCAGCTAGCACACTGGCCATTACCACTGCCTACAGCCATGCACTTTACAAAGTGGCAGTGACACTTCAACGTCACATTCGCATATCTGCTAGCAAGAATCCAAATCTTCAAATATATACACACATATATATGGAAGCCTGCACCGGAGCAGCAGTACATTTGATCAAAAAAAGGTCTCATACATATTAAAATATAATAAATTTTATACAATCATTTATTCATATATAAATTTTATAGCAAATGATTTACATGTTGAAAAAACTACTTTAAAGTTGTTATTTATATCAAACTATTTTATTACGTTGAATTTGTATCATTTTCAAATAAAGCCCATATACACATCTGATTATGATGAATTGGTAAGTAATATAATATATTATTATAAATACAATAGGTGGAGTAGATTATGATTCGATGATCATGTAAGGCCCATTTCAGCGATACTAAATATTTTTGTGCATATATATAGGCATACCTTAATCGCCCCCCCAAAAACAAAAAAAGTGTATATATGGGCACACAAGCAACCCATTAGCGATTAATGACGCACCATCCATACTTTGGAATTGAAAGTAGCTACCAACAAACAAACACATATAAGGAATATATATATTGGAGAATGAAAAGCTAGCTCCGTGTATTCTTCCTTGCCTTTTTTTTATTCTCTCTTCTTGGTGGGTCTACCAAACATCCGGGGTCTACTCACGTACATATCACTGTCAATGTAGACATGATTATCTGAGCTTTTTCTTTGATGGCTGGGTTCGGAGCCTTGTAGACGTGGAAAACCAAGTAGTGTTTCCTCCAAGGGACCCATACTTTGAAAATACCTCTTTTCAGCTTTGTTGTATGTAATGTTAGGATGCTTTTACAAATTGGCTGGCTAGCATGTTGGTAACTTTATTTTTGTTAGACATTTCAAGATGATTGCATGAAGGAATTACTTCAATATAATTGTACCGATACCATCCAAGTTTTCGATGTGCCACACTCATCTTGAGCCAACCTTGAGATGACATGAAACCAATTCCACGCATTTTATTTTAAAAAGTTATCATTTAAATCGGAAAATTAGTTTATCAAAATGAAATATTTTCATGTGTTTAATATAATAAATGACTTGATTTATATGCCTGCTTCAAAGTTGTTAATTCAACATCTGTACCATCCAAAGTATTCTTCTTGTATAGAGATAAAATTATAGTATAAATTATTATAATGTTTTCATATATTTGTGGCTGTATGTAGGTGATTTTCATACTTTATTATAAATATTTTAAAATAAGTGTTTCCCATGCAAGGATTTGATTGATAAAAGTTTTTTTTTTTTCATTTCAAACAAAATAAACCAATAAAATTTTAGTTTAATCCGCAAGGTGGGCTCAAATTGAGGGTGTCACACCAGTACCCGGGAAATTATCTCCCTTGTTAAAGAACAGGAGCGGTTTTCCTTTATGACTCTAGTGTAACAATGTGAAGATGATATAATATATAATTAAGTGATCTTATGGCTAATACTCCTCCCACTAGACATTTTTAGGCACGGACAGAACCGAAAACGCTGCATCCTGAAAAATTTCAATACTTTGATTATCTTGAGGATCCGGTTGGTACTAAGGAAAAGAAAGAATAAATTTGTATATCCTTTTAATATAAATTAAAATCTTTTTATTGTTATATTTACAACTTTTCTGAAATTATATTGTTTTTATCTTGCTTAATAGGTTTTTCTCCCCTACTAATAGGAGATCACACTCCTAATATAAATGGGAGACACAAGCTGCTCTTAATAAATGAAAGACAAATGTTTCCATTCATATAATGTAAAATCTTAATTACTTAACTATACTCTTTTTATTATTATCTTTAGATTCCTTTAGTTTTTCAATATTTCTATAGATATGAATATATTTTTGTTTTAACTTTCTTTACTCCTGAAGACTGCTCCTATCACATCAAATCACTTTTTTGCTCTTTTTTTTTTAAAAAAAATTATCTTTACTGCTTTCCTAATTTTTTCTCGTTAGCAAACGTGGGTGATTTCCTCAAGTTACGTAATCTGCCCCGTTAAAGCAGTGCCGTCGTTTTTTTTCAGGAAAGCGTAGCGGAAAACTATGTTTTGCGGACGTGCGCGAATCGCTTTTCACTCCCCCAATGCACCAACTCACGTCTCAGCGGCAACCCCGCATCCGGGCTCAACCGAGAGCCGCTATGGTAGACCTCTGGCCTACGAAACTACGGTGGACTCCACTCCATTAACAAATCAAGACCAGTGGCGGATCTAGCTAGAACTTTTGGTAAGGGGGAGAATTATAAGCGAAGAGGGCAAATTATATTTTAAACCATAATAAAATGAAATCTATATTTAAAATTCAAGGTGGGGACAGATTGAATTTTAAATTTCAAGGTGATCAATTGTACCTTGGCCCTCATTTCATGTAAATGAATCAAACTACATTTTTTTTATACTTTATAATCAATTTGGAGTGCATGAAAATCAAGTTGAAAAATATTTTTAAGAATTGATCGATTTTCTTTGAAAATGTTGAAAAATATTTCAAAACATAGCTTTCTTTTACATGGTAACATGCCCTCTTAACTCGACCCCCATCCCCAGGGCCTCAGCCGCTGGGTACAACCATGGGCTGCTCCCGAGTAGAAAAGCTTTCTGCTCCTGCGTTTGAAGATGATGGCTTTTTTCTCTTGCTTTTTGACAAAGGGTCACGGCCATGCACGCAAAAGCATATGATGAGAGCTTTATTTCCCAAAAGCGATGCGCATCTTTTGCATGGAGGAATATTTCCAGCCTCCGTCTTTTCTGTTGACGTAAAAAAGCCAAAGGCTTGTCCAATCTGCATTTCCCACGTAGCTCGCTTTGCTGTGGCGCCCTCAATCATGCTACAAAGCCTACCTTGGTTGCTTCCATGCACGGGCTTGTCCACATCATCTATGTGGACAGGACAGAAACAAAGGGCTGTATAATATCAATCATAAGATATTTGTCGGCCCTCCAAATGTACTAATGTATATGAATACCCGTCATCTAATTCATTAATTAAGGGTAACTGATCAGGTAATTTGCTAAGTTTACGAATGAATTGAATATGGGCCTGTATATATAACATTGTGTGCCGTAGTGTGTTGAAATTTGCTGGTTTCACTGTTCAATTCAGGAGAATGTCTTTTTTTTTTCTGTAAGAGAAGAAAAATCTATGTAAAGAAAGAGGAAATGTAATGCTAAAAGGCGTGCGTGGTTAACCATGCCAGGGTACCATTATCATTTCAAAATAAATTATTGCACTTTCAGATTTTGTTGCCTGTCCGATGCCTGAAAAATATTCCTGGCAAGAAACCATGTTTCTTTAATTGATGCCTACAAACGGAAGATTAACTTCAAAGAAATTCAGCTACCACATCCAACAATATTCAGTGGGGAAACCATGTTATAAATTTGATTGTGCATTGACCCATATCTTTACATCGCTTGAACAATTTGCACCTTTACTTTTGGATAGTTTATTCAAGTATCTTATATGGGGACCTTTGGTCAAGGAAAGGGGGAAAAGCTTAAAAATTTTTGCAATGTGCGCGAGTGATGTGATATGATGGAGTTAATGTGGCAATAAACTAAACAGTTGTGTGAGAAAATAATTAAAATATATGAATACAAAATGAAAAAAGTAAGTAAAATAATTAAAATATATTTCGAAATGAGTTTTCTCTTTTCCCTCCACATGTAAGATTCTTCCATCCTTTTGAGTGTTTGGTCGTCATAATTGATAATTCCACGCGAGCAGTTAAAACCGCGAAAGGAACACCCAAAACCATACTACTTCCTATTCACATGATATCGACCATCCAAGTGGCAACCCATCAAATGGGCAGTTATAATGTCAACATATAGCTGGTCATGGAAAAGCCCGGGTAATAATCTTACGCCCATGACCATACGGAAAAGATATGGGGAAAGTCTAGGAAAAAGAATGCAAATTCCCCACAAGGTTGATAATGTCGTAGCACCACAAGAAGAAGTAGCTTGTTTTTTTTAAAAAAAAAGAAAAGAATAACTATCTTTTGTTACTAGCTTTCGATAACAATTATTTTGTTCGTTTAGCTACATCAAATAATTATTGCTAAAAGTTTGCTTTTAGTAACCACGATGTAATGATTGTACTGTGGCGAAACTAGGACCTTAGGCAAATTCACATGAAAAGGGCATAAAATTATTTAAGAGTGTAATCATATAAAAATGAACTACATTTATAAATATTTTGAAAAATTTTAAGAAAATTTTTTTTTAATTCTCAAAAATTTGAGGAAAGAGCTGATGTCATGGAAGTTGAGGATTCTCCTTGAAAGTTAGGCGGGAGTGGTGAAAAGGATGCGACGAGAAGAATGCAAACCCCTAGTTTGATTGACGCAATGATAGGTAAACGTAGTTGAGGCCCTGATTGTGTTCTTGTTATGTTGTATTGCTCTAGGTAATGTATTGATAAATGGTACATTTTATTAGAAATTATGTACATGATTTGAATGGATTGTGTATACACAATCAAAATTTGGATGTGTACTAATATATTCACGTGAATAGGTGATAAATCAAATCAAATAGAATGAAGTGAAGCTGAAATAAAGCAAAATAAGAGTAAAGTAGCATTTAACAATGTTGCATGGTCATGCCACTAGGGCAGTGCCCTTGTGGTAACCCACTATGGTGTCGTCATGCCCTCAAGGGTTTGAGTTCTGCCAAGCATAGGTGTTTACTTTTCCTATAATAGGGGTATTATAATTGTCCTCTCTGAAGAAGAAGGTATTTACAAGATATTCCTCCATGATGAATGTTGTGAAAGTGTCTAATTTGTAATAACAAAATTTCAAAATGCAGATAATACCAATAAAAAAACAACGTTGCATGGCCATGTGAATATTACAAACCATGTAATTGATAAAAGCTTCCATTTATTGCAATCCAGGAGGTTACATAACCTGGCTATGTAATTCATCAAGACAGAGTTTTCAAAGAATTAGCAATTAGAATGTTTCATAGCTTAGCTATGTCAATTTACACAACTTGACTGTGTAATTTTGTCGAGAGCATGAGTTTGAATCTACATGTGTGTTGGTATTTTTGGAAAGAGGTAAGAGAGGTGTGGCGACAAACACTAGGAAGGAGAGGCAATTTAAGGGTAAGAAATAGAGGATTTTGAGAAGAGAAAAGGGGAAAGAACCTTGAGAATTGCTTTAAGAGAAGAATCAAGAAGGAGAAGATCCAAGCAATGGAGTCAAGGAATGTATACATGAGAGATCTTTTCATCTTTTTACCTTTCCTACTTTGATTTTTTTTTATTTCTTCTTTTCCAACTTCTAGAGATTTTTGTGATTATTATTTACCTTTTGATAGATTCATTGTAACTATGTTTAGCTAAGTTTATTTTCTATGATATAAGATGTAACGTGTAGGTTGCCATACTCTATTATTGATTTCATGTTATTTCATATGGATTTGAGGTCTTGATAAGTTAATGTTTTGTGAAATTAAATCATTGCTTACTTTCTAATTGTTCATTATATATCTAGAATATTAAGAGATCGATCAAGAGATGAATATCAATATTTGAATTCCAAATATTAACCCTAGGGGTCTTGACCTAGAGATAAGTTAAATCTCCCTTTAAGATAACTATGCAATAACCACAAATTTAATAGTGTTGTATTATCAATTGAATCCATGAGAGTGGCAATCTTAATAATATAATAATATCCAATTGCCTCAAGAGAGGGTGTAAAGTAGAATATCCACGTATGAAACCCAAACGCCTTGCATCTTCATCCTTACCATTTATTTCTATTTACTTTTGTTTGATTAATTTGTTTATTTAAAAACAAACTTCAATGATTCCATCATAGGAATGATATTTTTATATACCATAGCTCATAGTCCACATGCTTGCAATACATTAGAGAGCCTACAATTGGACTTGAGCAAGCTCAATTGAGTTACACTAGGACTAAGACTTAGGCCTCATGAGTAAAGTCAAAACTAGGCAACCATAAGCACCACTCAGAAAAGGTCATGAAAGTGAATCAATCAAGACAATAGTTGAGATGAGCTGAAAAAGTGGAAGCCACAACAAAGAAAGACAATAAGAAGATTGTACGAGCTTAGAGGGCAACTACAACTAAGGGTTGAGCTATTACGGCCAAACAAAAAAAATAAATAGTGAAGTAAAGTTATGGGTAGCGCAAGAAAGGCTAAAAATTATCCCTTAAAGGAGCAAGTCGAACAAGCCTTTGGAATAACAAGGAGGCTATTAATCCAAGAGATAACTTTGACAAAGCCTTGATGAAGAGGCAAAGGGTTGTAAAGAGTCCCTTTGATTTCAAGGCATGGGCTCTTACAATGTTCTTGGATTACATATCAATCCAACAAAGGCTATCAAAGAAAACATGCAATTAGGCCCTTTGCCGTCAATGGAGCATTAGTAGCTACCAGATCTGTGCATGGAGATGGCATATCTAATGTCTTCATGACTAGTAGATTTTTTTATAGGCAAATAGGCGGTTTTGCTAGTAATGGTGAGAAGTTGCATGGTGATGACACCAATACATATTTGTCATTAGGGTCATGCTTGCTTACCATCAATGTTAGTAGCTTTTGCTATAGGATGAAGTAAAAATTAGGCAACGATAATTCATCTATTATCATTCAATATTGATCAACCTTTAGGAAATGAAATTCTCCTATGATGATCATGATTAAGGGCAAAAATTGGAGTAGGTCGACTCATAACCCGCTCTTGACCCAACTTTCTTTTGATCTATAAAACTCATATTTTTTGACCTCATAGAAGAATAAGTCAAAAATTTTGATCCAACTTCAAAAAAGAGTCAAATTAGACAATTATGCCCCAACCCACCCTGCATATATTCCTTTGGATGATTTGCAAATACATCCACTTAGTTTGACCATAATTGTAAATATGCTCACGTAGTTTTATAAACTGCAAATTATCTCAGATAATTTGACCATAATTGCAAATATACCTGCGCCGTTATTGCATCATTACGGTGTGGGTATATTTGAAAAATTTTAAAAACTATGTGGGTATATTTGTAATTTTAAAAATGAAGTAGGTACATTTCATTTTTGCAAATATACTTGCATAATTTTCAGACTTTTGCAAATATACCCACATCATAACGGTACGATAACAGTGTAGGTATATTTGTAATTATAGTCAAACTATATGGAAATGATTTGCATTTTCTAAACTTATATAGGTATATTTGCAATGATGGTCAAACTATATGGGTGTATTTGCAAGTTACCGATATTCCTTTCTTAAAAAATATAAGAGTATTTTTAAATTTTATTCCCATTTTCTTTTAACCTTCTCACATTATTTATAATTAACTTTATCAAAAATATAAAAATCAATAGGAGTTATTTGCATATGTATAAATAACTCTTATATACAATCCTAGTTTTCTTAGGATTGAGAAAACACTCATGGAGAATGCTATTATTTTTTAAAAAAATTAAAATATCAAAATCTATTCTAAACAAGGTATGTTTAGTGTTCACATTTATTAATTAGTAAAATATTAAAGCATATAACATTTAAATTCAGTATAGATATGTTTTTATATTTGATAAATATATAAATTCGTAAAATCATCATATTTTATCTATCTTTTTTACTAGATTTGTCGTCTTGAAGCCAAATTGATACTGATATGAAGTTCGTCCTTGAACCAATTAAAAAGATAAGGGTTAAACCAATTTTGGCTTGATCTGACATAAATGATAGAGTCAAATAAAATTTTTAATAAAATAAGGATAGAGTTGAGCAAACCCTAACTTGATACAACATGCTCTGATTCCCGCTCTGAGTTGTGGTAGCGGATCTCACTAGTGATAACATCAATAGGTAGCGCTGTAAGAGGGTGGTTGGTCATTAGCATTGGAGGGATCGGAAGGTTGTAGGAATGCATTAAAAGATGGTAACCATGGCTACGAAGAAGATAACGTATCAGCCTTAGTGCTGTAATGATGTAGCAAATTATGTGCACGTGCAGCCCTCTTTGGATGATCTCAGCCGTTAAATTCATGTGAGGATAACTCATTAATTCTATAATGGATCTAAATTTTTATTTTGCTGCAAATGGGGTGTCTAGAAGTTGCCACCATCAAACAATTAGGACTGAAACCCTGGGTCATGTATACATGTAGCATTAAAAAGTTAAGCTTCCATATTATCAAAATAAATAAATAAATAAAGCTTCCGGAGACTGACTTCTAGCAATTAAAGATTCCTAATACCACCTTTGGTTTTGATGTCCGGGATTCATTTGAACCTTAGTGCTGAAAATAGTGGAGTTTATCATGCCCCATCATCTTTTCATTCAAGGTACTTTATCCGTCAAATGAATCAATCGCTTTGCACCTGCTAAGTAAATAATCCTTGAACATCCAGGCGGCGTATTTAATAAAAAAAAAAATTCTTTTGGCGTAGTTTTTGAACCAATTAGAAGAGAACTCCACTTTTAAACAATTATAAGCAAATTAACTGTATTCTTTGGAAAATTAGATGTCTATTAAAAAGTACTTTTATCTTTAAGATAACACGGGTGTTTTTGTCACTTGTTAAAAGGTCGAGGGATATATGCAAAACTAACATCTAAGCGTTCCATTGTGAGACAACAAAATTCATGGCATTTATGTAAATAAATAACCCAAAAAGGGGTATGGGGAAGCAAATCTGGACTGGTCATCATTTTATAATATTTTTAACTATTTATTTTTTATTTTTAAAAATATCAATTTCAAGGGTATATTATCAATTTTATGTCCTTAAAAACTTGAATTTTAAAAATAAAAAATAAATATATAAAAATATTATAAAACGATAAAACATTTATAAAAAGTATAGGTTAAATACACTTAGTAAAACATATTTATAAAAAAAATAAATGTCATATGAAGGGCTAGGTCTCATGTAATTAGCCTTATATATACATATATACATATATACACTCAAGCAGTCTGTCTGATGATATTCGAGCATTATGCAATATTGCTAATTATATTCGAAATAGATTTTTCTTTTTGTAATGTCAAACAAAAAAGTTGTATGCATGTGCTTACGATTATCATCATCATCATCATCTATTTTCTACCTAAGTAGGGTCAATTAAATAGATTCCACTACGTCATTATCAATGATTAGTACTTAAGTGTTTAGTAATCCTTAGTGTTTACATATTTTATTTAATTATTTTCATTCCTTTTTGGGTAATCTTCTAATTCACTTATTACCTTCTATGGATTTTTGCAAATATGCCTACAAAATTTGACCAATATTGCATTTATATTTCCAAATTTGCCAAAATTGCAAATATACCCACAAGATTTGTATAAATTTGTGAGTGTGTCCTTTCCATTATGAAGCCGTTAGATTTTTATGTAAAATGACGATAATACCGTTTAAGTTAAGTATTACACTTTCAATTTTTACAAATATTATAAACTTATTTTGTAAAATAATCTAAAATAATAATATACGTAAAAATTTATAAAATAGTAAAATAGCAAATATGTCTATAATAGTCGAAAACATTGCAAGAGTATTACTTAGTTTAAAGGAAATTTTCATCATTTATAAAAAAAAAAAATTAACGTCTTCCTAACGGAGTGGACATGCTTGTAAATTTATGCAAATCTTATAGGTATATTGTAATTTGAGCAAACTTAGGAATACAGTGCAATATTGGTCCAACTTTCCAGGCATAGTTGCAAAAATTCTTTAAATAAATTTGAATCTCCTGTCTGGTGAACTTTCAAGCCTGCGTTTAAAAATGAAAATATGAATGTTAAAATCTTCAGCAAAAAGAATGGAGAACGAAACGTTTGCTATCGCCGGCAGCAATATATATTCATGAAACGAAGGGATCGGGAAGCTTTAAAACCGCATTAAAGGTCCTTTTCTAGAAAGATTAATATTCATATTAAACTTGGATTTTTAAGAGTCTTTGGAATGAAGCTGGCATATATCGTGCATTTCCTGAGTATAGACTGTCTACAAAAACAGGAGTATATATTTTTAATTGATGATGGACAAGTAAAAACAGGCATGGGAGGATATATGTTGGTATGGGTGTCAAGAGAGGCAGTGGGAGGAGTAGGAGTGTGGGACTGGGGATGGTTTTCACGTGGCCTCTTTTGCTATCCATGCAATTAATGCTCTTGGGGGACCAGCTTTAATACGCGGGTAATCAGATACACCTTCCAATTTCCAAACTGTGCACCGATTGGGGAGATAATTTTAATATTTCATTTGGTTTCTACGCATTTAAAGCTTTAATAGAAAAATCCAGCGCATGGAACGACAACACGACATCAAAACAAACAGAGAGAATAAAATAAAGTGACCACTTTGGGGTTTTCCGAGTGGTAAGGGGATTAGCATGCATTACGCGGGTTCGAAATTCATTCCCTGAGTGGGAGCCCTCTGCATATAATTGTAGAAATTATCTTGAATTCGATTGTGAGATTAAAAAATGAGATGGGATATAACATATAAGTATACCATTCAAATACCAACCGAGCCATGCTCGGTTGGTCACCAGCTGGCCGTCAAAGGCGTTGGCAGGCGCTGGTGCGGGTTCGAATCCCGTTTCGGGATTTCGACCACAAATGATGAAGTGTAGTGGGAGCAGTTGTCTCCCGGTAGGTTGTTGGAAGCTGTGTCTTCCTATTTCTTCAGTAGAGTTGTGTCTCCAAATTTCTTTGTGGGAGTTGTGGGCATCCCCAGATTTGTAAGAATGTCTCAGATCTTCAAATATACTATGTGTTGAGATGTATGTAAAAATACGTACCAATCAAAAAAAAAAGTATACCATTAAAATTCTCATAAAAAATATAGTATTAAAATAAAGTGATTTTTTCTTCTTTTCATTCTCATCATTTTGCATTTTTACAATTTTTATCCAGACCTATTACTTTTGCACAAACGCCTCTATTATTATCTTCAATAAAACGTTCTTGCTAACTATCGCCGGTTCCTTGCGAACATCACCAACCACAAAAATAGAATCGGCACTAATAATGATAAATTGATAATATTACTACAACAATTTTTAGTTTTTGCGATAGAATTAGTAAATAGTAAAAAGTAAAAAAACATGGAGGTGTATGATAATTTGGGCGGAGTTGAAAAGAAACAGGTCAAAGAGAGTTTAAAACTACAAAATTCCACTTTAACCATCAATTATTTATAACAAATATCAGCGCTTGCATGGCTAAGTTGTCTGAAATTAATGTGTGCATAAGTGAGGTCTTGATTTGCATAGTTAGTCACGGCGCATGCCTCATGGGTGATCGGATTCGAATCCACTAATGCAATTTTGTCTCATGCGTTTGGTGGGAGTAGTTAAGTCTCGTATTTGTACGGTGGGAGTTGTGGTCTTCCCATTGATGTAAGAATCCTTTAACTTCGTTATAACATGAGTTGAAAATGAGATATAATATAATACCGATAAAAAAAAAAAAAGTGAACTCTTGATTTCAATTCCGGAAATGAGATATAATGTAATACTAATAACAAAAAAAGTGTAGTCTTGATTTTAATTTTGGAACGGAGCGATAGTCTCTAGTCGTACTTTTTTTATTTGTAACAAATCATTACTAGTGACAAAAAATGCATTCATTATATGCAATCATAATGGTATAAGCAAAAAAAAAAAAAACACCTTGCTTCTCTATATCAAACATATCAAACAGTTGTTTGCAAGTGAATTTTATGAAACAAGGGGCATGCGGTGCACTTAGACTTGATGCACCTTGGTGCATTTAACTATTTTTAAATTTTTTTTGAATTTTTTTACGCTGCTATTAACCTAAGTATATTTAATATGTATATCAATGTTTACCTATTTTTCGAGATTTATAGATAATTTTTTTATTTTTTAAATCAGTGCATTGCACTGATCTTAAAAAATCCAAAAAATATTTAAAAGTATTCAAAAAAGATAAAAATTAATACACAGGTTAAATATATTCAGATTAACCATTGTATAAAAAATAAGTATTTACACATGTGTCACCGAAAGTGCACAAGATCATCACCTACGAAACAATATCTTTCTGTAACAAAAAATTGGTATAAAAAAATTAAATTTCTCGTAGTGTAAAATTATCTCTTCTTTGACATTAAACGGTGCAAATTGCTACAAAATTTATTTAAGGGTCTGATATTCTCCACAGTTATGGTTTTGAATTTTTTGTGTCGTCAGAAAGGTATACCTGTATGGAAAAGAGCCTGGTCAGATAGTACCGTGTCGAAAACAGCAACAAGAGATAGGATTTTACGGCAACAGCAATGGTAGCAGCAGCAATAATTGTCACAGCGTCATTACCAATTCATGACAATGCATGCAAAGCTATTAAGGAGCCCAAAAATCGTCAACAAAATAAATCACCGAAGATTTAAAATGTAATAACATGATCGTCGAAAATTCGTCCACTGTAACAAGTGTATACATCCCAACAAGTCAAAATTCTTAAAACTGTTCCCTGAAAAAAAAAATCCTTACATAGTTGCGATACCGATTTATTGAATTGATTTTATCAACATCTGCTCATATATTCCAATTATTTTAAATTATTCTTTTTTCCATAAAAAATTACCCTATTTTTTATTTTCTTCTATGTTTAAATTATTTCTCATATAGTTATCACATTTATTCCTATTTTACGTTTATCTTATCACATCACTCTCATAATTTTCAATAATTTTCTCACTTTTATACTTTTCACCTACATTTTCAAATACATTAAACTCATAGAGCTTGTTTGCTAACATATTGGAGAGGGAAATTGGAAATCACATTTTCTCATACGTTTCAATTATTTTATTCACTTTAACTGCCCTACTTTTTCATTTATACCCTATATTATAATTTTTTTCATGCAATTATCATATTTATTCTTACTTTACCATTACCGTATTAAATCACTCACACAAATTTTAAAAATTTCCCCAATTCCCTGCATTTCCACTACATTCCCAAACGACTCATATGCATTTTCCTTCAAAATTTGATAGAAGGACGTAAAATCTGAAGACCTCTAAAAAATCTGGTCAATCGTTTCGTGAAAAGAAACATAAAAATTTTGAAAAAGAAACTCAGTCACTGAGTCACATGCGTGTCTGTATTAATTTTGGAGCAATAAGATTTATATATGTCTGACATGACCTTCCTTAATTTCTTCCTCCAGTGGATGCATTTACGTTAGTAAACCTTTTGCATAATTCTATATGCACCTTGGTAAATACAAAAGCAGAACACATCAAAAGATAAATTAAAAACAATAGACAGTTGTATATCATTTCACAAAATTCGAGGTCTCTAATGTTCTCTCTCTGTTGAAGAAATCAATGAGGGCAGAAGATTCCGAACTTGCCCAAGAAGAGAGCGCCTGGAGTTATTACGTCGGATAATGTAGCATTGTCATTAGAAAATGAAGCTTTTGGAATTCTCCGTGCTTAGATGGATGAGCTATCAACATAAGGATTGAAAATGCTTAAATTCATTAACATATACATTATAATACAATAATATTTTATAAAATGGTTTATCCACGTAGGAATAATACTTAGATAGTTTAAATATTGAAAATATAACTTTGAAATTAATATTTAATCCAAAAATATTTTGTTACGTTCATTTTATATGCTTTTTAGATGTGGCTGTACACAATGATATTAAACAAATAATAGGATTTTCTTAATTAAAAATTAATTTTAAATACAGTAGATAGAATAGATTTCTCATCTATCATAAAAACAAAGCCGAACTCTGTTGGTTGCACCTAAGTAGATTTCACAGAATCAGAACTACTAAAGAAGGTGGAGTTTTCACTGTACTCTATCTTGCACAAAGTTCAATGCATCGGCACCAAAGAACCGTAGTACTGTAAGTTAATCTTAGGTGGACCCAAACGAATTGCCAAATCATAACTCCAATTCATGATCCAAAAGTTAGAAATATGCCAAAATTTGATTGCAGCGTGACTATTGGATGTTTACATTTTAAACCATCCACCTATCCGGTCCACACATTCAACGCCATATATATGGAACTGGGATCAGTTTATTTTTCGACCTGATCTTAGTGCAAGATGTGCTTACAGAGATCAAACGTCTATGTATAATTACAAACCGGACTTGCCCCGCCGTTGTATGGTCACATGATTCAGACTTGAAAGATGGTGGGTTTTAAAGATTGGAATAAAGCGTTGGAATATGGCAAGGAATTCAATGTGGTGGGAGACAGAAGAGCAAGATTTTTACTGTGCCACCTAGAGGGATAGACATGTCCCTTGATGTAAATATTTTAATCATCAACGTGGGTGGCAATCTAGCTAGATGCCAATTCCTTGAATTTTCTTTTTAGGTGAAATGGCATATTATTACACATCCACGTGGGTGGCAATTGATGTAAAAATGTGAAATTTTAGGTGGGACTTTTATATCCATAAGAAATTTTTGACCAACCACAAGTCTACCAATTTGCAACTAGTCCGCACCATATTATTACACATCGAACATTTGTATTATTGATCATATACATCAAAATTTTTACTAAACTAAGGCATTATTTGAAAATATTTTTTAAATATAAAAGCAAGACATTATTACTTAACTAAGTAAAAAATATCTTGATTTATATTTAAAAATATATTTTTAAGTCTTAATTATTGAAAATATTCTTCTTTATACATATATTTATAATGTCGAAATTCATTTTGATCAAAAAAAATTTTATGCTATAGATATGTTCTCAAATTTAATAGTTTCATATCCACTTGTTAAGACATCATTTTATATTTATCTATTTCATTGTGTTCTTATCATCTATAGTGAGTTATCACAGAATAACACAGCATATCTAATTACTCTAATTACACAACAAAGATAATTGAATATAGAATTGTACTATTTTATCAATCAAGTATGTTATTTTATTAGAAGTATGAATATGTTTGACATTAATTTCACGTCTTTAAAGAGAAAATTCTTAATTAAAAATTGAAGACATTAATCCACTTACTTAAAATGACAAAAAAATGTAAAGCAAAAAAAGAGAAAGAAGTACACAAAAGCTAATCGTATCTATGAAGGTGAGGATAATGCCAGATAGAAAGGTTACATAATCTAGAGACTACAACTTATGAAGGTTTAGGGCTATCCAGTCCGCGAGTCAATCACCACCATGGTCTAGGCCTATGAAGGTTTTCCCATGAAAAAATGAGACTAAAATTGATTATTCAAATCCATCATGGTTTGATAACTTAAAGTATAAAAACTAAGTAAATTTTGACAAAATTCCATAGCATAGCAACATGACTCAGGTAATATGAAGTTATGACTTGCATGGGCTAAAAATGATGCAAGGGTGTGTAAAAGGTTCTTAGCTTCATATTTTAGATCGTCTACCATTCAAAGACCCTCTATGTTGTGTTAATTAAGAGTTTTTCTCAAAAAAGGGAGTCTAAGATGAAGAAAGATATTAACAAAGTGAAATGTAAGCGAAAAGAGAAACTGAGAACAAAGGTGCGGAAGAGACTGTTGGTGTACCAAAACAGCCACAAGGAACCCTATTCCTAAAAGTCAAAGTGTGGGTCACTTGGATACATGGACATCATCCATGTGACTTGTTTATCCAAGTGACTTGCAGTGCTTGCTAGATAAGTTAAGAGCCTATTCGAAAAGGCTAAAGAAGCTTAAATAGGATGGAGCAATAGAATGAGAAAATAATAACATATATTAAAAATGTAAAAGAATGTATTAGGAATGAGAAAACTAGGAGATACACATTTCATTCAAGGATCTTGGATCTTTTGAACATGCCTTAAGTACCATGAGCAAATAAGTTCAACTCCTGTGAATATATATGTCTAATCCATGCATCATGACTATGAAATTAGACTTAGCTCATAACCTCGATAGGTCGGATCTTGTAACTCTTGTGGATGACAACATCAATAGGTAATGTAACAACATAGGTAGATAACTATGTGCATGGTTCATGTTGAAATAGACAACTTATTTATGTAAGTTACACTATTACACTGAACCATTCATATTGTTCTACCATATATGGGGATCACTTATTAATACAAATCATCTAAGTCATTGGATCCTCTTAGATGATCATGATGGTTAACATGTAAGCACATCACTCTCAAATGATACTAAATGTTTATGTATATTAGTTTCTAATCAAATTAAGTTTTTGACATCATAAATATATAGTTATACAATAATATTATCAATTATTATGTAGAAGAATATCATCAATTATTAAGATTTAAAACTATTTTCAAATGCCACCAGGTTGTCACCCTGGTGGTAACACCAACATACCCTCTTTCATGCTGCAAGAGTTTGATTCTCAATCTCCCTATATTTAGTAGGAGTTTATTGAAAATGATAGCATTGTCTCCTTGATGAAAGATGAGAGCTTGTTATCTCCCTTAATAAATAAGTGAAAGCTTCTTATTTTCCTTAGATTTGATTGTAATATATACACCAAATGAAAAAAAATATTTTCAAATATAAAAAATACTCTATCTTTATTTGTAGTTCCCTATATGACACTAAGTTCGTATATATGCCGATGAAGTTATTTTTCCATTGTGATAACTCATGAGTTTGTGGAATGTTTGATACACTTGCTTGCTTAAAGTAACTCGATCTCATACTTCACTATAAAAACAAATTAAAAATTAAAAAGGCAGTGGATTTGTTGCGAAAAGTTAACTTTTAGCAGGGAAATCCTACCTCCTTACTAATGTTTAATAAACCATCCTCCCGCAAATAAAGTTTTGATAATTCCTTGCTAAAAAAATTTTGCAATGAAACTTTATAGCAAATTGGAAAAGTTTTTTCTTATTGGTGCATATTAGCAAATTACTTAATATACCGGGCCGTAGTTTATAAAGGTATTATAAATGTCAGTTGGGTCTTGTAGTCGATGGCCTCTGATGGGACAATTCATCCATTGTACGCGTGCCGCTGTTACAGCGGGGCCCTTTTCTTTTCTTTGCTTTTCTTTCACTTCACCAGCCGTGGGTGGGGTCTTACCATCTGTAATTTCGTGATACAGTTAGAAAACCCAAAAGGAATTCAAATAAGAGAGGGAGACAAAAGGATTAATTCCTAGTTCGCAAACTTCCAAGCCCAAAATCTTAAAATTAGAATTTCTGTTGAGGTTTTATATATTGGGATTGCCAATATAGAACTTACATTTAATAATTAGCATGTATGGTTAGTTAGATATACTTTTTAGCTGCTTACCCTGACAATTGGACAGAGACATGGACCCAACTAATTGTTCGGATGCAGATATTGGAAGACCGATTTCATGAATAGCTCTCGGTTCTCTTCTTTTTTTCCCAGGACACTCTCGGAGATCCGGGGCTTGCAAGAGTATCGAATGAGATCAGATTTTTTTTTTTTTTTTATGAATGATGAGATCAGATTTTTATTTTTAATTTTTTTATTTTCAATATAATTTTTTATTTTTCAATAGGTAATAACCTTAATTACTTTTATTATTTTAGATACTACTTTTTCTATTGTTATATAATTTCCTATTTCATAATACGCAATAAACTCTCCTTATCTAATTGTCTCATCTTATTCTTTGTATCCTAGGAAACAACCCCTAAATGTGTTGGACTAGAAATTTTCTTGGGGAATCTAGGTAGTAAACACCATGCTGCTGAAGAAACCATATACTTGTTCATGACTTGGATGACGTGAAATGAAAAAGGTATTGTTATGTGTTGAAAAAAGTGATATTGAAAATAAAAAATTTTGAATCATTATTTTTTTTATAATGAAAAAAAAATTCAGAAATGAGAGATTTCATCAAATCCCCATCTCATCCAAGTTGTGAACTAGAAGGTTCAGACAAACCAGTCGAGTGGTAGTAATTAAGTACACACCGATTTTCGGTGTATAGCCTAGCCTGTAGCCAACTGGGTCAGGCGAAGGCCGATTACAATTCACAAGGTTCTTTAAAGAATACTACATTGGTCGCTCGTTTTCCATCCGATCAGAGAACAATATCGGTGTACTACCATGGCGTATGCAGTGCTCACGTGGCCTAAAAAAGAGAAGAGCTGTCATTCTTTCATGCAAATATTCAAGGAATAAATCTCTGTGGTCCAGGTCCTGAGAAGGACATGACCTAAATGCCGCTTATTTAACCTGTTAGCAATATTCAGTGGATAGAGTGAGAAGCTTAAAAAGTGAATCTAAGGTGTTTCAACAAGGAATTAGTACAACATATACAAGAAAGGTGAAGACGATGTGTGATAAAAAGTGCATAATTGGTCGTAATATTTAAATGTATAATTGATTATAACATTTAAGTGTTTAATAATTAATAATTAAAAAATTAAGCGGTTAGATCGAGCGTTTCCTATTACAAGCCAAAAACTCCTAGAGTGTTGGCTGGAAACTCACTTGTTAATAGGCCTCCTCCCTAAATATATAGCCTACGGCAAAGTCAACGAATGGATGATAAATTGCCATGTGTATATATGCACCTGCACTGCCGTGATGTTGACATGCACGCATGTGATGGACATCCAGCTATACATCTCCCTTGTTTCTGTGAGGTCTGACATGGTGGTATAGTATGCAGACTGATGTACTTGTTCCCCATTTACTCAATGAAAGGTTTCAGGATCACTGCTTTCACATTGTGGTCATTTCATGGGAGCTCCTGTTTTGCAATCCAGCAGTTAAAATGATGGATTCTTACAACTTTTTTTTTTTTTTTTTTTTACTGCTGCTAGTAACTGAAATTCATATCATCACATTACAACCCAAAGTGCATACGGTGCTAGCACAAGAAGCAGGCTTTTAAATTTCAATCAATGTGAGAGGGTTTATGAGTAGCAATAGTCACTTTTTTGGGAACATGCCCCAAAAGTCTTCAAGATGGGAAAGATCACAGCATTTCAATCTTGTGCTGCAAAAGGATGGTCAAAGGATACAAGCACAACAACCGACATCCACTTGGAGAAGGGCCCATTTTCCACTGGCTTATATCTGCTAAATGGTAAAGCTTTTAGGAAAATGGGCCACTAAAGGTGGGTCACTACAAGCCAATTGTGTGGACTAACTGAATAATTGTGCATGCCTGACATGTACTAGCGGAAATTACAGCAGCTGTTTTAAGCACGCATATGCTTTTGTAGACTGCAAGAGTCTCATGCAATTTGGAGCACTGTCAATGGAACTAGAGGAAACAAAGCATGGATGGTAGAGAAAGTGTTCTCCATGTTATTAAGCACAGCAAGGTTGACCCACGTTAGATGGAAATTCAATCAACAACTGCAGAAAATCACAAAATATCAAAAAGCAAAGATAAGTGATGGCTGTTGGCTTTTATAAAGTTGGCATTTGAAACATCTGGGAGCTTTATTTCTTTTCTTCCACTTCCTTCTCCTGCCTTTCATTTTGCTTTTCTTTGCAGCAACATTTGAATATTCATCGAGGAACACAAACTTGGAGATGAAACCAAAGATTCCCAAATTACCAGACATCAAATATGCGCCCTGGTCAGACACTAAAGGACCAATTGATGGGGTCCCACCTTCTGCCTCGGCAGATCATGAGCTGGACCATGGAATTTGCATGGTCCAGCAGCATTGGAAGCAATTGAAAGGACTGGGGGAGGAGGGGATTGTCGTGGCCCTAGGTGGGCTTTTGATTTGGATGGATTGGCAGCAAAAGGAAAGCATTAAATGCTGGGACAGAAGGCAGCAGGATTTCTCCGTTTTCTACAGAGGGTAGAGAGAGGTGGGGGAAAGATGATTTGGTAATCGATTGCTTTATGATTGACGGTTTTGAGCTTTTCTGACAAAAGAGTGAGAGAGGAGGCCGTGATTCCTTCTTGACGTAGACAATCCAATCCAATCCTCTTCTATCTTACCACTTCTGCAACACTTACAAGGTAGTAGTCCAGACATTTTCCTTCCAATCCATCGGGTAAATTTAAGATCTTAACCGTTCATCACGTGAAATCCATTCTAAGATACGACCCCAAAATTCCGTTGCTGCAGAATCATCCTGTGCACTTCAATCGCAAAGAATCCAACAGGGCGTGCACAGGTCTGCCGGTAGCAGCGCGGCGAGAACAGAGAGAAAGTTACTCCGGCGTTGGGACAGTTCGTACACGTGAATTCCTTCCAAAGTCCACTTTCTTAAAAAAGCTATGGAAACATTGAAATAATGCCTATGTGGTCTTTCTAGTTAGTTGACTACAGTAAATAAAGTTACTTCAGAGAAGTAAAATCCATCGAGTAGGAATTAGCCCATTTCGACAACCTTGATTGATTAAAAAGGGTGGAAAACAAAATATTTCAAATTCAAGATTTTTTTAAATTTTTTTTAATTTTTCTAAAATTTTATTTCAACCCAAGGTTTGGTTAGGCTGATAAGTTGGTGAACCACAAAAATGATTGCGTATGTATCAGGCGGTGTCGGTCGTGCATGACTCCTCCGCACAATCCGGGCAGCGGTCAGGTCACATCGGCGGGGTTTTGGCGCGGGGGTCTGAACGGCGGGTAGACCGAGACTGCCCGGTGAGTTGCCTTCCACGAAGATCGCTGCCCACAGGGGCTGCCCGGGAATACGATTGGTAGCGAGACGTAGGACGCTGCGTACATTACCGGACACATATAATTGTGCGTACGACGCCCGCCGCAGATAAAGCATGTGTACGAGATCCAAGCCGTTGGTCGGGTGGGCCCCATCGTCTAGAACATCAAAAACTTCGCCCGTGGGGAACGAAGGTAGGAAGCATATTTTCAGCCATTTCACGGGTCCGTTCCCAATGTAAAACAAAAAAAAACTCTAATTCCAACTGTTAATAAGATTTAACATCTTAATTATCTAAATATTTTTATTACTATTTTTTATTTTTTCATAAAACTCGCTGTCCATTTTAAGCTTTAAAAAATATCTATTTTATTTTAAAATCATTTCTTAAAAAACACACACACACACACTATAAAATATGTCTCACAATTCACAAAGGTGCACGGGGCCACTTGAGTTGAAAACAATAATGGGCTTTTCCACCTCAACTTATATAGAACTTTTGTACTGTGTTAACACATTCAATCCAATATATATGAATATTGAATGTGTTTGGACTGAGATAAAAAGGACCCAAAAAAAAAAAAAATTCTTACTTCTTTTTACCTATCTTTTTTATATGATTTGACATTTTGATTATTTTACTGCATTACTTTTTCGATTATTAACTCTCAATCCTAGTCATTTTTTTCTATTTTTATACAACACTATTATCTATTTTATTTTATTTTCTTTACTCTTAATTATAATTCTTATCGTATCACATTAGTCTCTCACATTTTAAAAAAATTTAACAAAATTTCTACACTTTTTTAAACCTTATTTTTACCTTGTATAGAACAAAATCCCACTCGCTATTAAGTACTATTAATTTTGCATACGTATTTTTATTTTTTAAAATATTTTCTTTAAATAATGATTGTTCAAGGTTCGATGAAACTCTTAATCAATTTTAACTAAATTTTACAATTTAAATACAATTATAGTCATATATACACTTCCAACAAATTGTATTATTGGATTCACACTTTAGCCTAGAGTTAGACCCTGGGCAGGGAGCAGCTGTTTTCTGCTATGAGAACGTCGTTTCCTGCAAATGCTATTGCATGTAATCAGTTGAGAAAAAATTTTAAAAATTTACTTAGGCATGATTTAGTAATAAGAAATATAACAAAATATTGTAAGTCAAATATTTCCATAAAGGACGGTATAAAAAAGAAAAAAAACCAGTTGTCAACTGGCAGTTACAACAACTTATCAGAGACTTCTAATATTGTGCAGCTGCCCGTATATCAGGTGCAATACAAGCAGCATAAAAAAAATTACTTTTTCAAAATTTAAAAAATATATAAAGTTTTTTTAAAATGTAAATTTTGATGTAAGAACTAATACAGGGGGCCTACACCTTCGTGGCAAATAAAAAAAAAATTTATGAGCCTCATACACGGGCAACCACACCAGATCATATCCTATAAGCGACAGCGTTGTAATTATTTTTTTCTTGATAATAATATTTATTGTGTGATAGTGATTCTCTTAAAATGTAATCCACATAGTCTTGATGTCAATGGGATAAATAATAAAGTCAAATCTCTAAAATAAACATCTCTCGAATAAACGAAGAACGCTTATTGTAAAAAATTTGAACTTAGATTTCTTACCCACAATTATGTGGATGCATGTGACCAAATAAGAGAACAAAAAAATTGAGAAAGATATAATATATAGAATTCAAGCATAATAGAAGAAATGGATGAGTGCATTAGAAATTTTATGTGACCGTCGAGTTCCAATCAAACTAAAAGAAAAATTTTATAAAACCGCGATTAGACTTGTTATGCTTTATAAGGCAGAATGTTAGTCAGTTAAAGAACAATGTATACAAAAAAATGAGCATAGCAGAAATGAGAATGTTAAAGTGGATGAGTGGTAAAACAAGGAAAAATAAAATTATGAATGAAATAATTCGAAAAAACTTAAAAGTGAGACCAATTTGTGATAAAATGAAAGAAAATATACTAAGATGGTTTGGTCATGTTAAAAGGAGACCTGAAGTAGCACCAGGTAGGAAAATAGAGTTTACCGAAGTAAAACATGATAGAAGATTGAAAGGAAGACCCACAAAAACATAGATTAAAGTAATTAAACAAGATTTAAAAATATTACAAATTACCGAAAATTTAATCTTAAATCTCCAAGAATGACGCAACAGAATCTATGCAGCCGACCCCACCTAGGTGGGAAATGGCTTATGAGGATGATGATGTGGCCAAACAATAAATTTATATTAATTCAGTTCTCGATTTATTTGGTTTACTTCATTATTAGATATGAAATGGTTGATTCCAAAGCTGAAAAGCTGAGTTTTAATGATCTTTAAACCCTTCTGGATTCCATTCTGAAAGATCTACTTTGCGTAGGGCCATAAATGCAAAGTTGTACACTGAACTGAGCACCCAAAATCTTCAATCGCACATGCTGTAAGTAAAATGACTTCATCTGGCCACACTGCTGATCGTTGGGTGTGTGCAGTTTGTAACAAACGGTGGGACGATGATGTGAAATCACAAACAAAAAAGAGTGTACTGGATGAGATGATAGAACGTCCTGATACCACTTAAGAAGATCCATTGTGGTGGATCACACATGTATAGTGGTCCATTGATTATGTCCCATTTCCAAAATTCTCCATGGTGGCACCATGGCTTTTCTGCAAAAGGTGTTAATGATCATGGTCACCACGTTAAAATGTCTGCCAACCCGTTTATAAATAAGTTTAAGTTAAAAATTTTGAATAAATGATTAACGATTTGCTAACCCATTTAATTATGTAAATAAATAAACAAGTTAAGGTTGAGATTCTACAACCCACAAACCGTTTAGCAATCCGTTTAAGTCATTTAACATATTTAACCAGTCAACTCATTTACAAGGCTTAATGTGAGAATGAGAGGCAAATGAGAAAAAAAAAAAATGAAAGAAAATTATGTGATATGATATATTTAATATAACGAATAAAGAGAATGAAATTAAAATAGGTAAATTAGTTGTATAGATGGTCATATAGAAATGATTAAAAAGTACAGTAATTTATATAAGAAAATATAAAAAAAATAATTAAAAAGATAATAGTTGTAAAAAATGAAAAGTTTTAGATTAAAAAATTTTATCTTAAAACAAATATACGATAAATATCAATTTTAAAATTATATATTCAATGTGTAAATCATCGAAAATACTATTAATATGTGAGTATTAATTTAATAAAGTCTTATCATATTTTAATATATCTTTATATAAATGAATCTAAGCATTTTTTATAATTTACACATGGCCGTGTAAATAGTTAATTTGGATGAAACTTAGTTACATAGTTAAACAAATGATTCAAATACAACAAATGGAGTAAATTTTCCTTAAGGACGAAAATATTAAAAATGATAAAGGGTGCATGAAAACGGGACCAAATAAAAATAAAAGAACTATTTGAACTTTTCTCCTATTATTTTACCTATTTTGCAAATTTTATTTCATAGCTGCTGATTGTGCAAAAGCATATTTAATTATGAAGCTTGTTTGTAAAAATAAATAAATAATAATAATCTACCAACTTCTATCAAGGTAAAATATCATGCTCCCACTGATTTGGATGGCCATTGGTTCGAATTTAATGAACTCTGGCTTACGCTAAAAAAACCTACGAGAATGCAGAAAGGTATATGTATTTTTGAAACAAATTTCATGAGTTGTAATATTTTATTTGCAAAACAATAGTCATGAGATAAACTCATAAAAGTTACAAAATCCTAAAATATGGCGATGCAAATGCATGCTAATAGCCCAAAAAAATAATGTAGCGATTGATTAAACCAGAGAAATGGATACAGAAAAATAAACTTGACTATAAAAACGCAAAAAGATAAAATTGAGCAAGAAGCGTCAGCTGATCAAATAAGAGCTAACAGTAATTAAATATTTTACCCGACAATGTTTACTTCCTTAATATGTTCGGCAAGTAAACGTCATCTGAAAATAGAATAGTCCAAGCCAACACTTGCATATTTAAGTGGTTTGACACAAAATCTCAATTTACATTTCGAGCAGGAGCATTAGTCCCCATTCATATCAGAAATAAAACAGAGTAGTCCAAGATATTGGCAGGATTTCTATCCATGACACTGATGATGAATGCGGCTGACTCCCAACAAGAATTTTCAAGCTGGGCAAGAACTGATTTCCAAGCCAGTGAAGATGATCTCAAGTTAATTGCACTACTACTGTCAAGGCCCATATATGATAGTGTAATTCACCAATCCAAATCAAAGCCCCAAATTGGCCTGTATCCCATCAACTGAATCTAAGCAGTCAATAAAGCTATTTATCTCCATGGTAGTGCAAAAGTTATATCTCTTTCAATCTAAAATAGTTTCCTTTAATGGAGTAGTAGTGACCTTTAGTTACGGACCACTAGCTTCTGATGGGACACAGAAGACATCATATCCTTAAGGGCCTCCCCCTTATGCTTTGGGTGTTGCGAGACACCGTGAATCTTTGAATTGAAGCTTTCACTACCATGATTTTGCCTTTGGCATGAAGAAAAGACAGGAGAGAAGGTATCCATCCCTTTGAGGAAACCAGAAAAACGCGTCCTTAGCTCATAAGGGTGGGGACCTGTTCTACTCTTTTCAAAGGTATCCTGGTCAGTCACCACATCAGAGGATTATAATAATAGTACACTAAAGCTTTGTTTCTCTAATGTGCAATGTGATTTTCAAATAATATCAATAAGCTAGAATTCTAGCTTTCTCAAATTGCACAATTAAAGTTAAAAGATTCTGCCATTTGGACATTATAAAAACAGAGGAACAGAAATTGAATGGATTTTGTCTAGGTGTAATATGTACCCTCTCTGTAGCAAGGCCAATCCAAACATAATAACTCAATTAGTAGACGGAAGATGTGTGAAATTGGGCTGTTAAGAAAGCAATCCAACTTTCTAAACAGCAAAGAGGTTGATTTGCAGGCTCATGCATGTCGATCTCAGACGTGTGGCACGTGCAGGCGTGTTGCAAGCACGCGCACGGGTGGCAACATGGTAAAGCTAGCTAGCTTTGAGGGATGTTGCTAAAAGATGAAACATATCAATATGTGTAGATCATTTGATTCCATCTTGCACATTTTCAAAAAAGAAATATGCTTGAGCATCACGGAAGTTGTGGCCCACCCACAAATGATCCTTGAAAGCAAATCCACAATTCCCAAGAAGCATCTCTTTTTGGGAATGATTCTCACACCAATCATGTGGCCCACTCGACATTCTTTATCGCTAGCCATGCAACTCATTATATATGCTTTTCTTGTGCAGACTTGACTTTTAGTCCTGATTTTTGGCCCCAGTTGCATGATGCTCCTCACAAAAGAGATTGAGCTCACTTGTTGGTTGTCCCGCTTCTGCATGTCTCTCTAACCAGGGGTGGGCTACGATGACTTGAGTTAACATGTTGGATAATTTAATCCAATCTTACTTAATATAAAGTCAGAAACTTTAGAAAATAGAGTTAGGATTAGATTTTAGGCTGTTGGCTGATTGGACCCTAAACTCTAAGACAATGTTTATAATTTTGAAGAAAAAGATTATAAGCTCCCAAATGTCTGCAAGAAAAACCACAAACTATCAAATATCAGTAAGAAAACCATGAACTCTCAAATATTGATGAAGAGACCAAGCTCACAGGCTTTCATACCCAAGAGGCCACTACCTCTGCCACCTACACTGGTAGCAAGTGCTGGAGTTGTTCTCCTATTTTGGCTTCAATTTTTTAAGGCCATTTCAGGGAGGTAAGCGTAAAAACAAAAGAGATTGGGAGGTAGGTGGGAGTAGGCATATGTAAAAAGGTAGATCATATTACTATCCTACGCGGATTTCAGGGAGGCAAGTGTAAAAAGGTTCATGTGACAAAGGTCGATCCTATTATTATTCCACCTTTACATCTTTATCACAAACCATGCAACTGATTATGCTTTCCTCATGTGGACTAAACTTTGTCCTGTCTTGGCCCCTAAGAGGTACTCCCTACAAAAAAGAGATTGAGATAATTTCGACCTTGGATATGATTTTTGGTCGGATATAGTATCTTGGACTCGGTGAAAATTTGGATATGGACTTGTCAACAGGCTAGTAATTTACGTCATTAAGATCTTTCGGATTGGGAAAAAGAGATCCAATAAATGAGACGAAAATATGGCACTTGGGGATGTATAAAGATGGAATTGATGAGGACAAATTCGAAAACGAGATAACAAGATATTTTATAATCTAAAAGTAAATAAACAAATAACGCAACAAAATAAAGTGGGCAGAGATGACCGGATAATAAAGGAAATGAAGATCAAGAATTATACAAGTTAAAATAACGAAAATTATCCAAGTTAAGAGGGCAAACAGAAAAAAATATGATAAAAATATCAGACCCTAATAGCAATTCCAACAACTAAATCAGTATTCATATATGGACTTTCCAAATATATTATGGGCATATTTATTTACAACATAAACTTTCATTCTTCAATTTAAAACTTTTCACTCTTCGTAATCCAAATATATTACTTAATCATTTCTACACAACTATCCACATAATGAACATGTCTATTTTAACTTTATTATCTCTATTCTTCATCATTATTCCTATCATATTACATTATTTTCTACCAATTTAAAAATTTTTACACCAAAAACTTTTTATTCAAAAACTTATCACTTCCCAAAAACACCCTAGAAATTAAACTTGACCAAACTAAATTATCTATTGATTAGAATATATACAAAGGCAGTAGTTTACACGTCTTTTCTTGCCTGAACAATTCAGCTGAGGAGGCCTTGCATATCAAGCCCAAGATTGGCCTCAGACCAAGTGGAAATGGAAGCCCACTCACTCATTAGCCAGGGTAACGGGCTAACCAACCCATTCGATTAGTTCAGATTGGGGTTTATCTTAACCAAACTCTCCTTATAAACTTAATTCTTACCCTATTTAAAAACTTCATCCCTAACCTTAACTCTATTAGTAAACATAGAGTTGAACTCGAAATTGAAAATTTGGGTGAAAATTTTAGATTATTTATAATTTTTACCTTAATTAATTTCAAAGAAAGATTGGAAGCTTACTGTGCCTCTCTCCATCCAAAAAAAAAAACCTTTACTCTACCCACAACAATAAATTGCAGTCTATTATTGGAACTTTTTGCAGAAGCAAAAGCATAAAATTGTAGTTCTTTTTTTTTTTTTTTGAGTAATAAATTGTAATTCTTAAATTGAAGATACTGAGAAAGAAATATCATTTTGAACTGCAACATACAGCGGTTAATTATTTTGAATTAGATATAACAATCCACCCTACTAAAATTTCTTCTCCCAATCTTTTTCCTTCTCACGGTCACCCTTTTGATAGATGACCAATGTTTGAAGAGACCAGCCAACCTTAAAACGAAGTATTTTCAGATCTCAGCTTGCGTGGAAGGCTATCCTTCAGAACAACCACGTAGACAATCAGTGACATATTGCTCGACTTGGAACAGAACAATTCTCCACTGCATTATGGTTTCATTCGGAACTCAACCTGCATATGCCAACTTTCGGTTAACATGAAAGATAAAAAAAAGATTTTTTTTTCCATGGAAATCTTCATTTAGTCTACATTTTTTCCCTAAAGAAAAGAAAAAAGTAAAGTAGAGCACCATAACAAATCATTGTAACAACACCAGTAACAATTCTTTTTTCCTAAGTTCTGGACCACAAAGAAAACATCTATCTAAACAAGTTCACAAGAGCAATCAACGCCAGACAAAGCATCCAAGATTACAGCAAAGGTGATGATCCATGCTATACCAGCTAGCGGTTGGGACCCACGAGCGAAAGGAGAAAGGTTCTGTAATGTCCTGATGTCTCTGAGTGTATTGCATCACCCAATGGCTTCCCATATTTCTTCTTGTATTCAGCCTTTATGTACTCCATATCCATCTCGGTCCTCGATACCACTATCCTTATTAGTGTTGTATCATTCGTTCCTAGACCTTTCATTGCCTTGTGCAACTCCTGGGCAACACAAAAAGGGGTTCTTCAAGCAAAAATACGGCAAAATAGATTGGATACAAACTGGACTAAGTCAGTTCAGTCTTCAAGTGAATACTGCAGATACGAAATATGCTGCCCCATTTGGGTAGGATTCTCAGAAGTAGGCTGACTTACTAGGCGGGTTCACTTCCACATTCCATCACTTGAAAACAATATCATGGATCATGCTGATCAAAATGTAGTTGTCATTCAGTTAATAGTCAAGATATATGTTACACAGGCAGGACTGTTGCCAAAATTGGATGTTGGAAATGAACCCCACACTTGTGTGAATTCTCTATGCCACTCATGTTAACTAGAATCAAGAATGTGAGTTCATCAGGTGAGTTACAAGCAAGCACACTGGACAAGTTTTGTCAACAAGGAAAAAGAACAGTGACCACCATTTGTATAAAAGCATGCCGTGGCAGTATTCAGATTAGTTATCATATGAATTGGAGAGATCAACTTCGGCCAAAGCATAGTAGAGAGAACAAAGATAAAGTAACCTGGTTTTTCTTCACCTATGAAAAAGAATTTTCAACACCAGAAGCTCATTACCTTCAGAAGCCATTGCTTACTAAAGAAGGCAATAAACTACCCATAATAACTTGGCAGTGAGATAGTTGTTTCTCTACAGTGGTGAGTAACAGAACATAGCGTCATTAAGTGGTAATAGGTCAAGTTCACTGAATAGCAGCACGGAACCCAACCTAGTGTCACTCACTTTCAAAAAATACTGAATCCAGCTTTAATTTAGTTCAATGGGCCACGCTTTGTAATCCAAGGGAGACCCGCTTACCATTTAATGTGGCAAAAACACCTGAAAAGCAGGTTGGATTAGTCAAGCTGAGGTTGAAACCATCAGGCACATTTCACCTCCTAATGGAAGCATAAAATCTTATATTCAATTATGCTTGCAGCATGGTGCTCAGCATCTGAACATCATCTGCAAATCCAACGCCTCTCAAACAACTTGCAACGAAGTGAGACCCACTAACCATTTAATGAGGGAAAAAACACCTGAAAAGCAGGTCGGATTAATCAAGCTGAGGGCGAAACCAGCAGGTACATTTCACCTCCTAATTGAAGCAATAAAATGTTATATTCAATGATGGTTGCAGCATGTTGTTCAGCATCTGAATATCATCTGCAAATCCAATGCTTCTCAGCCAGCTTGCAACAAAGTGAGACCCACTAACCAGTTAATGTGACAAAAACACCCAAAAAGCGGCCTCCTAATGGAAGCATAAAATCTTATATTCAATGTTGGTTGCAGCATGTTGCTCAGCATCTGGACATCATCTGCAAATCCAATGCTTCTCAGCCAGCTTGCAACAAAGTGCTGTCAAGTGATTTCCAAAGTAGATTTTAACAAACAACAAATCAAAGAACCATAAGAATGGTTATACCTTAGCAAAGAACTTGGCAGGATTTACTGCAGACCGTAAGATTGTCAAAAGTGCATACTCAAAAAGTCCAGATGTTTCTTTCTTTATGGCCTGTGCAAGGTGAGATTTCCCTAAGATACCCATGTGATGAAAATTTTGGCATAAGAAGAGTGAGACAAGATGTTACCTTCTTTAAGGAATTGCCATATGCATGATGGTATGCAACAGAAACAGCTGCTAGATGTGCCCTGCTTCGTTCACTAAAAATGCGAATGAATGTCTTCTCATCTGTCCCCAATCTCCTCTCCCCAGCTTTGAAGAGGTCACTGGCATCTCTCTCTACCATTGTTTTATCAACCTCAGGTCCCTCGTAGCGAGCTATGCTCACATAAGCCAACAGCAACTATAATGGAAGGCAAGAAGGTAGAACAAAGACATGAACACAGTTTCCTCATTAGTCAGATAAAACAATATATGATGATAAGTTCAAGCCTGTAATCACTTGTAGGAAGTCTGACATACCATGAATGCATCATGCCTTGGGCTCAGACCTGTCATACATACTGAACCAAAAATATGGATCTCAAGTTCTCAACAGGAAGCAAGTTCCAATTGTTGGACAGCCAAGGGTACTTGTTTTTATGATGAAAGTTGGACAGAGATTAAACTCGAAGAGTAGATAAATTTACCATAGCACTCGGGGAGTACTCATGACTCAATTTTATCATAGCCATTAGAGAGTTATTTAATGTTATCATCTTGTTTAAATAATTGACTATAGAGGCATGCAAACGGTATGAAATAATTCTTGTAAACATACCAATTCCCATTCGCTTGATGCTTTTCTTATGTTTGTGCAATGGAAAGCATGTAGAAATTGATTTGATATAATAATACTTTATAATTTGAAAATAATATATCAATCACAAAAACTGTCTATAAAAATCTTGCCTCTTTGTTGACAAAACCATAGTGAAAGTAAATGCGATGTTCTTTTCAAAAAAAAAAAAGTGATGTTCATGGCAAAAGAAAAAAGGAGAGGAATTTTTGGAAGCCATGATAAGAAATATCACCAATATGCTTATTTGCAAAAATAAGCAATTAATAACATTGGAAAGATACCCAAAGCGTATGATGCTGAAAAATATTCTACTACCACGGAAACTGAAAAGGAACAGTCTATTGCCATGTTGTTCTCCATCTGTCTCCGAGGCAAGGATTTTTCTCTTGCTAGTTGTGTATCATCAGCCAAATTGACTTTAATAACCAATTTCAACATGATCTGAGCTACCTAGATGCACAATTGAACAAATCGTCCAGGTTGCATGTTTTGTTTTGGGGGTGGGGGGGGAGGGAGGGGGGGTAGAGAGAGAGAGAGACCTTTTGAAGGTCACCAGTAGCCTGATAGCTGATGTCATTCTCAAGATGCACCCCGAACTTGGCATGGTATGCTTGTTTAAAAGCTTGAGTCTGAGATGAAGTACGTGAGCATATTACTTCGACTGCAGCTTTCACATCAATCACATCCCCACTTAATGCCTTTCTGACTATGGTTGCATCTCTTCCAGCCGGATCATGCATCCAAAGCAGTACAGCTCTCTAAGACGAAAAATGCCCAATTAGCTCAGTTGAAGTAATATATATATACACACACACACACACAAATACATAAACCTATGATGATTTGCAGCAATCAATCATCGCAGGCTGGAATTAATTCGCAAAAGAAATCAGATAGGAACAAAACAGATCAATCTTTCGTTTTATTCAATGGGAACCCCAATGGACTTCTGGTCTTGGTCTATGAAGTCCATGCCTCTTCATGGCATGTTGACCCACAAGAAGAACATTTGTCATACTTTCTTTTTCTTTCTCCAGCATCTAAATCATAAATAGCATCAATATACTAGTTTAGATGCTAGACACTCCTCTATGCAACAAGAATTTGTCGATTCTGATAGGCCAAACTACAGATATTTCCTATTGAACTGTTAATTAACCAAATGCAGAAGAACGAAGAACAATGTTGGCCCAAAGAGATCACAAATCTAGATCAGTGCCAACAATGGGACCTGAATGGGATAAGCCAATACCTTCAGGTCACCGCTCAGCTCTGAAGAGAGACGGCTGGAAAGCTCATCTGAGTACAATTTTCTATATTCTTGTTGGATGAGAGCACGCTGCATTGCATCGCGATGGGATAGAATGTTGACAACTGCTGCCGTATCACAACCAAATCCTGCATAGAAATGATACAGAGGCATTGTAAAGACAAAAACTCGAGGTGTTAAAATACTATAATGTGGTTGGAAGTAACCCCCACAATACAACTGGAATTCATCTCACCATGGATGCAAGTAGACCAAAAAGTCATGATCCATCCTGATTTCCATTTCACTCATACAAGGATCCGATGACTTAATTTATTTCAATTCTGACCAATAATTACGGCTGAAACACTTAGTCATCATTCAAGTGTACCAAAACAATGATAGTTCCATATCTACAATCTAGTACTGGTAAAAATGGAAGTCAAGCTTAGTTATAAATGCAAAGATGACAGGATAAGCTAGATGCTATACTCCAAAAAGTCAGTTGCTGGCACAAAAATATCCACACCATTTGCTAATCTTCTGTTGCTGATTAATGGATGCATTCAAACAAACATAGACCATAGCTTCTCTTGCCAACATTATCACTGCAATCTAATCATTTATGGACCTTCCATTGAGAAACAGCATGCCAAATGATATGTCAAACTAAGAGTGAACAAATCTACAATCAACAGTCGCAACTTAATTAACCATTTGTGCTTCCAATCACAGTAAGACTAGGTTGAGACACTGACAAGACTCACCTTTGAAGCTTTCATGGGAGTTGTTTTTGCTTTCTCCATATTTTTTGATGACATATACCCAAAGGCTCAAACACAAAACATAATCAGGGCAGTTAAGCTTCTCTGGACTCTAAGAATACATGACACTTTGAGGCATAGGATTGTGCCGATGCATGCACAAGCTACTGCTTTTATGTATATCAGCAACAAGGTACAACTACAGAAGCATCTATCAAAGATTTATAGATAAATGCATATGTCAAGACAATTGAATGAAAAAGGAAAGGTGCAAACGTCTAGGATAGGAAGCCATTCGAATGTGGCAATGTCAAAAAATCTGCTTAGATTATAAACACAATGTTATTGAATATTCATCCAGTTAGTGAGAAATGAGAATTGCTACCTAGTAATCGCAGCATGTCTGGTTGAATGCATAACAACAATATCCCATCTGACACTATGGGGGTGCTTGGAAAGTGATAAAAACTTTTGGATGAAAAGTTTTTTGTGTAAAAATTTTTGAATTAGTGGAAAATTATGTGATATAAGAGGGTAATGATAAAGAATAAAAAGAATAAAATTAAAATAGATAAGTTAATTGTATAAGTAGTTGTGTAGAAATGATTGAAAAGTAAAATAATTGTACAGGAAAATGGGAAGAAATAATTTAAAATTTAGATAGTTGTAAAGAGTTAAAAAGTTTTAGATGGAAAAGTTATAGTTTGAAAAGTTTCTCTCTCCTTTCCACAGTCAGCCTATTTGTTCTCCAATCACTATGATTCATATTCTTTCACCTAAAAAGCCTATTTTTTCATCGTTTAGTCATATCTTTCTACAAGAAAATTAATCTTTTTAAAGACACAATACTATCACCCGTAATACCACTTTCAGGGTATTCACAGCACCATGCACCTTCATTCACCAAAGAAGGGTTTTTACTTTCAAGACGCACAAAATGTAAATAAACAACAAAAAAATCTGGGTCATGCGCCATGTTAACACAGAATCAGAATAACCAATAATAATCTCAAAAATCATGGCATGGCCAGGATTAGCTAAATTATATTTCCGCAGTAATCAAATGTGCAAACATGCAAGCGAAAAAGAAGCTGGCCGAACCAGCACCATTTCATAATCCGCGACAACCATATTCCGCGGGCTGTAGACCACCTAATCAACGGACCCGATTGAATTTTTGCCGCGTTGCATCAGATAATTTCTTCCCCACGCGGGACCGCTCTGACCAGAGAAGAAGTCGAAAATCAGTCGTCCGTTCCATTTAACGGATAAATTCCGGCTGCTCGGGTCCATGCGAAATCGACCCCATTAGATAGCTGTCCCATTCCAGAGAATCGTTCGCGTGGACGCCGTACAAGATCATCAAAGAGGCTACTATGAAGTAGCAACTCATGCATCGACGCTGGTCAACATAGACATGCAAGTCGATAGATGAACGGATTCTACACGAGTACGTTCATCTTTGCGCTCGGGACAACTTCTTCACGGTTTTGGATGAAGACGTGCCAGCAAATTTTGGAACTTATCCGGAGACTGGACCGTGAGCTACGGTCCGACCGGCGGCAAGAAAACATTTCTGAGACTTTAAAAAAAAAAAAAAAATCCACCTTTGAAAGCCTTGTAAAGCTGTACGGCGTCCTGCTGTGGCGACGTTGCCGATGGAGAAACCGTCAGGGTCGACATCTCCTCTTTTTCTCTTCTTCGTCTCCCGCCCCGGCTCACGTTAGCAACCACCCACCACCACTTTCTTCCTCTGAGCAGTGTAACGTCTCCCCCTCTCGCTCTTCAATCTTTATACGTGGAGCCACGTGGCGTCTTTATCACGTCTTTATCACGCATTCAAGAGCACGGGTGCATCTCGCGCTCATCAAACTCATTTCACCTCAGCCTAATTTTAACTCTGATATTAATTCTATTTATAAAATATTAATTCTAATTCTAATTCTAATTTTATTTATAAACTTAAAATTTAAACTTATTTTTTGAAAATTGAATTCAGATTGAGTTTTTTATTCAAATTTATGTAGATTAATTTATATTTTATTTAAAATTGATAAATTTAAAATTTTATAGAAATATATAACAATAATAGATAAGTAAGTAAACATAATAATATATATTCAAATAAAAGATTTTTTTAAATAGCAATATAAAGAATGTTTTTAGAAAAATTTAACATAAAAACAAAATAAAAAATAAAATTAATAAAT
>JAXCLR010000050.1:14600278-14635645 GCA_035584095.1 Annona squamosa
CTACTTTTCAATCATTTCTACACAACTACCAATACAACTAACCTATTTATTTTAAATTTATTCTCTTTATTCCTTATAATTACCCCTGCAATATCACATCATTTTCTATTGATTTGACAACTTTTATATACACAACTTTTCATCAAAAGTTTTATAACTTCCCAAACACACCCTTAATATCAATGTACGTGATCTCATCTACAAACATATAAAATCAATGTAATGAAATGATTTAATGTTAAATATCAATTTTTAAATAGTACTTTCAAAATTTCTAAACCATCTAAAATATTATTAATATATGGATAAATGTTTCTATAAAATATTACTACATTTTAATACATATGTTAATGAATCTAAGCATTTTTCATAATTTAAAAATAAATATACTTATTTTTAAGCAAATGCAGCCTATGTACTTATTGGATTTAGATAAAATTTAAGCAATTAACTAAATAAATAATCTTAAATATAATAAATAATTTTGATTTTACGTCAATTATTAAAATCTCAAAATTCCTTTTATTCTATCTCGAAAAATGTAAAAGTAAATGATGTATTTTGGAATAAAGATGGCACGAGGACAAGGAATAGAAAAAATGTTATTGTGTGTTCTAAATATAAAAAAGTATAATAGAAGTGAAAAAAATTGTATTGAAAATATAAAAAATATCTCGTTAATTTTTTAGAACAAAAAGTATTTTTAGAAAATATAAAATTTCAATTTCATCTTTATCCCATCAGCATGTTGGACATGTATTTAGGGTATATTTTACTAGCATTAAAACTTTTCACTCAAATTTGTTCAATTTGAAAATATTCACCCTTCATAATTATCTTATTTTAATTATTTTTCACACATTTTTATACTAGAGTACTACTTTTCAATTATTTTTACATAACTACTCATATAACTAACATATTTATTTTAACTTTATTATCTTTGATCCTTATTATTATCTCTATTAAATCACATCATTTTTTCTAATTTTAAAAACTTTTGCATAAAAAAATTTCTTTAAAAGTTTTTTTTACTTCCCGAACATAATCTTAATTTTCTAAAAGATAAAAATTACGAATATCATCTCTAATTAATTAGCACTATCAAATTCTATTAGATAATGACTACAAACTGTATGGAACTCCATTCAATCCCTTATTTCTTATTTATAAATATTTTCAATTTAAACCATTTATTTTATCTAACACATTTATTAAAAACTTAGATTTAAAAAAAGTTAGCATGTTGATAATAAATACATGAACTGTTATTTTAAAAAAAAATGTGTCGTATTTATGCAATATCTTACCATTTTGAATACATATGAAGCTTGAAATTATAAATAAATGCCTATAGAAAATAAATAAATGTATACAGAAAACATGTTAAATTGTTTAGCTCTTCAAAAAATTATCTTAAAATAAATAATAAAAGGCCACAAGAAGACACCATATGCTCAGACGATATTAAATTATTGCCCAATTTTATTATTTGTACTAAGCTACATGATTATGCCTGTAATTATAGTCAAATTATGTAAATATATTTATTAATTACATTCATATTGAATATAAATAGAATAATCGGATTCATGTTTGGTTAGGCACTCGGTTTCGAAACTCAGGAGCAGCAATATAGTTAAAAAAAGTAAGCAGCCCTTGATGGTGGTGTGGACAAGATAAGTTGGTGGCAGTAGTCTTTTATAGGTGTGGGAGGGTGTCCACCATTCTGATAAATTTAGGATTATTATTACTTGTGTATCTGTATATTGTAAGAATTTTTTTTAAATGTCGAGATTATAATAAATACCCATGAAAAAATCATCCAACTCTATTTGTACATTGAATTCAGGTCCTCAGAGCTCCATTTTTGTAAAGGTGGATGGGTGGCGCCGTCACCCAATTCCTTGTTACGGGGAGCCGTGTGACACCTGCTAGCTGTGAACTTGAGACGGGCACTTTATTCAAGTGGGGCCCACGAAGCGGCGTTCGTCGACTTTTGACGTTGAATGGTTGCGTGAGGTTAACAAAATGACAAGGAACTACTGAACCGAAATAGAGTGATTTGCATTTTTAATTTGGAGAGGGAAGTATTTCATAAGCAAAATTGCGGGTTGATTAGTAAGGCTCTTGAAAGTTGAAACAGGTATTTTTATTCACGCTCATCCATAAAAATTTCCATAATATGTTTGGAGGTTGGGCGTTTGATTTGTATACACTTAACAAATGCAAGATTCTCTAAAAATGTATACTGTAAAAGCTTTTAATCAAGCTATTTGTTTACATTTAGTTTAAGGGTGCATTTGGTAAAGAAAGAGAGAGAAAAAGACAATGGATCATGCGAATAAATTTTTAAAATTTGTGAAAATGATATAATACGATATGAATAAAGTAAAAATAAATATTATAATTGTAATAAAATGTTTGAAATATATGGGGTTAAAATTTTCTAAAAAAAATAGAGTAGCTAAAATGATTAAAGTGTATGAGAAAATATATTCTTTTTTTTTTCTTTTTTTATGTTATCAAACTCATCATAAATAAATAGTTTTTAAATAAGCTGTATAGATCTATATTCAAAAAAGAAAGAAAATAATGCAAAATCTAAAAGTTTAAAATTTGAAAGTTGATGGTATGGTTTATACGGTATGTTTGTTAAAAAAATGATTTGTTAGTCTAAGCTAAACAAATGTCTCATTTAGCCTATTTTAGAAAATTCATTTACAATTTTTATTTTTTGCTTTTTCTAAAGATTTGGTTATTTTAAATATATACATGCACATAGATATTTAAAAATCTTAAAAAAATATATACATATATTCACAAATGATAAACTTTGTTTATACATTAAATATACTTAGATAAATGAGTGTGTAAAAAAGTAAAAAATATTGTAAAAGAGTTTTATAATATGCGCTAAATGAGACATTTTGTTATTTCGACTAATAGAATCACTTATAAAAAAAAATCTTTCATTCACTTTTTTCTATACCTATTTATTGTCATTTTTATAGATCTACCCCCCTACCCAATTATCTTACTCTCCAATCATTTGTATGCACTGTTCCATATACCTATATTTTACTCTTAATTATTATTCTTATCTTATCACATCATTTTTTTAATCTTTTTTTAACACTTTTTGTCAATGATAAACATACCCATAATTTTTCTTCTCGTTCATATTTATATTTGCATATTTTTTGTTCGATTTATTTTTATAGACATCAGTTTATGTAAAGAGGGAATTAATTTTATTCTTCGTCGTTGGGCCAAGCTTACTATGAGTCGTCAGTGTTGCCCATTACATTTTTGTTTGGTCCTCTTATGTACTTGCATTTGATTTTAAATTGATTCAACTCCCAATCTCCTTTCCGCCTTTTAAATTTAAAGATAACGACCACTAGCTATTTGTCTTTCTGATCCGTTCAGACTTCAAATAAGCAAGCCACTAGCAACTGGCCAAGTGATAACTTGGGAAACTATCGCACATTGTAGCCTAGTTTGATTCTTCTTGCCTTATTGGTAGGTTTTGCAATTTAGTCTCTCTAAACAAGAGTTTCACAATTTCCCCCTAGAAAGTAGAGGTTATAAAAATGCTTTACTAGTATGAGGGCATTCGCAAAAAAAAATTCTCTTCATAGTGTGAGAGTTGTAAATATGCCTATAATAGTATTAAAATGTCACATTGTATAAATAACAATCACAAAAAAAATCAAATAAGCTAACATAGATATCTCTTAGGAAGTAATTAATATGTGTCCTTTTCCCAGTCAATTATAGTTATCTTTACCAATTATTAAATATCATTGAGCCTTATCTTCCTTTGGAGTATCATCTTGTGTATTTTGTTTCTACATATTCATTTTTTGTTTACTCAACAATTCCACTTATGGTGATAATTATTTTGCTTAAGCTGACTAGGAGATTAAGTTTCATCAACATTACATGTATGTTTGGCCATAGTAAAAAAATTTTAAATCAAAATTCTTCAATATAAAACTTTATAATCTCTACAATTACTCTATGTTTTAATTATTTTTTTTGTATATTCTTGTATGGCTTGCTACTTTCAATCGATTATACACAATTGTTTGCACAATTAACTTATCTATTTAACTTTATTTTATTTATTTTTCATTATTATCTTTATTATATCATATCATTTTTTATCAATTCAAAGATTTCTACACTAAAAATTTTTCATTCAAAAATTTTATCACTTCTTAAACATACGTTGAATATTGGTAATATTGTCTTGAAAATGTATATATTTATATATAAATTATAAGAAACACTTAATTTATTCATATATGTTGTAAAATATAATGTCTCTTAAATGGGATACTTTTTATGTAACTAGGTTACATAGAAGCGGTTCTATATAACCTCTATATTTGATGAAAAATTCAATCCATTCATTATACTTAATACAATTTGTTTAGTTATAAGATAATTCAATATGTGCATCTGCCGCATGTGCTCAAAAATAATTACATTCATGTATAAATTAAGAAAAATATTTAGATTCATTCACATTGTATTATAATGTAGTAATATTTTATAAAATCTTTTATCAATGTAGTAATGATATTTTAGATGGTCTGTTAAAAATATTACTTAAAATTGATATTTAAAATTAAATTATTTAAGTTCATTGATTTCACATGTTTGTGGATGAGGTCTACACATAGTGATATTAGACAAATGAAAGAGTTTTCAGGTATAAGTAATGCTAAACATAATAGATTGAGTGAATTTTTCATCAATCATCTAAGTATTGAAAATTGATAGGGTTACATAGAATGGAGGTTTTATAGAAGCATTCCCGCTTTTAAATTATGAAAAATGCTTAATTCATTCATGTATGTAGTAAAACATAACAATTCTTAATCAGATCATTTATCTATTTGGTAATGATATCTTTTGTACATTTAAATAAGCTAAGATATATATCTCTTAGACGCTAATCAATAATGTCTTAATTAGATTTATATTTTTCTATCATAAAACCATTTAGCCTTATTTTCCCTTGTAGTATTATATTGATTTTTTTTATTTATACAATAATTCCACTAATGATAACAGTTGTATTATTTGAGTAAGAGATCAAATTTCATTCAAATTAAATATGTATATGAGTGATATTGGCTTAGAATACATATTCATATATAAATTATAATAATGTTTAGAGTCATCCATATATGCTTTATAATTTAATAATATTTTATAAAATTATTTTTTATAGATATTTATAGATATCTTGACAACTCACATTATATTTAAATACATTCATAACCCTTACACTGAATGAAAACTTTCAATAACACACTACACTAGGGAAAAATGACAAATATTTCTACGAAAAGGATAATATAAAAAAACTTCCACACCACCTAAATGGAGAAGGAGAGAGTCAAATTCATGATTAGTCAACAATGGACAAATATGAGTTATCATCAGGATACATTCATGGTGATAATATTTTAGAATATTATTTATCCATATGATAATGATATTTTAGATTATTTAGAAATTAAAAATATATTTTTAAAAATAATATCTAGTATCAAATTATTTTATTACTTTAATTTTACACATTTTTTAAATAGGGTGCATGGAAAGTAATACTAAATAAATAATATAATTTTCATAATAACATAAATAATATTAATATAATAAATAAATAATTTCATCACTTATGAAGGTTGAAAGATGGATTGATTTATGCAAAAGTGAAGTTTTAGCACTCTACAATATAACCCAATACTACAATATCACCCAATACTAAGTTATAAAATATTAAAAATAAAAGTGAATAGTCATGGGTAGATTTTTAAATAAAGGGCATATTCTGTTATATATTTATAACTTTTCACTTAATACAATGGTAATATTTTTTAATTATTTTTTCACATTTTATTATATATTATTTAGTCAATACTCGTACGACTAATCTATTGATTTTAATTTTATTTTATTTAATGCTCATTGGATGATATTATTTTCTCATATTTTAAAATTTTTAACATCCGGAAAAGTTCGAAAATAAAAAAATAATAATTAAAGATAAAAAAAAGTCGTTAGTTAATCACGACGTTTGTTCGAGGCGTTTCCTTGCCACCACGCGATCTTTACCACGCAGGATCATTACAAGAGTCTTTAAGTACATCGATGAATCCAACGAAGAACTTGCCACAAAACCAATGAAGTCACCGCAGTTTTCTCTCGAACGACAGCCGCTTGCAATTTTGCAGTGCCGTGTTCGGGTAAACGCAGCACCGCGTAGCTGGCTGGTACAAGTAGCACGGGCGCTGCGGCGAGACGCACCAAAGCCAGATATATCGCGACGGACAAGCAACGGTTCTGGTATCCTCCGTTACTGTATGAAAATGAATCGTTTCCCGCTTCCCAGTGACCTATAAAACGCAGGATGACAGAGAAAAATTCCGCCAACCTTCTCAAAAAAGCTTAGCCGCTCAAGACTCTTATCTTCTGTTTTTAGCAGTTCCGTCCCATTTCTCTCTCGCTCTCCATCCGCAATTAAAGCTCCTCCGTTCCTTCCGGAAACATCTGAAGCCCTCCCTCTCGCGTTTCATGATCTGCCTGTGTCCGCGGGTTCGCGCTCGCCCTTTGTCCATCAGCCTTCCGACTCCTCCATTGCGACGCCATCTGCAGCTGGTCTCCGTGGACTGTGACCCCGAGGATAAGAAGAACAAGGGGAGGAGGACTAGGATCGAATCTCGACCGTCCGTTCGTGGCGAGATGGAGCCGAAGGCGGCTGCGATCGTGGCGGACGTCCCCCGCCCCTTGATCCTCACGTCCGGGGCCAGCGGCCGCGTCAACGCTCTGCTCTCGCTGCGGGCGCTCAAGGCGCTCTTCACACTTCTCTATGGCTTCCTGCTTTTCCTTTTTCTTCCTTTCCGTCGGCAGCAAAAGCGGTGCTCCAGCAGCGTCGGCGGCGAGAAGGAGAAGGCCAAGGAGGAGAATCAGGAGGTAGGAGTGAGGAAAGGGAGCGCGATGGTGCGGGTGCCGGCAGCAATGGTGAGTCGGAGAAGCAGCGGCAGCGGCTCAGGTTCTGCTGCCGACCTCGAGGTGGCGGTGAGGCGGGCAATGGCGATTAAGAGAGTGGGCCAGGATAATGACAAGCGAACGGTGAGGGAGTACGCTTTGTTTCCGACGACGAGGGGGGAGACAATGTTCACGCAGTCGTGGACGCCTGCAACGGGTGAGGTCAGGTATGGAGGAATCTCGTTCCTTATCCGCAGAATGTCGTCGTTTTCTTAATTCCTGCTCTGTCCTGTCCTTTTCTTAGTTGAAGATTTTCGTCTTCTTCCCCAAAATTTTCTTGTTGCATGGTCGGTTGAAAAATTCGTAATTTTGGCACGTGATTTGTTTTTTCTTTTTCATTTGGGAAATTTTTGCTAGAAGTCTCTGGAATCGATGCGGAGGACGATTGGAATGGGCAGTGGGCTCGATCGCACCCTGGAAGTTGTTCCGATTTGATGGTTTAGACCGTCTAGACGCCGTTATGGGAATGGTCAGGGGGGTAGAGCCCATTTTGAATTGTAAATTATCGAGATGGAGTCATTAAGAGATTAGCCCCACAGCTCAGTAATAGCTATAGGGCCCGTTATTTCACTGTTTGTCTGTTTCTTTTCTTCTCCCCCCTCCTTTTTTCGCTTGATCATACAAACGCGCGGTCTCCAAAGCAGCTCCAATCAGGCCCAATCAAGCAGCTGCGGTGGTGCTGGGTGTGGATGAGTTAGAATTAAATGGAAAGATGACTAAATCTGAACTAAGTGGTCAAACTTTCTTTGTATAGGCAGAAGCCACCATCTGATCGTCCCTATAATGTGAGATGGGTTGTGGCCACCTATTCGGCGGTTTATTTTATTTTATTATTATTATTTTTGATGAAGTTCGGCGGTTGTTTTAGATCCCGAGAAAATGCTAAATTTACTCGCCTCTTTTTGTCGTCCGCATTAGTTTTTTGTTTTTTGTTTTTTTTTTACAATTTAATGTTGCGTTTAGAGTTTTAATAGGACTTAAGGGTGCCTTTGGCACATGGGAAATATGAGAAATTTTTTCAAAAAGTAACGTTGGAGGGGAAATGATTAGAAGGAAAATAGAGATGCAATAAAATGCCAAATGTTTGAGAAGTTGCACAGTTAAATCGTTAAGATGTGACGTCAAATTATGTAAAAAGCGTGTGGACTGTGGAAAACTAGAGGGAATAAATTAATAATAATTTTGAGAAAACTGATACTCCGTTGTGTAGATCGATCATCCGCTTGTTCAGTAGGTGCGGCTGAGGATAGAAGGGTTATGTTTTCAAGGTTGATGATTGTGAGAAAGCATATTCTCCTACTCATCAACTGTATGGCCATGACATTTTCGAAATATGCTTTTACATCCTACATGACCTTGGTTTCTATGTCCAAGGGAATCTAAGCTTCCAGTTGGACTGCTCCATGCAAGGATTGCTCCCCTAAGAGATAGCACCATCCTAGGAATTTTGGCTTTTCTGTTTTGGTCGTTTGTTCACATATATTGGCTTGTTTTCTTTTGCCTCTATCACCTTGGCTTGTCATTTTTAAATTATCATTACAACGAATTCCTAAAATGCTTAATGTCTGCATATGCATGCTCCCAAGGCTTGAGGGTAATAATGCAGCTTTTTTTTTTTTTTTTTTTTGCATGTAATCTTATTTGTAGCAAAATTTTTTGCTGCATATAGATAAATTGGACTGCATACAAATGTGGAATTTGCATCATAAACTCTCTAACTTTGCATATTAGTATCTTGAATCCTAAAGTTTGCGTATTAATATATTTGATCCCGCTAAGTTTTGGTTTTTGCATTTTAAATCATCACTCCTTATGATGTTAAAAAACACGATTAAACTCATGTATAATATTGAAAATACTTTCACATCTGTATGAAAGCAAGATAGTCATTACTAAAAACCAACATCTTCTTGAACACTATTATCTTCTCAGAAAATGATGTTGGTTTTTTGCCATGACTACTTTGCTTTCATACAAAATGTAAGGGTGTTTTTGACATTACACATGGTTTTAACGGTGTTTTTTTAACGCTATAAGAGGTGAGGGTTTAAAATGCAAAGACCGAAATTTCGTAAGGTTTAATATGCTAATATGCAAACTTTAGGGTTCAAAATGCTGATATGCGAAGTTAGAAAGTTTATAATGCAAATTCCCCCATACAAACCAAACCAAATAAGAAACACGGTCATATATGAGAACTTTTTATTTAGCATGCATGATTTGAAACTTATCTTGATTTACTATAGAAGTGCTGCAGACTGCACTGCTATCCTTTTACAGGTGACACGCTGTTGAGGCAGTATTACAATGTACTGCAGCAAAGCCAGATATTGTCCTGCTTTTTTCATCTCTTAGGTATTCACCTTTGTGTAAGAACCTCAAACATATTGTTTCTTACTTGTCTAATGTGGGATGGCCATTCAATCCCTTTCCATTTTGATTTCCTTGAGAAAAAAGAGAGTATGAGAAGTTGATTGGTCTTTCAATATGATGCTTTTGCTCTTGTACCAACTGTGATATGGATGGCATTGCAAAGATATTTCAGAATAAATTTAGTAGAGACAATACGTTGCAAGACATAAGCATCTGTCCAGGGACTTAAATAATTGATAAGGAAATTGATGACACAATGTAATTTGTGGACAAATGAAGTAGTTTGGATTTGGCAGATCATTTGAGAATAAACTCTGTAGAAACAATATTACTTCAGGACACTTACCGATGGGTGTGAATGCTTCATAGTTCTTTATATTGCCCTATTAGACGTCATTTCAGACGGTTAGTAGTTAATATCAAAATTTGGTTAGCAATCCTTTTGTGAAATATCTGTCTTAAGATTTTGATCTGGGTGAACTTTTATCATCTTCAGACCCCAAGTGATGGCATTCCTTTAACTCCATTCATTTTGGTAAATTCATCAATTAGGAAAGTAATCCAGTCTCAAGCATCTTTTGCTGGATTTTGTGCAGTTACCTCACTGCGTCATTTGCCTGAAGATTAAATTAGCTTCAATATTACAGTTAGCTTTTCTGGAATAGGTAAGTTTTGTGTGTTTGTTGTTTGGGTGCTAATCTTCCTTATTCAAAGGCATTTCATTTATATTCACCAAGGATTTGTCTTTCTTTGTTCAGAAATTTTGAAGAAATATTCCCCAATCTCGTAGTACCTGCTTTTAAATTTCAGTACGTGCTTCTTTTAAAGTAATACCTTTCTCTATTTTAGGATGAATCTTTCTTGATTCGTGCCTTTCTCTGTACCAGGATCAGCCCAAGGGATTTCAATGCCCAAGGAAATTTAGCCATCTGTTTTGGTTTCCTCTCCACCCATCAACTCTTTATGGGTTCCTTGTCTTTTGTATGATCTAATTTTCTCTTAGATTTAGGCGTGATTGCAACCCATTATGTGAACACAAAATCCAATTTTGTTCACCCTTCAAAAAAAAAAATCCAATGGCTTCAATATTTTCTTTCTTTTCATGTTCCTTACCAATTTGTAACAAAGGCATTCATACGGGCACTTTACTCATGCTTTATATTGATACATAATTTTCTGTTTGCTCTAATTGTAATAATTCCATTAGTTCGGTTACTGGTGCAATGTGCTGCTGAAATAAGCTTCTGTTGATTGTTATAATGGATCACTGAATATAAGTATCGCAGTATGGGAAATACTCCCTATTTCTTCTAGAAAAGTGATGCTGTTAACCCGGACTAAGGAAATGTAGAATTATAGAATTGTAGGTGACTTTGCTGCATTGAAATATTTTCCGTCTTGCTCAATAATGTTTTAGCCGACTTTTCATTAGGCTAAATTGATGTAGTGAAGTAAAATCAACATTTTAGCATGTTTAGGTTTTAAAAGAAAACAGGTAGCTTTGATTATTAACTTCCTCTCTCATAAGGGTGGGATTTTACCAAATTTTCACATGGTGAATCTTTCACAACTCAGTTGGGACAAAGTCATGATAGTAGGTGAAACATGTCATGGTTTGAATGCATCTGAAGATTAAGGATAGGCCTTCTCAAGTGTTGTCCTAGTTTAGTTTTCACAAGTCATTCATGCCAAATCCATATTTGTAGATGACATGTTTCACTGTTTGCATGGAATTGTAGAAGATACAGGAGTGAAGGCCTACTCATCTGGCTCTCTGTTCACTTTTATTGACATTTACTACTCGTAGGATGATCTTGTTGCGTGGTGGTGGTTGAGATTGAGTTGCAGGTGTTTCTTTGACAAATTGACCACTCATTTTCTGAATGCTCTTTGAACCGACTATTTTTAAACAGCATAACTCACATGCGATCATAGTTGTCATAGGTTCAAGGCGCACTAATGTGCAAGATGTTCCTCGGGCCTAGTGCAAGATGCACTCTCATGGCACGTGCTTGATTAAAGCAAGATGCACTTTATAGAAAATTTATCAAAAAAATAGTAGGGCTTAAAACTAGTGAATAAACAATACAGTTACCATTCAAAAGGTGAATATATGCTAACAATTATCAAGAGTAAAAACACAATTCAAACCAATCATCAATTCCAATTGAACAAATTGATATAGTTCAAAAGTATTATTTGATTTATAATGTAAAAGAAGTTCAAGTTTCATCATTTTAAGCAAATGTTTTTTAGGTTTTTGAAATATGTTTTTTTGAGTTTTTGATAAAGACCCTAGGTGCACGCCCTAGGTGGGGCCTTGTCAAATGGGTGCTCCTTGTGATGGTTTTGATCATCAAGTGGTGTTGGCTGATTGTGAGTCACAGGTCTTTCTGTGGCAAATATCCCCAACTTGTTGATCGGGCGAGCTCTTTTTATGAATGATGATGTGTTTTGAGGTTGAACTGATTGCATGGGAGGATTCATGAACATATCCAGGATTGCATTATGCAGATCAAAGCATCTTGCTAGTCTAAGATTGCATTGCATATTTGCAAATTTCTGTTCGTTCTGAACTTGTTTACATATCTGTTATTCAGGATGTCTGTTAACTGCTTTGTTCATATCATGCAGAGGGCTGATGATTATCTTACATGGACTCAATGAGCACAGGTAGATGTCATCTCAAGTTTCAAGTTTCTACTGAAAATAGTCTAGACCTTTATGAATTTGCTAACATTCTCATTTATGTTCAACAGTGGAAGATACAATGATTTTGCTAAAAAATTGAATGCTCATGGTTTCAAAGTGTTTGCCATGGATTGGGTTGGTAAGTCTCAAATCTTTTTACATCGGATACCAGCTTTTGTTGGTATTGTGAATACTTCATGTGCTGGATTGTCAGGGAATGTCAGTCAACCTTTTGTGAGCATCATTTCTTAATTTTTTGTAAAAAAATGTTTTACATGTAATCTTTTGTTGCCTACTAAAAAACAGTGGTACATGGTCAGGCGGAGAACAAGCCAGGTTGTGTCGAGATTAATTCAGACCTTTACCTAACCATAAAAAAATGGTTGTGTTCGGGTTGACAGCTGGGTTTGGTTCTTCCATTCTGGTAATGTGTAAAAAGTTGGAATAAAATTCTGATAGGTAAATTTTTTTGAAAAGTATGAGAGTAATGTGATATAACATGGGAAAGTAGAAATAAGGTTAAAATAGATAAGGTAATTATATGGGAAGATGTAAGAAAATAATAAAAATATAGGGGTAATAATGGACAAAGTAAAAAGTGGTTAGGCAGTTAAGATATCACATTTCATTAAAAGGGGAGTAGTAAGTGGGCTTTTTCCCTCTTTTACACGTTACCAAATGGTGCCTAACAAATATTTCTAGGTACATTGTATATTATTTATTTGTCCTTGTAAATATATTATTACTTCTTGTTGAAATTGTCTTATCATTAGAAGAAATACACAAATTCATGTACGAAGTAATGTTTGTGGTAGAAATCGGCTTATACTTATACATAGAGCTCCTGCACATGTCCTGGTCCAAGGAGGGGCATCTATGTATGCAACCTTACCCTCATTTCACAAAGAGTCCATTTCACATGATTTGAACTGATGACGCTGGCATCAGCAACCCTTTCCATTGCCCCAAGGCCTGATTTTTTCTATTTTCAATCATCACATCCAATGAATTTATCCAAAAATACTGACATATTTTATCGTTGTTTCCTTTGTTTCCAATCATTACTCTCTATTTTGTCACATCATTTGCTCTCTTTTCTTTCACTTCACAACTTTTCAAATGTTGTCCTTTTACCACCCCTTTTCTCCCATTCCTAAATGAATCTATGTTAGTATTGGAATAAAGATGAGCACTAATATTTATTGATATACAACCGTGGATATCATTATGCTTATTTGGTTGAAATTGGAACTCGGTAGCAAATTGCATATGACGTCAACATACTTGTGTAGGACCTCAACCCAATTCAGCCCTACTTCAGATTTTGGTTGGATTATCCTAGCTTTTTCAACTGAAATCTAGCTAAATCATAGTTGAACCCTAACAAAAATCCAAATGAGCTGTTTAGGTTCTCATTGAGCCCAACTGAAGTTGCTCCTGTGGTTTCACACACTGCCAAAAATGGAAACACAACTGACTTAATGTAAATTCTGTAAATCCAGTTGTGTGGGTGACATGAAGCAGCCCAAAGAAAACAGTACCAACTTCACATCGTTCTCAATTTTTCATTGTTCTGTTTATTATTCGGCAATTATTGACCAGCAATATCATGATTTGCATCTCTGTCCTTGATAAGAATTCCATTGTAACAATGTATTTTTTGCAATTATGTGCAACAAGTGTTCCCATATCTACAGTATGTGTGTGTGTAACGAATTATATTGATTCACATTCTTGAAGGCACAAGCTTACATGAACGCACAAAATTTTCATTTGTCTAAAATGTTATACTTTTCATGTTTTGTTTTATCTTCTACGAACTATGATTTCATGGATGCAAGTACCACTATATTGCAGAAACTTGATTTAAGAGCCTACACAAACTTTTGGGTTGTATTTCAGATTTGTCTTCTCCTTCCCTTATAAATATGACTCTTTCCCATGTTATCTGAATTTTCATTTTAGGACATGGTGGAAGTGATGCTCTGCACGGCTATGTTCATTCTCTTGATGATGCAGTCAATGACACCGTATGTATTCTTTCAGAATGTTTGTTTTTGTCAAAGATAGATCCCCACTATTACTTACTCCAGAATGAGTTGGTAGATCAGTAGTATTTATGGCTATTTGTTGATTAGATGAGAACTGAATGTGAATTGATGATCAGTTGAGCTTTTTAGATCACATCTCTGCTCAACGGACAGTCAAAATTTTTCATGTTTCCCCACGTAGGAAAATGTACTTAAATTGGATTATAGGTTACTGACGTACTCGCAAGATACCTGTAGCCAAGATCTATGGTGAATGAATGTGTTTGTTTTGCTTTTTGTTTTGGTTATCGTATTTACAGAAAGCATTTCTCGAGAAAGTACTAGCTGAAAATCCTGAACTTCCCTGCTTTTTCTTTGGCCACTCAACAGGTGCAGCCATTGTTTTGAAGGTAAGATTGTTCCAGTTATTAGGTTTTCTTCCATGTATCATTTTGACAGACTAGATAAAACTTATTTAAATTATTTTTATAAGTTGATCATTTATTTGGAATTTGTTCCTTTGTGTATGGATAGATGGTGCTGGATCCAGAAGCAGGAAAGCGTTTAGATGGCATGGTATTGACATCACCTGCAATAGGAGTTCAACCATCACACCCTATTGTTGCGGTGAGGACTTGGATGCAATTCTTACATTTCATTGGAATCTTTTATTGTGAGTTTGAGCAAAATTCCAAAATTGACAAGGGATAATTGTGTTCATCCCTTCAGCAGCAGCAGAAAATGTCCTGACCTACAAGAAAAGCAGTAATGCATGTTGAAGAATATGTGTATAATTTTTAGAAAGTTGGAATGGTATCTGTTCTTGTAAATTTAGTTTACTTCTGATTTGTGTACTCTATTATTAAGACGGTAAGAAAATGTTGTGATAAAAAAAGATAGTAGGAAAATGATAGTTGTGGTGTTTTAGAGTCGTCCCTTAGGGGAAAAAAATCGTCTATGCTTAGGCAGTGTTAGGTGAAGATCTAACCTACTTGGATTGTTCTAGCAGTTGAGAAGATATTTTGGGGCAATTATGTATATGGTGCTGATAGGGTGCAGCTAGCTGCAACTTATCTAGGTAGCAGCTAGCTAGCTGTGACTAGAATGCTGCACCCCCTTTTCTTTACTTTTTTTTTCCCCCTTAAAAGCTGGGCCCGAGTGAGATCAGTTCATATACCAAGTTTTACATTTTTAAAATTTTTAATTTTAAAATTTAATGCATGGATCCTGGGGATTTCTAAATTTATAAATTTTTTTAAAAGATATGGCCCACACAACTCTTAACTGATGAGTTTTGTTACTTCAATAAAATCAGCACTATTGAATACACTGGTTAGATTGGATTGACATGAATCATCTAGATGAGGCATAAACTAGCCAGTTCTACCAATTCATTTTGGTAGGACAAGCTGTATAGGAGCCTCATGATTATCTGACCTGAGGATGCATATTATTCTTGAGCAGTTGAGCTTCCTACGTGTAACAAAGAGCTTCCCAGCTTTTTAATCGAGACTGTTAAATCTGATTCTGATTGACCTTTATGATGATAGACTTGAAACTTATTCAAGTTAAATAATCATATAACTTTAGCAGTCTGTGAAAAGATGCTTAGGAAGAATAAACTCTGGGGACTAGGACCCTACACTCCTTTACACCTTGCTTTTACTCTCCAGATTGTTAGTGCATTGATAAAGTTGGAATTTTTCTTGCTACTGTTGGAAGGCAATACTCTTTCATTTCTCTCATTTTTAAGGCCTGAATTTATAGATTCCCTTTTTGTCTGCATTATCTAGCATCTGCCTGTAAAGCAGTTAGATCTGGATCATCTTCTCTTATTTGAGTGATGGAGTGTCCTTACATCTTTGCCATCTTTTGACTACAGTTACTAGCACCAATCTTCTCCTTCTTCTTACCAAGGTACTGTTTCAGTGCTGCAAATAAACAAGGCCTGCCGGTTTCCCGGGACCCTGATGCACTCATTGCCAAGTACTCTGATCCCCTTGTGTTCACCGGTTCCATCAGAATCAGGACTGGCTACGAGATCTTGAGGATATCTTCCTACTTGCAACAGAATCTGAGTAGAGTAAACATTCCTTTTCTTGTACTCCATGGCACTTCAGATTCGGTCACTGACCCCAAAGCATCTCAGAGACTCTATGAAGTGGCAGCCTCATCCCACAAGTCTGTCAAACTGTATGAAGGATTCTTGCACGACCTACTGTTTGAACCAGAGCGGGAAGAGATCATGCAAGACATCATTGACTGGTTGAATTCCAAGCTCAAAAGCTCATGTGAGCCAGCCAAAGAAGGCGAGGCATAGCAAAAGATAAAGAGGAATAGGTACACATCTACCTGGCTTACCATGGCTGCCCCTCGTTTTTGAGAATTGGGCAGTGAACTCAGCAGATGAATGTTGCAGAACGATCATAGATCCTTGATGTTTGTTGGGGCGCTGGATGTGGCTGCTGTTAGCCTCTCAATCGGGGAAACTGATCCCAGTGTGTTCTAGTCATGATTCCTTGAAATGGAAATGCTGCTGTTCAACAGGGAGGGAGGGAGGGACCGTCGGTTGATGGAGAACTGAAGTTCCTTAGACTCTTTGCCATGTGATTTTCATGTCAGGCTAAGATCTTTTTTACTTTGTAGCTTCATCCTCGGCGAAATTATTGATTCTGCTGGGTTTTTTGTGCATCATGTAAACTAGTTTATTTTACTAATAGAGAATTTCTCCCACTCAATCTTTCAAGTTTTAGAACATTTTTTTGACGGTTTATTTTTTGATGCAAGCCATTTATTTTATAATAAAATTCGGTAAGCGATAAATGAAGGCCAAACTCAGTGCTGCATTGAGTTGACATACTGTAAGTAAATATTAATACTTTCCCATACAAAAGTTATTAATGCGGTAATTTAATTATTATATTGGTCTATTATAAATGAATTATTAAATTTTCAAATTTATTTTACTATATAAATGAATTATATAAAATTTCAAATTTATTAATATTGTAATTTAATTATTACTTATAAAATATCATCATTTTATTGTTAGACGTGAATTTTTTGCCTTGTGGAGAAAATTAAGGGAATTTTAGACATTTTGCTGTGGAAAAATGGATATTAGAGAGTTATATTGATGTTGTGAAACATGAGTACCGAAATGAAACGATTTCAAACGTGGGATACAAAAGCAAATATTTCACTGATGCTGTTAGCCCAAAAAACCAACTGAAAAACCCTTTTTTTTTTTGGTTTTTTTTTTCTTTGTATACGTATTTATCTTACTGTATTTAATATATGAATCAAAATTTATTATTTTTGGATATGTGCATATATTTTTTAAATATTTTTAAATAAAAAGGTATTTTAGCCATTTTTAATGATTGGAAATGATTAAAATGCACCTATATATAAAAATTTTAAAATATATATCAAAAAATGATAAGAGTTGGGTTTATATATTTTTTCGATAAAAGGCTTGGTTTATATATTAAATGCATCTAATTAACTAGTTTGTAGAGAAAAAAGTATAAAGAATTTTTTAATAGATTTTTTTAGATGGGTTAAATAAGTCATTTCTTAGCCCTAGTTAAAAGAATCATTTCTTAATATGAAAACTTCAAGAACCAAAATATAAATTTGCAAATTTAGAGCGATGAAAATGCAAAAAAAATACGTCCAACCACCATGAGGGTCAAGCAATTATGATATATCTTCAGATAGCCTGTTGAGCATGAAATATCATGCACATTCATACATAATTGGGGTACGCTTCCAGTGAAAAAAAAAAGTTTGATCCATCTATGGAGCTTGGAATTATCTTAAAATTAAAATTAAAATTAAAATTAAAATTAAAATTATTTAAATTTATTACCTTCGAAAAATTATTTAAATTTATTTTCCATTTCAATGAAATAGTTTATACAATAATCTAAAGGTTCAAAACTAAGTGAAGGGTCAAACCGTTGGCCGGTCAATCCACGGGTTTGATAATATTGCTGGATGCATGCTGCAGAACTTACTAGTGGGCCAGCAAAAAGACCAACATCTACATATGTGGCCCATTTTCCGTCTTGACCTCCACGTCAACCGAGACCCAGTGGGCTCTCCCCGTCCTCGCAGGTTTAGTTACTGCACAATAGTCCTCAGGACAGCCGCGCAGGCATCTGCATCCACTTCTGTAGGTAGGAGTGTTAGCTTGTTGCACGGCCTTGAGATTAATTTTAATTCTAATCTATTTTAAAATTTTCAATCCTAACCCATTTATTAAACCATTTAAAATTTCAATCCTAACACTTTTATAATCATTTTTTAATAAATGATCATAAACCAAAATCCAAAATAACGCTTATTATAATCTTAAAAATGCAAGAGTAACATGACCAATGTTTCGGTTATGGTGGGGATTGCCAGTACAGCTTAAAACATATAAGTGTGTATGGCACGTAGTACAATTGTCGAATTGATACGTATCCTTCTTAAATATTTTACTTTTTATTTTTTCCCTTTATTATTTATATTGCGTTTGTATCTTGCATACAGGTGCCCCCTAAATAAGAAATCTGTGTCTGTGACAATTAAGAGCTATAATATTAAATTAATAACTCAAGTAAACTTTCAATAAATGTAAACTCTGCTAATTTGGGAAACTAAATAGGTTTTTTTTTTTTGCATTTTGGTCATTCAAACTTTGAATATTTGCTTTTTAACTTACGAATTTTACGTATTTGCTTTTCAAACCTTGAAACTTTACCCATTTGCATTTTATACAATGTCGTTAATGCAAGCTACTAAATGAATGAAAAATCCGTCAGTAGTTGCAGTACAAATTTTCTACTAATAATATTGTCCTCAAAAGGTAGCGACTCAAGAAACGACTTGCCCCCACTTGGCCAAAACAAAAACCACATTATTTGCAAGTTTGAGTCGATTCATTTCATGAGTTAACTCAGCCAGACCATACAAAATCAGAGATCAACATGACATTTTTCAATGAATAGCAGCATGATTTTCGACAATTGAGATCCGTAGGGCGTCTATGAAGAAGAGTAACAAGTGATCGTCTCTGTCTCGCCGGTACTATAAGGAAGGATAAAAAAGTGGAAACAAATGCAGGTTTGTCAGCGGCCCTAATCGTGGGTGTAAAGCAGGGCATTGTTTGCTAGTTCTGGCATTTGTAGGTGGTCATGACTAGAGTCTATGAAGAAGAGAAATGGCTACATGTAAGTGATCATTTGTCGTAACAGTACTGTTAAGGAAGAATAGGAAGGAAGCGGAAAGTGGGATTGTCGGCGGCTTTAACCACCGATGCAAAGTTGATTTGTAGTAATAGTGTTGATTTAGGGCATGTTTGGTAATGATTATAAAATGTGAAGTTAAAACTTTTCAGTTTATACAACTACTATATTTTTTAATCATTTTTTCACATTCTTCTGTACAACTACTCTACTTTTCAATTATTTTTATACAATTACCTATACAACTAACCTATCTATCTTAACTTTCTCCTCTTTATTCATTATCATTACCCCTATCATATCACATCATTTGACAACTTTTACTTTAAAAATTTTTCACCAAAAATTTTATCCATTCCTAAACAATCCCTTAGCATGGTAATCGACAATGAGAAAGAAATAGAGGCAGTGCGGCGGTACAAATCCGATATGGTGATAGAGACTTCAATGTTAAAAATCGGCAATAGTACCGCTAGTCGACTTTGATCAGTAGCAAGAAGGCTGGGAGGCAATGGTGCACAAAAGCAAGCTTGTAGCAATAAGGGTTGTGTTTGAGGAGGGTGACACGTGGATTATTGTCTACTATAATGAGTAAAAAATATTTTCTATATTGGGCAAATTTTTTATGGTTTCATGTCTTGTGATATTGGCATTCAATTTGAGTGATTCAAGAATTATTTTCTACCTTTTAGCACACTTTGAATCATGTGGATGTTTCAAATTGATGAAATTTTGCTTATTTTAAGGTGTTTATTTAAAGAATGACAAATAACGAACCAACTCATTTCATGAATTGAATCAACTAAGCCACAGTGGCATTGTAGACTTTTCATTTATAAATAATAATCGTTAGCATTTTGATAGTATAAAACTCTAGGATTTAAACATAAATGGGGCAAAATTACAAGACTTAAAAAGCAAAGACGCAAAACTAGCGAGTTAGAAAGCAAATACGCAGATAAAGCAACCAAAATGCACAAAAATACACATTTACACAAAGGGTCGTACAACAAAAAGAAAATTAGTCGAGTTACCTGAAATGGAAAAAACCATCCAAAAATATCGCTGTCCTGGATCATCAATACCAATTACCAATTTATGGGACCCACTTTCTGTCTTAAGAGTAAGTTTTAATAGCTATGAACTGTGTGGCAGTGTTCTTTTAAGGCCAGTGGTGCTCTTGTTTTGGTAATCCAAAATTAATTTTTGTCATGTCAATCTCCATAACAGGAAATTAAGCCGAAATGACCAAAGGTAATTAATCTAGAGTAGATCATGTCGAGCTAGCTAGTTGTTCCATCCTCGAATGATCTTATTAGTTATTATCCCTTGTATGCAGGAATGCTTTGGTCATTATCTTAGAAGTTAAAATATTTTGAGATTTCCTTGATCGCCACATGATCTTTCATAACATGGACAATATTTATATTCCATAATTAAGTAATCAAGATGGGGATGAAGAAAGTTTGTGAAGTTCATTTAAGCCCATTTGTATTTTCTACTTGGAAGTAATTATGGATGTAAAACATGCGTATATGTAAGTGGGGGACCTGATTGCATGGCAATATATAAAAAAATCTTTTGATGGCATGGGAAAGCATATATGCCCAGATGGTCATGGTCCTGATTGAGAAACATTCATTGGTTTGCCTCTACCCAAACCCAAATGACTGGAAATGCACTCTACGTATATCAAAGTTTTCAATGCATGTAATTTTTAAAATAACAAGCAAATATATTATAAAAAAGATATACATATGTATGGATAAACATAATAAATTATTTAGATTTTAAAAAATGAAAAAAAAGGGTTTCATGGGATGTTCATGCAGCCGGTGGTACTGAATCCTTGCCTTAAAATGGCGCATAGTCTTAAAATCCATTTCCTTCTCCATTCTAGGTTGGAAAAAATTCAGTTTCCTCGTATAACCAAGAAAGATCTGATTAATTTGCCTGCTGATCATCTATGAAGGTCATAGATGGCAGCCATCTATGACCGGTCATAACACCTTTTTTTTTTTTTTTTTGAAATTTTTAATAAGATGGTTAATCTAAGTATATATTATCTATAAATTAAATTTTACCAATTTTGGATATATGCATATATTTATTTTTTATTTTTAAATATAAGAGATTGTGAAAATGACCACAATACCTGGTGTTTAAACATATAAAACAAATATATATACCTCCAAAATTAGTAAAACTTAGTTTACATAAAATATACACCTCGATTAACTATCTTATTACAAAATTTAAAAAAAAAAAACGGATTTTTACACTGGTCAAATATGACCCTATCTCAAATGAATCTAGATCGGGACTCTTCAATTTACCATAAAAAAGAAGAAGAAAGACTTGATTAATCACTTGGCAAAAAGTCAAAGTAGAAATGCTATCCATCTCCTGTTAAGGCATGCACAAAAATTTCCGAATCCAATAACAACAAGAAAACTACAGGTATATGAACTTCTTCTTTTTTTAAAAAAAAAAAAAAAAAAAAAAAAAGCTCTTCAAATGGAATTTTGCTTCTCTCATTACACATGGAGTCCCACTGAGTAGTGTTTGTTGATAATTTCGATACAATTAAATAAGGACCTCTGTCTAGAATCATCCATCTATTGTCTCCCATACAACAAGAATCATCCATCTATTGTCTCCACCTAAACCACATGATCTCTGCAATTTAAGTCCTTTTCACATGACATACGGTATGTATCAGGCGCCAATCAACTGCTTGAATTGATGTGAATGGCTGGTAGTCATGGTCCTCATTCATGTTGGGAACAAAATCAATTCCAATAATAAAAAAACAAAAACAGAACAAGCTTGTTGCTTAATTCAGTCTAATAAATAATGGAGAAAATCATCATTCATGACATAATCTGTGTCATTGTTAGGGGATTGTATAGGCATCAATTAGTCTTTCTCCGGCCAGCCAGTGATGGCCTGTCTTTCTTCAACTAAAAAATTGATTAGTTAATAATAGTTATTATGTGTGGCCATGTTCTTTTAAGGCTAGTGGTGCTCGTTTTGAGAATTCAAAAATAATTTGTGTCATGTCAATCTCCATAACTGGAAATTAGAATTGACCAAACGTAATTAATCTAGAGTAGATCATGTCGAGCTAGCTAGTTGTTCCCTCCTCGAATGATCTTATTAGCTATTATCCTTTGTATGCATGGATGCTTTGATCATTATCTTAGAAGTTACTAAAATACTTTGAGATTTCCTTGATAGCCACATGATCTTTCATAACATGGACATTATGTCTATTCCATGGGGATGAAGAAAGTTTGTGAACTCGGTTCATATATGCCCATCTGTATTTTCTACTTGGAAGTAATTATGGAGGTAAAACATGTCTATATGTATGTGGGGGAACCTGATTGTATGACAATACATAGAAAAATGTTTCGGTGGGTATTGTCCAAACTAGTCTATTTCTTTGTCAAAAAATGGCATGGGAAAGCATATATACCCAGATGGTCATGGTCCTGATTGAGACACATTCATGGATGGAGATTGGTTTGCACAAAGGCAGGAAGCTGGCTAGAAGGCAACACAAAGTTCAGGAGTTGAAATTAATAAAACATGCGTGAATGAACCGTGTGATTTTTTAAACTATTGATCAGCAAAAGGACAAAAATAGGGAAAAAAACTAAGGAAAAAAATCAGGTTGCCTGTTCATGGAAAAAATATACAATAAAGCCAGCAAAAAAGGTTAAAAAGATCATTAAAAGCTGAGATTGAGCTATAATAGGTCTTGTATTTAGACGGATCAAGCCCAATAACGTTAGATACAGACAAATGGGCATGTTCTTAGAGGCCACTTTTTTTCAATTGTCCAACATTTATGAATAAAAATTTCCATATCACCCATTTCCCAATTTAATAAACAACATAAAAAACCGGAGCTTAACCACCAACACCAATGTGAGGCCATTGGCAAATGACAGAGAAATGTGACCCGCACTATTCATTATGAAAACCATGCATGACACTTTAAATAAAATAAAATATTCTATACTTTTCCAGGGAAGCTTCCACACAATGTGGAAGCTGAAATAAGTTGACAATGGCTAGCTAGCCCTTCGTGCAAATTATTTGGTGGAGAAGATTATATATGCAACAATCTCACATGGATCTCCAACTCCTGTGTCTAATGCATCTACAAAAAGAGAGTTAAAACTATCATTGTTATCCACCATATTTATAGTAATAACATTATTACTTCTTCCTCCTTTACATTAACTGAGTGGAGGGAATTAAATTTATCAAAAAAAAAAGTGCAGGGAATTAAGGCCATCTCTATTTAGTGAAGCCCAAAAACCATAACGGATGATGTCGTGGATTATACATTTGAAGAATTTTTGCCCATATATAAGAAAGAGTTGGCTAGCTATGAGTAATTATATATATATATATATCCACATAGTTTGATACTAATTGCAGATATAAGTATGTAGTTTTACGAAATGCATATTACTCCTACATTGTTTTACCAAAATTATATATTATCCATACGCTGTTACCTGCCGTTTATATCTAACGTTATATTTTAAAAAATGATGAAAATGCCCTTATTGGTATACATAGTTTTATGAGGGTAATATACAATTTTGATGAAACTATGTAAGGTGATATACAATTCGTAAAACTATAGATAAAAACATTCTCATCATTTTTCAAAATATAATGTCAAATATTAATGACAAGTGGCAACGTGGGGGTAATATGCAATTTTGGCAAAATCATTTAGGGGTAATATACATTTCATGAAACTATATGAATATATACATAAATTACCCTCTAGCTTTCTGAGGTCATGGATTACATTTCAATTTTCAACCTCACATGAAATCAAAATTTTAAAATATACATGGTGGGAAATATTAATGATTCTCCAACCCCAGTAAGCATAGAGACCATTGGCTCTGGAAAAATCTTTTTTTTTTTTTTTTTGTTGGACGTTTGTGGGACCAACAAGACGAGTAGGTTGGTCGGTTCAACCTCCTCATGAGGCGGCAGCCAAGCCCGTGGTCCCAGATCCCATATGTACGTATACGACAATTATCCCATTAGGATCCCCTGCATTTTAAACCCCACCCTCTCAATCAACATATAATAACAATAGGAATTGACATCTCCACCCCTTCTGTTGATTTTCCATTCTATTCCACTCCTCGCCCTTTCTGTACCTACACTGCCAAAAAAAATTTACATTTTCATGCCATTTTAAAAAGGGAGATTTGCTAAAAATATTTAGACTTTTGTCCATGCTTTTGAAATATTTAGAAAATGGTTATATTGTTATCCAAACTTTTTTATAAAAAAAATATTATTGATGCTTTTGATATATTAAGGGTGTGTTTGGTAATTGATAGAAAATGTCAAGTTAAAACTTTTCAATCTAAAACTTTTTACTCTCTACAACTACCATATTTTTTAATCATTTTTTCACATTTTCCTATACAACTACCTTACTTTTCAATCATTTCTACATAATTATCTACATAACTAAATTATCTATTTTAATTTTATCCACTTTATTACTCATCATTACCTCTATCATATCACATCATTTGACAACTATTATTATACAAAACTTTTCATCAAAAATTTTGTTCATTACCGAATACACCATAAAGTTGCATTTCGTATATTCAATTTTTAGGTAAATAGTTCTAAGATTATTAGATTCTAGAGCTTTTTTTTTTACTTAAAAAAAGATGGTTCTAATTAATTTAAAGAGTTATTAACGATTCGGGTTTCTTGTGTAAAAACTACGAAATCTACAAGTTTGTACATGTATTTCGCCTTCTAACTCCAAAACAAGCATGCTAATGACAATTATACAAGATTATAAGGTCTATTCTACCAATACTGCAAAGCTTCCATAATAGGTAAAAATTATTACAAACACAGATATCGTGATAATGTCCCTTTAAATAAAAATCCCACTGTAATTAACGAAGTTTTCTAAAAATTAATTAACTGGGAGGGTTGTCGCAAGTTTTGGACTCTGAATAATATTCTATCCATAAAAATTCCGTTGCATGGATGGTTGAGATCCGCGCTTACGAAAAATGATGCCAAATGCATTCAACACAAAAAGCTAGAAGTGTACGCAGTTTTTTGGTTTGGTGCAATCGAATCGTCCTTACCTGATGGAAATGCATGGCATGCATGCCCCATGGTTTCAAAGACCATGCTTGGATTTTTCATTAGCTGCAACTGAAAAAAGGTTAGTTTTCTTTCTTTCCCAATATCAAATAGTCAAGTTGCTTGTTTAGATGTTGACTTGGGCCTATTAATTAAGATAGCTTTCGTGATCAATGCCCACACGTGTGTGATACCATGCCCCTTCTTTCAACGCCGGCATGCATGCATAAATGCCACTCACGTAAAAAAATTCCCTGGCTACGTGCGTTACGGGTTAGTTTATATTACATGGGTTACAGCTTAACGTTACTTGTTAATGCTTTTGAAAATTTTCGATCCTATATTAATCCGTTCATAATCTAGTTAACCTTAACTGTCATCGTAAAATGTAATCCTAGACAATCGATAAAAGCTCCTAATGTAAATGATTTAGTTAACTTTAAATGATCAATTCTTATATTTATTTATAATTAGAGCATTGTTTCCATTAACGATTTATGTTTTGTAAATTAAATGTTAAGAAAATAATAAAATTTTAATCTTGTGTGTTGTGAACAAGTTATGCCTAAACAAGTTGGATTATAGGGGGACGAGTTAGCCAATATCAGCTCCTTACAACCCATAGGGTCATGTTTAGGGTGGGAAGCCCTGCAGGTCAACCCGTGACTCGTCTTTGACCCAACTATTTTTTTGTTAGAGATGGGTCAAGATCTTTAACACAAATTCAAAAATAGAGTCAAATGGATCAACCATGTCCTAACTTGAAGAATTCTAACCCACGTTACATATATTCATTTATTAAAAATTATAAGCATTATTTTAAAATCTTGTTCTCATTTTCTTTAAAAATCATCACATTATTTATATATCAACAATCCAAGAATCAATAAGAGACACACACACATATGTAATTGTTACGCATAATTAGAATTTTTCCAATATTTGAGTAATACTCAAAGAAAATACTATTATTTTTTGGAAAATATTTTTAAAAATGATCAAATCTATTTGGAATGATGTAAACTTATTTTAATAAAATTACTGATTACATTATATTTACTCATATTTTAATAATAATGTTATTTTTATTAATTAGTAAAATATTGAAGCATGCAACATTTAAATTTAGTATAAATTTGTCTTTATATTTAATATATATATAAATTCTTAAAATTATCATACTTAACCTATATTTTTTACCCGACCATCCATCTCGAAAATGATTTAAGACCAACTTTAAATTTGTTCCAAGATTTACTAAAAAAAAGTGAAGATAAAACTGATACTATTTAGATTCAGTATAAAAATAGAGTTGTATGAAATCTTTAAAAAATAAGGTCATAGTTGAGCAAAAGTTAACCCGCCACGACTCGCGCTAATTTCCACCCTTAATCATGTACAGATGCACTGATGGTTTGAAAATTTCAACCTTAATTCGTAGGAAATAGGGTTGAGTTGGGAAAGGCAAAAGTCAATTTTATTTTTCTTTTTTTAATTTTCCGTTTTTATGTAAAATATTTATGTATAAATACGTCACCAGTTAAGATTATTTATTACCTTTCTCCTTCAAAAAATTTTATTCGTTTTATCTTTTTTTATATTATATATGACTGTCTGGAAGCATTTCACTTCACTCTTCCTTTTATTTTTCATCTCTTTTTCCTCTGACCTAATACAAAGTTTTTGGATGTTAATCCCCAATTAATTAATAATAATTTTTCGCCACAAATATTTTGAAATTATTGATAAAATTGCAATCGCCTGTAGAAAGGGCTAAGTATATAATATTTAAAAAATTATATGACCACCTTTTTTTTCGATGGAAATTATATGACCACCTTAAGAAAGAGAAGCAGCTATGCAGCACATGTCCACTCGTAGAAGTTGTGTTGGACCCAGTCCACCCAATTATAAATTTCAAAATAAAAAAGGTCCCACACACCCCCCCAGTGGGCCCACATCGGGCCCCGTTCTCCTCCCCACCATGATCATGGCATTCCTGTCAACATCACGTTTTGGCGACGGCCGCTCTTTCCAACTGGCGACGATTGGGCGCGCTCCATCCTCGCCCCATATTCTCCTTTCGTCAACTATCAATAGGAACCGTCCAATCTTTTATTTTCATAATTGCCCAAGACTAATTCCACTTCCAATTCCAATTCCAATCTTGTGCCCTTTGAGAATTTCGAGATAATCGTCTTCTTAGGATTAGTTAATCCACATTTTTTACGTGTTAATAGCTATTGGTCAATAATAATTCCATTTAAAAAAAAGGATCATGCATTCATTTGCTCCCGTAAGAATCTTTATTTTACTTTAATACTCCCCAGTAATCTAAATCATTGGGGGTCGGTCGCCGACAAGACGTCGATCCCCTAATTAAATAAGCGATCGCATCCGTTCCATCATAAATCAACGCCTGGATTGAAGTTAACTAGTTAAGCCATAGCCTTGGATGAGATCGTAGCCGTCTGATTTGAACATATGGACAGGATTTGTGTCTGTCGCATATAAGATTAGAAATTAAGTTGGTGGTTGGCGGTCGGATAATAAAGTGCCATTAGCCAATATACGTGCGCCCTTATCATATTCACAAAATTCTGGTTGTATTCAAATTTCAATTGATGGGGCCAAGACCAAGGTGTCTGGACCCGAAAAGTCAGATCATTTTATTCATCTGGACTCTGGAGGGCCCCATTTTTGCGACAAGGGATATGGGTTAATATAGATTTTAATTAATCTCAAGAAATTAGGTTTGGAATAAAAAAAAATTGGGTTTGATTTGGGGTAACACAATTGAGGTCAGTTTTAATAATTAGTTTGATAAACTTTGGATTATTTTCGTCAATTCAACAAATATACAATCAAATTTTGGTTAAACAGGTGTTATCAAGCTGTCAATACATGGGCATATGTATGATTAAATGTGGTTTATGATGGAAAGTAATTTTATCATTGTTTACAAACTAGAACCAGCCAAGGGAATTGGTTTCATTGACATTTCAAATGAGTCCTCACTTCATTGGCTTGATGAATTCATTTATAAGATAACAAGTTTAGTCATTATATTGAAAATATTTGTGTAGCTAAGGACGCGTTTATGGTTTACATGGATAAAAAGTTTGATGGGCGATAAAATGAAATTAATTAGTTTAAAGTAATCAGTCTAAAAGATTTAAATATTCACTTTTAAATGATCTAATTTTGTGGCTCATATGGACTTTTATCAAGTGCATTCTTATCTGAATTTATGGTCTGATTTAAGTAATAGATTTTCACGTATATTGTTTGACCATTTGGTGGCCAACCTTCGTTGCATGTAGCAAACGGCCGGGAGAACATTCGCACGTGCACGTGGTGTGGATATGATAAACATGTACAAGTTGCAATACAAAATCATATTCCACCGACCTGCCTTGAAAAACGGCCCTCAGCTCCCAAAATAAAATGACATCCAAAAATAATATCTATCCCTGGAACCTCATGATTTTCTCCCTCGCACCTGTCCTTCTCGATCGTTCTATGCATGGCCAATCAAATTGCCCGGGGTCTGTAATTTAAAACCAGAAAGATTAAAGAATGCCTTCAAAGCTACACGATCTAGAGATCTTCTATTTGCGGGGACACAATATATGCAGCGTGGTAATTGATCAAATATTTCAGTTAACGGGTTCGCATTTGGTAATATTCTGAAACTTAAATGAAGTGCCTACTTTCTAAGGTTTTTAATTATATTGAATCCGTTTCATGAAATCTCTTTGGTTGGCTCACCATGATAATTCTTTCGGCAAATTTCATATACACGCACATAGTTTCGTCGATATTGCAGATATATCCGCGTGGTTCTACAAAATGCATATTATCCTCACATAGTTTTCCGAGGCCGTTAATCGCCGTTAATATCTGCTGATATATTTTCGAAAAAAAATGAAAATGCCTTCATCTTCATGGGGTGATGTGCAATTTTGTGAAACTATGGATTTTCATCATTTTCAAAAATATAATGGTGGATATTGACGGCAGTTAACGGCGTGGGAGTAATACGCAATTTCGGTGAAATTATGTAGGAGTAATATGCATTTTGTGAAACTATATAGATATATCTGCAATATCGATGAAACTATGTGAGTATATATGAAATTTAGCGTAATTTCTTTTATCATACTGAATTACAATGGAGACTCATGCTCGTGTCCACAATTGAATCTAAGGTCAACACTCTCGTCATACTCGCATGTCATATTATTGAGCTATGCCTTGATAATGGCTCACTGTGATAATAAAATCAAAATTTCATGAATTATTTTTTTAATAATATTTCTTTGAATATTTTAGACAATATAGATATTGAATTAATAGACTTGAAAATGTTCCCACCGCACTGATTTTAGTACTTTGATTTTTATTAGATGTGGACAATGCAAATATCCGATGGGTCCTGCTTTGACGTTATTCAGGTTATATACATTTTTTTTTGGGTATAATCCCATGAAATGAATGGGGGTCTTCAGATGATGAGATGAAAAACCGATAATGTGCATGGTTAAATATCATTTATTTAATTATGGGACTAAAATCATCTGGAGTCATTGGTAGGTTGCACGCACTTAAAATATACATGTCCTCAAAAATTATAAAAAGATTATTTCCAAATATACCCACTACGTTTGACTTTAATTCTAAATATACTTACTATATTTTCAAAATTCCAAATATACCACTATATTTGCATTTAATTCCAAAAATACCCATTTCGTGAATTAACACCGTTAGAGAATATGTAAAATTACTAATATGCCCCTCAAATTTTGAAAAAAACTGAAAAAATTGAATGTTATAACTTATTATTACCCTAATTGCTCATGAATTCTAATTTTAAAGCGCCTTATTTTTATTTTTTTATTCATTTCATTATTTATTGTTTTATAACAAGGGTATATTAGGTATTTAAAAATTTTAATTGATGGTTTTTGACAAAATGGGTATTTTTGGGATTAAATGCAAACATAATGGATATATTTGAGATTTTAAAAACATAGTGTGTATATTTGGAATTAAGGTCAAATGTAGTGGGTATATTTGAGAATAACCCATTATAAAAATATTTAAATCTATTCATAAATGCTTAAAATGTAAAAATACTTTATAAAAACACTTATCTATGTAAGAATGATATTTTAGATAATTTATATATTGAAAATAAAACTTTAGAATGATTTATATATTAAATTATTTTATTATATTAATTTTGCACATTTTTTTGAATGTGGGTCATTTGTATCTTTAAGTAGGATAAAACTTCTTTCCTAAACAAATAAATTATTTTGAATGCATTTGACAAGCTGAATTTTGATTTCATCATCAAAATAATCATCAAATTGTACATCTGTATATGGGTAATAGAAGTAAAACCCAGATTTGATTCGTATGGAACTTGGTTCTCTAACTGAACAAATGAATTTAAGATTTTGTGGTAAAGTATAAAATAAAAAAAAAATTCACTCGTTTCTATCTTTTACTATAATTGAACATCTTAATTACTTATATACCCTACTTTTTCTTATTACCTCAACAGTCTAATTTTTAAAAAAATCTTTTTAACTGTTATCTTATCTACATTGTCTTTCTTATCTATATCATCTTTATTCTTTGTACTTCTAATTATTACTCTTATTATATTATACCACTAGTTCATTATTGGGAAAATTCCATAAAATTTTTCTCAACTTTTTTACCGTATGCCAAACGGATGCTAAAAGGTTCCATGGAATTGAAATCTAATTTTTTAAATACATAAAATACACATTGTATAGGAAGTACATATTCTATTTTACAATTATTCGAAGTTACTTGGTGTAAAGCAAAATCTTTTAATGATAGTTTGTCAATTTCCGAATTTTATTTTTGTGAATATGTAGTTAATACTTAATACCTGATATATTCTACAGTTAATAAAAATAGGGAAGTAATTTTTTTATGAAAAGGAGTTTTGTATTAACAACGACACCTGAGAACAACATATCCACCTTAGAAGGATTTACAGGAAATCTGGGTGGGTTTCCTCACCACACGAATTTTGGGTTCCGTGATTTTCCTGCAACATAAAAAATGAGGTGTGCACATCTGTTAACTGTTCTCATTATATGTATAAAGGAGACCGATATGAGTTTCAACTGTGGTGAGGATCTCATGGATTTTTCATCCAACGGTCGACGAAATCGGACTAGCATCCTTTAGGAGGTAAATCACAACAAGTGAATCACTCTGTAACTCCAACATCTGTAAGTTCATTTACTTACCCCATTGTAGACCAAAACAAATTGCCATGGCTTCCATTGTAGACCATAGTAGGGAAGTAATTAAGTGTGAAAACATTTCCCACCTGTCCTCAAAAAGTTAAAATGCTTAGTTTGGGCCGGGCAAAGCTGATTTTTTGAAATTTAAACCACGTACATGACATGTTTAGTGTACCATATTTAACTAGAAAATAAAATTTTACCATAAAATAATCATACCATACAATAAAATTAAAGCAGTTTATAATATATAAACCAATTAAAAATGTTAAGTTATTTAGTGCATGTATACGTATTTTTAATAAATGATTTTTCTTAGTAATATATAGAATATCATTTCAAGAAAGATGAATGGTTGGGATTAACAAATTCCATATTTGAGGGATGGGGAAACATCTCCATTGAATCATTTTCCGATTTTGTCCATTTGCATATTAAGATACTCGCACCGGCAGGTCGAATCCTACTCTCCATCACCTAAGTCAGCATGGCCGTTAATCAGGCGTGGCCAAATACATCCAAAATTCAAACTAATCTAAGAACAAAGTACCAAATAGAATATACTGGAGATTCCATCCGATCCGAAATATGTATAGACTGTAACTACCCTAATAATATTTATCGATCGATTTCTAAAGTCCTCTTCATAATATACATCAATGAAAAAGTTCGTTTTCATTATCGAAAAGACAAAGTTAATTAAAATAAGCACATTATTTTATCTAGTAATTAAGGTCATATAAAAATTGGATTTTATTGAGGCCAACTTCAATATCTTTTGTCCTGCCAAAGTAAATAAGTAGGATTATCTAATTTAAGTTCTATCTTAATAATTTTGTCAAATTTAATTTATCCATTAATTTTTTTATCGTATATTTTATAAAAAATAAAAATTATCTCAATTTAAAACTAGTACTGTTATGATTTTACTCCCACTGTTATGAAAATTAAAAGTCATTTAAGAGTAATTTTGAAGCCATTAAAAATTATTGAGTTAGTGTAAGTATATATAATGTAGTTTAAAACATTAATTTTATTGGAATAACGATTATATGTGATTTCATAATATTTTAGAAATATAGTGATTTTCTAAATTATACAATTTTTATGTATTTTTAGAAAATGTGACCTTACGTATACACAACTTGGATTCATATATTTTAGTAGCTATGAATAGTATTAAATATAATAGTCAATTGAATTTAACATAAATCAACATGATGAGTCCAAATTGGACCATACTATCAAGTCAGAGTGGTTACAGAACAATATAAAAAGAAGTTAACCTGTCCTTTAGGACTTTTCCTAAATGTAGGTACTACACTTAATTCTAATTCTAAATATATTCACAACATTTTTAAAATCTTATATATTGTCACTATATTTATATTTAATTTTGAAAATGCTCATTCTGTATGTTAACATAGTTAGTTAATATATGAAATTACTAACATGTTTTTCGAATTTAGGACAAAATTTAAGAAATTGAATGTCGTAATTCATTAATGTCCTAATTACACAAATTTTAAATTTGAGAGCCCAAAGTTCATTTTCTTTATATTTTATTTTATCATTTATTATTTTATAACAAGAATATTTTGTGCGTTTAATAAAATTTAACTAATAATTTGAAATGGAATGAGAATTTTTTAGATTAAATACAAATGTAGTTGATATGTTTGGAATTTTAAAAATATTGTGAGTATATTTGGGAAGAGCTCTCTTCTTTATTATAAATTTAGCAAGAGTAGATATGAAATTACACTATTAACATTATTTTTCCATTGAATCTTTGATGAGGTAGTTACTTAAGCTATGCACTAGCATTCAGAACCAATTTAGATGAGAAATTTAATCTATATTTTAAGAATTTTGAATCTTTATTATAAAATTTTTAATTTTCAGAAAATTTATCTTGATACTTAAATCGATAGATAAAATTTATTTATTATTAGAATTACGAAAGGGAAAAGGAGATTTGGATATTGGATTTATTATAATAGCTTGATTGCTAAAAAAAAAAGTAAAATAGGAAAGTGCCAACATACAAACAAGTTGTTTTAGTAAAAGTCTTTCTACTACTTTCTCCTCGAAACATATACTAATTATAATTAATGCTAATTTTCACGCTATTCTCTTTATTGTTGAAAATCCATAAACAAATTTATAAAGTTGGCACAACTCTTGCTTTAAATTAATTCTTAAACATTTGGATGGCGAAACACTAAGGCTGGTGTGTAGATTAGTACAAGTAGAAGATGATGACTAATCTTTTTAGACCAGTCTACTCTTGAAGTATAACTCCTTCAAGTGTATGCTCATTTAAGTTGGATGACACAATCAAACAAAGTTTAATTATTAACTTGAAATGTACTTAGCTGTAATATATTGGTCCAGAAAAGTGATCTTGGGCTGTTTATTTAATGCAATTTTCCAATATCAATCACACATTTATGACAAAATTAATTATTATAATTTCATAAAAATTTCGAAGTTCCATTTCCACTAATCATGTTCCCATTATTATATCAAGGCACAAGGAAAAAGAAATTTTACAATTTTATCATTTTCAATACATGTCTTTGAAATAAATAAATAGAATTAAATATTCTTGAAAATCTTCATGTAAATCCAAAATGCTAGTATCCCACTTGATTTGGTACACCTGTAAAAATAATGGGTTAGTCTCAACATGACTAGCAAGTAGAAAATTATTTGAAATTAGATTATGGCCCAATTAAAACTTAATTACATGATAAAAATAATCATTTAATTTAATATCTAAAAAATTAGGCCTCAAATACAAAATTAAACCCTTCCATTGAGTCCAGAAGTATCAAAAATATAGAAATAGACTATTTAATCATTCAAATCAGAGTTCAAATGAATAAATCATAATAAAATGGAATGAACGACCCACATTAAAATACATCATCATAACTTTTACAGCAGGTGGGCCCCACCAGGACCCCTCTTACTTAGACCTTATTTTTGCTACGAGATACACGTCAATTTCTAAAAATACGCGGACATCAGAAGCACCAAAATTATTAAATGTATTAAAAATGTTAAAAGCAACAAAAAAATTTCGTTGCAAAAGGATGATTGACATGCTTTAGACTAGGGGTGGGAATTGAGGCGGGTCGACCCGTGACCCGGTATTGACCCGACCCGTTTTTTGGCCGGGTAAAACCGATACATTTTTTACCTAGTGTAGGGATGGGTCAGAAATTTTGACCCGAATTCAAAAATAGGGTTGAGGTGGGTCAACTATGTCCTGACCCGAAGAGTCCGACCCGCCCCGCATATATAAATTTATTAAAATTTATAAGACTATATTGAAATGTTATTATTATTTTCTTTCAAAATTTTCAATTTTTTATAATTAACTCTATCAATAATAGAAGAATCAACTTATTCAAAAAGTAATATAAGAATCAATAAAAAATTTGTACGTATATAACCCTTATGTGTAATTGTATATTAATCTATTTTAATAAATGT
>JAXCLR010000050.1:14635745-14656138 GCA_035584095.1 Annona squamosa
AAAAAGTAAGGGTCAAACAAGATTTTTGAAAAATAAGGTCAGGGTTGGGCAAACCCTGACCCGTCCCGACCCGCCCCAATTCCCACTCCTACTTTAGACGAGATTCGTCTTTCTGACGAAATTTCTTCCGTTCCAAAAATCCTCGCTCATCGGAATTCTTTTCCTGGACGAAGTTCCTTAACTGGACATCCGACGAAAATGAAATTAGCTTATATATAATCTGATTTGTGAAAATTATATTATCATTATATATACTGTAACTAACACACGTCATTAATATATAATTCTAATGTCCATATATATTTATTGCATATTAATTTACATAAATGGATTTATAAAAAAATACATAATAAAACATAATAATATAAAACATGTATTTTAGGCATAGTCTAAGATACGATTTATCTACATAATTTTATGTCCTTGAAAATTTATAAGAATATAAAATTAAATTATACCAAATATATAAAATCTATAGCATAAAATAGAAATATGTATTACAAATATTATGAATAATTAATTGAAATAATCTAATTAATTACCCAAAAATAATTACAACAATAATAATTAATTTAGAAACCATTTTATAACTTCAAATAAGATACAACACCAACTCCCCAAACCCTTTTATAAAAGCTAAGGTAGCTAAGATGGGGAAGAAAAGATAAAACTCTTTTAAACTTAAATTTTAATCTTATCTCATCCTATCTTATCTTATGGGGCCTACATGTCTAGGGAGGCAAAAGTGCAAAAACTACTTATTTTTTTCTGCGTAACCCCTTATTCGAACCTTAGACCTTTAAGATCATTTGAACCACCTGTCAACTGAGCTACACAGATTGCTGAAATAACATTTAAAAATAAAAATATAAATATAATCCATAGTATATTTAAATAATAATTGGACAAGATCTATTATTACTTATTTGGTCTAGTTGGTCAAAAAGTCTACCATTGCCATGGAGGATGCCTTACGTGAATTTTACCTAGTCAACTTAAATTATTATTATTATTATTATTTTTAACATTTTACATTGGTTGAGGATAAAGTTAATTAAAAAGAGCTAGAAGAATTAATTTACTATAAATCTCAAGCTCAGTCAAAATATACATAAAAATCGACCCATGTTGCGTTCAAATTTCACAAAACACGTGCATGAAAAATTAGAAATACTACAAATAATATACATGTGGGTTGGACCTTGTAGGGAAGCTATTTTTTAAAATTTTACTACAACGATGATGCACAAGGGGATGATTAAAATAATTATCTTTTGAATGAAACAACCTAAAAACATATCATCATCAAGCTTTATTTTGCAATTAGTAGATGATGGGTGATGGAAAATTATAACTAAAAATGCGAGGCAACAAAAATAAAAACAATTGTGGAATTGCGAGCGAACTCCAACCGGTAATTAGTGGACTGCATGCATTAATTTCATGTTGGTTCATATCCCCAACCGGTAATTAGTGGACTGCATGCATTAATTTCATGTTGGTTCATATCCCGAGTATAAATGGACGTACGATCTTTATCCTTTGAGCGTGTGAAACAGCTAATTAACGTAGACGACCACATTCAACTTTTAGGAGATGCATACATGCCGTCGAAACGAAATATCGTCAGCTTCGAGTAAACGAAATCTCTCATGGGACCACCCGAGTGGGTGGGACCCAGCGTCGAGTAATCAAACGAAATTTCTTTTGGGACCACACAAATGGCTGGGCCCCACTTCCTCTTTTTCATATTTCATCCGAGCATCAGTACTCTTTCTACCTCCATTTTTTTTCTCACCTGCAAGTTCCAACCGGCCTTTTTATCTGCATATGCCTTTTCCAACACGCCTTGTTTCTTCTCCAACCACAACGTCTTCTCTTTCGGCCCCCTCCATTTCTCCCAACATATCATGCAAACAAACCAAGGAGAAGTAAGACACATTCCCACCACCTGCCCCACTTTCTGGTCCTCTCTCTATAATGGAAGATCCCATTTGTTGCCCATACGATAAATATATGTGTGTGTGTTGATTCTGTTTTTTATGGCTCTTTTCCACCCGCATATGATATATATGTTGAAATACTTAGCCATAACTCATTCTTTTAATCCATCTCTCTCTCTCTCTCCCTCCCACTGAAAACACAATCCTTGAAGTTCCTTTGGTGTTAACATGTCCAACAATGATTTGAAAGAATGTTTCATGTGATAACTCAGTTGATTTAGCCCTCTCTCACCCTCCCAATGATATGAAGCAATCATGTCTAATGCAAGATTTTCATTGGGTTTTAAGGTTATGTGGCCGGAATTAGTAGCCAATAAGCTACTCGGAAAAAGGTTGGGAAGCAACCGTTTTGATGCCGACGTCGTTCCAAACGTCCACGCTCATCTTGAGATTCCAAGCTCAACACAACCCCTCATGTCCTCCAGCCGAGTCGTCTCTCACAACCTCAAGTACAAGTATATAAGTTCATCTTAACCCACCCTTTTCTGAGTAATTTCACCAACATTTTATCATCATTTTATGCTGATTTTATCACTCCCCTTAGAAAGAATATTGGGTTTTTTTTTTCAAGATTTTTCTTGTTGTATTTCGTTTCCTGATCTAATTTCTTTGCTTCATCATCGATCATTAGAGTTTTCGTTAGCACATGGAATGTTGGAGGCGCTGCACCGCCCGATGATTTGTCTCTGGAAGACTGCCTTGACCTCAACAACGAAACATGTGATATCTACGTCCTTGGGTAATTAATTACCGAATTTCTTATGCCGTCCATTAAGGATTAAATTAGAAATTGTGAATTTTTTAGTTCAAGATTATCTATTAACCCACGTGATTATCGCTTCTTCTTCCGTTTAAATAAAGATTCCAAGAGAGTGTCCCTTTGAGCGCCGGCAACATATTGGGCCGGGAAAAGAGCAGAATTTCCATGAAATGGAATTCCTTGATACGATCCGCCCTCAACAAAACCATGCCCAGATCAAAAAAGAACCAAGAGAAAATCCATCCAGTTCTCAAAGACGGAGACTCAAGGACAAGCATCCCCCAAGATTTCAAATGCATAATAAGCAAACAGATGGTTGGAATATTCATCTCTGTCTGGGCGAGGACCGAGCTTCGGCGGCACATCCGGCAACAAAGTGTGTCTTGTGTTGGCTGTGGCATCATGGGTTGCTTAGGAAACAAGGTTAATCTCTTCTACTAGTTTTTCGTTCGGTTGTTGAAGAGTTGTCAACGTAAATTTAAATATTTTATGATGTTTTTTACAAAAAAAATTAAAATGATTATGATTATGATAATTCAATATTAATCTTGAATTCTTGAAAGTGGAATAATTCTCAATGGCAGGGTTCGGTGTCGGTCAGATTTTTCGTGCGTGAGACCAGCTTCTGCTTTGTGTGCAGTCATTTGGCGTCGGGAGGGAAAGAAGGGGACGAAGTGCACAGAAATTCTGATGCTGCTGAGATATTGTCAAGAACAAGCTTCCCTCGTGGCCCATCCCTTGATTTGCCTCGGAAAATCCTTGATCACGAGTGAGTTAAAAACCAGCCTATATACAAAAAAATGAGTTTCTAGTTGAAGGTTAACACGCCGTTAATGGAATGATGTCAACTATGTGAAAACATAGATTATGTCACATGTTATATCTATTAATGGTTGAACTGGTCCCATCAATCATTTAATTAGTTTTTTTCACCTAAAAAAATAATGCAATTCGATGTATCTGATTCATTCTAATTACACGATCTATCTGATTTTCTATAATTAAGACGTTTTTTGTTCCGTAGCTGAAAAAATTGCTAGTTTGTTTGGGGAAGAATAAAGAAAAAGGGAATGAAGCACAAAAGTTAATACCCAATTACTCTACTTTTTATTAAGTTTTGATTCTTTCTTATATCTTTTTAATCATTTTCTCATATATTTTCATACAATTGTCCTATTTCTTTTATTATATCTATTTCATTCTGATTCACTTCTCCTACATTCTTCTCTAAACAAATGCACCCTCATAATAGTTTATCAAATCATCTTAGTGGGCCCAAATTTTACATATTATTTTTGTGTCACGCCGAGTGGGCAAGAGAACTCCGCCGCTACAACTGAAGTTGTCGCCCATAGCTGCCCTCTCGCAGCCAAATTTTATTTTTATGTGCGTTTGATTATAAGTTGGCAAATTCCAACATTACTTGCTGTTAAATAACTATTATTGTTATTTTTAATGAAAAATAACTATTATTATTTGCAACTGAACTTAAATAACTACAAGCAATATTTTATTTTATTACACAAAAAACATTTGTTGCAACCCTTGTTAGTAAAGAAAATTTTTCTTGTTGATGATGGTGTAATTATAGACAAGAAAAAATTGTCTTGCTTATGGTAATACTTTTATAGGCGAGAAAAATTTTTCTTGTATACAATAATATTCTAGCAACCAAATCAAAATTTGATTGCTTAAACATAAAATCATGAATTAATGGCAAATACATTTTTTCTTAATGGTTGCTTTATGGAATATTCCATAAACTATTAGTGAACAAATTCTTCTCTAACAACTGAATTTTAACTTTTCTCAAGAAAATTTTAGTTGTCAAACATTATAATTTTTATAGTATTTGATTACAAGTCATATAAAAATTGTATTCACGGTAAAATTTTCATATATACAACCAATTTATAGCAAAAAAGACGACTATATATTTATTAATATTTGTTGTAATGCGACCAAGGTTTTCAACAATGGATTTGTGTAGCTGTAAAAATGCGGTCACCCCTCTTCCTGAATTTATCTGATTATTGTACTCCGCATCTCGATAATTAGATCCATCCTGGGTGGACAGAATGGATGGCACATAGCCTAGAATGGACGCATGTACCTGCATTTACATCCTAATCTGACATAAGCACACATGAAGCTCGTAAAGAGCTCCATAAACGTAAATTATCATTATTTTCTTGATGATGAGTAGCTAGTTTTGTAACTATTTTATTTGAATGTATGGCCCATAGCAAGAAGTGGTCTTTGTGCATGCACGTTCTTCCTATTACAAGAAAACAACTAGCTGCTGAAAAAAACGAAACCCCAAAATCGTATTCTATATTTTGAGACTTTTTTTAATCTCAACATGCTTATTTTTAATTGCGTGTGCATATAATGCATTTAGCGACAAACCAATTCTTGAGTGGGAAGTTAAGTCACCACCAAAAGATACTAATTATTTGTTGGGTAAACTCCAATCGTAACATGAATTATTACAGCCATTCTAGTATTCGATTAATTATGCCAACCCAACCATTCAGAATCCACCGCAAAGTGTAAACAACAGTTACAAATTTTATAATAAACGGTACTTATTTCTTACAATTGTTGTTTCTTGTTGCTTGATCTTACCACTGCTAAACATCGTGCCATCTTTCTTTTGCATTTCTGTCTATAATTCGCGTTGTTTTTTCCATTCTTATCAGCAATTAAGTCATTGATCATTTATTATAAAGAAGGAGATGAAAAATATTTTCCATAAATTAATAAATTAGGCATAATATATTTAATTGCCATAAAAACTCTCCTTTTTAGTTTTTTAGAATGAATGAAAATATACCTTCCATAGAAATAATGATATCTTATGCTTATTCCAAAATTTAGTGGCTTGATAGTAATACTAGTAAGCGCATATTGTGGACTAAGATAACATTCACTCCTTCTAATTTATATGAATTATCTTGAATTTTTGTAGCCGGGTTGTTTGGTTTGGGGACCTAAACTACAGAATCTCCATGCCGGAGGACCGGACTCGGGTACTTGTGGAACAGCGGGATTGGGATATCATACTAGAAAATGATCAGGTACTTAGCATTAATTAGATTATTTTCGACTGACAACAAAATTATCTCAAAATTAATACTGGCAAAAAAAGGATATTAATTATTAATCTTCATGAAAAATGAAGCTAAGGGTAGAGCTGGCGGAAGGCCGGGTTTTTGAAGGGTGGCAAGAGGGAGACATTGAATTTCCTCCTACTTACAAGTATTATCCTAATTCTGACAAGTATTATGGGTGTGACAAGCTAAAAAAACGTGAGAAAAGACGTCCACCAGCATGGTAAGTTTTCATTCAATTTCTTAGTTCTACATGAGTTAATTAATTAATCGTATTTACACAAATATTATTTTATTTAAGGATGTAGGTATAATATGTTATGTTTGATTAAAATGGACTGAAATTTTCGCAGGTGTGACCGAATTTTATGGTATGGAAAAGGGTTAAAGCAAGTGGAATACAATCGAGGTGAATCCAAGTTATCTGATCACAGGCCTGTTCGAGCAATCTTCATAGCTGAGGTTGAGAATTACAGAGATCATTTGAAGGCCTTTCAGACCATGTTCATGTCCGAGCGGCTCGACTTGGTAGAGACTCGCGAGCATCTTGAGGTGTTTGCAAGTGATGAATTCCTACGCAGTCCAAGACTTAGTTTCCACCTTTAACGATTTGCGGATGAACTGCTTTTAAACTTTAAGTAATCACGGTGCAAAGCAGATGTATCAATTTGGCTAGGAAATTAGTTATTTTGCATTTTTATGAATGTATCTGTGTATGCATTGCCTCTTTAAGTGATAATTTATGTATGTAATTATGTCCACAACTAATACGGGATGATGTACAATGTACAATATTTTGCGATTTTGCCGGCTAGAGAAAAATATTCAAGGACTTTATTCCAATTATGGTGTGATTTAATTCTTCCACATTATTATGGTACGCATGGTAATTTAATGAGTCCAAGGGATTCCATGAAAGATGAAACCCCATCCATTTTGATATCTAGTAATGATGATTGACAGAAACTTCACTCATTCATTTTTTTAATGCTATTTTTAACTAGAAAATTAAGTTTTATCCAAATTAAAGATGTGCAAAATCACATTTGTTTAAAAATATTTTTTGTGTAAATTATAAAAATATTTAAATCCATTAACATATATATTAAATTATAATAATATTTTATGAAATCTTTTATCTATATAAGATTAATATTGCTAATGATTTATAGATTAAAAATACAACTTTAGCAGCTAGGGGTCCACTCTGATGGTAACACTCATGACCCATTTCAATAAGGTCAAGCATTCGATTCTCAACATGTGCATCTAGATATTTTACTTCTCTCCTATTTTGTGATAGTTTAATTGATGAGAGCTTATTGTCTCCTTAGAAACTTGTAAGAATGTTTTAGGGCTTAAATAAAATGCAAATTGAGATAATTTAAAAATATATATACATAAAACAATACAACTTTAAAATTAATATTTAGCATTAAAATATTTTATTATATTCATTTTCTACACGTTGTAAATGGGACCATGCAAAATTATGCTAAATAATGAAGTTTTTCTAACTAAACAAATTATGCTATATATAGCGAGATAAGTAAATTTCTCATTAATTATCGAGATAAGATAAACTAGACAAGATTTCGCCAAAATGGGTTTAATAGAATTGAAGTTCTATTTTAATTTTTCTTTATACGGCAATCTAGAAATTAATATTGCTAATGAACTATCGTAATTAATCTTTCTACGGTCACTTTGTCATGGTTTTTTTTTTATTTTGGCAACTTGCTATATTTGGAAATCATTAATTAATTTGATGAAAGTTTTTAGAATAGAAAAATAAATAAATGTGATGGATTTTTGCATATTCTGATCAGATTTGAAAAGAAACTACAATCAATGATCCATAAATGTTACTCAAGAATACATTTATTGAGTATATCCATTGGCTTGATGTTTTGTATAGTATATAATTTTGAATTAGACGAAAGTAATTTTGATGAAATCCCTTATAGGCAGGATGGCCTAAATATGGTCGGTCTATAATGACCTTCCTCCTTCGCCGAGAAATTAATTAGACAGAAAGCCATACATATTATATAAATCAATGGCTGAAAAAATTGTCGTCGTTGGCAACCAAATTTATTGCGTGTGTGAGCAGCACGCCATCGTCAACTATTGTCCAAAGTAAAAGGTGATGTGGTGAGTTAATTTATAAGTTTTAAATTAATCATATTTGTCCTGAATTTTTTTTATGGGAATATATTTCTGTACATCTTAATATATATTTCACGGAAGACCAAAGACATTCCCATCTTACTAAAGGGAGATCAAACTGCTCTTATAACATTTTTAGCCAAAATCCCAAATCAAGTGAGATTCTTACTCACATCCTATCGGCCCCACTGCCTTATCGCCGTTGGGATGACTAACCGAGCTGATTTGTCTTGAATTTTGATTGAACATATGATCATTATAAACCAATAATCCTTAGCTCATGAGTTTTTTAGTTAAAATTAGCTATTTGGTTTTTAATAAAACTGATATGTCAAAAAAAATGCAATTATTCGGGTTTGGAAGGTCTTCATCCTATATTAACGTAAAAATAGATCAATAAAACACAGATTTGCTACCATAAGTAGCTTTCGACATGGTTACAAATTCACGGCTCTAGTGAGAGGCACATTCTAGACAACTTTACCTTTATGAAATGCATGCCTGACGATCGAGAGAGATAGATATAGAAATGTATACTGCAAAATCATATAAAATACATGCAACTTGCTTTCTTGCTACATTATTGTTCTTATAATATAAACAAGTAATACAAAGTAATTATTAATCTATGATACTGACAGCAACCCAATGCGAGTTTGTGCATAATGATACAGCTATTAGGTTGTTAGAATCGATGTAGTAAATTGTTTTTGGTCGGACTCCCAAAACTGATAACAGTTTCAAATTCCATGCAACGTGCATGAAAAATGTCATCCACGTCTACATGCATTTATCCCTTTATTTTTTAAGAAGAGTGGCCGCAACTTGCATTTGATAAAAATATCCTAGCAATTTCATCACCTGCTTCTGGATATAATATTAAGATAAACAATCTGGTTTATTAGAAGAGCTAGCTAGCTCCAATCTTTTGCCATTCTTCGATCATTTGAAATGGACAGAGATATGATTTGGTCGGATAATTAACAAATGTATAATTAGCTAGGATAATATTGATATTGATTAGCTATATATTAATCAATGCACCATGACTAATCAAAATAGAGTGCTACAATCTTTACTATTAACAAAGTTTATTAAAAGTAGCTTATTTTTTGGCTACGTATACAACAATTTGGTTGCATATACTTATTTGCATGTGTGTGTGCATATATGTGTATTTTGAATGTGTATATATATGTATATATGTATGTCGACTTAAGGGTTAGAGAGTATATAGATTTGGATGCATACATGTCTTCTTAAGGATGATAACACTTATATATATTTGGAGATTTATAAATATATATATACATCAATTTTATTCAGGTGCAACGCCACTGCACTACAATATAGTGTAATAGTGTCAAAATGGGTCCCACATAATTATAAAATTATAATTTACTTTGTCTATTATATTTAGAATGATATATTCTATTATCATACCAATTTTCATACCAATTGGATATGTATATAGGCTCTATTTGAAAATGATATAAATTTAATGTAATAAAATTGTTTGACGTAAATAACAACTTTAAAGTAGTTTTTTCAACATGTAAACTGTTTGCTATAAAATTTATATATAGATAAATAATCGTATAAAGTTTCATTGCATTGTAATATGTGTGGAACCCATTTTTTGCAAATGTACCACTGTTCCATTGCAATGGTCCTACACCAGAACAGCTATATATATATATATATACTATTATCCTTCCACTATACAAAATTTAACAATATGGCTCTGATACCAATTGAATCAGAAACATTTTAGAGACATTTTTTATTCCTGACGAGCACTATTGGAGTGGCAGTTCTCAAAAGCCTGTGTAGATTCCTGATGAGCTTTTGACATTTGAATGATGTTTTGCCTACTTGCGTGGGCGAAGCTAGTATTGTGACGATACTGTCATGCAAGCAGAGACAAAAATGGCGGGAGAAAATGTTTGAACAAGAATTGAAGATGACGATTTGTGACTGGTTTTTTTAAGCATAGAAATGTAATTGATACTGGGACTTAGCAACTCCCCATAAATCTTCATTCTAGTCTGTCGGGTCGGCTTCATTTGACCCGGTGGCAAACTGTTAGTCTTCTTCAAGTTTGATGGTTAACTATACGGATGACTGTGGATTGAGCTGCGTCTGTAGTTCTTGGAGGAGTTTGACAAAATCTTCTTGAGTTGATATTATTACGAGTTTGGATTGGACTACGGACTTTTGAGATAAGAACTGCAATTTTTGTTTGGATAAAGTCTCTGGAGCCTGAAGTTGTTATTTATTGATTGATTCAAGGATCTGTTGAAGTTCAACATGGGTGTATGTAAAAGGGTTCCACCATTTTACCTTGAAAATTTTTCCAATGGAAGATGGTCAAGGCTTTGAATTTTCAAGAAAAGCATACTCCCATTGACAAATCCAAGCTAGAGAAAAAAATTTGAACAGAAATTTAAAGTTCGAAAAAAGCAGTTTTCATAATTTGAAAGATGATCATGTTTGCGAAAGGTTTGGAAACCTTGATTTATTAAAGGTGAAAATATTTCAAAATTAATCTAAAATGGCCATACCATTGAGCAAACCAAAAGGGAAAAATATAATTTTTTTCATTTGAAGTAAAACATCCAAGAATTATTTCCTTATTTGTTTATGTACCAAAAGACTTTATACCAGGCTAATTGATAGTCCCAATATGTATATATTTGAGGGTTAAAAGTAATTGAAAGTTTCTTTAATTTTTTCATTGATTCAAAATTTGACGGCATTAAAACCTTCAAAATTTGAATGCTTAAATAGATAATTTCTGTTGAATCATCCTTGTCAGTATAATGTTTGACTTGTATGGATTGGGTATCAACAAAAATGAATTCATGAAACTTTTGAATCTTGTAGTAATTCATGATTTTATCATGATGAGTCAGGGGAAACAGAGTTTTGGCTAATTGAGTAGAGTATTTAAAAGTTTAGAAGTCATGTTCAATATAACAAATGGGTATTGAAGCATTTGGTTTTGTGATTTGTTTGGGATATTTGTTTGGAGTAGAGTTTGGTGAAATTTAATTTTTTTTAACTAATTTTGATTGGAGAGTTTGAGGTAGAATTCTTTTGCGTAAGTTTTTGAGTCATACAGATTTGAATGGTTGTAAGTTCAGGAACTTCTGAATAAAGCTAAAGTAGTTTGTTCATTCAATTGATTGAGATCATTGGATGCAAGTGTTTGAGAAGTTTCGAATCCAGGCAATGCCAGAGGTGTCATTTTTATTTGAGGAGTAGAAGTTTTTGAGTTTAGCTTCTTGGTTTGGTATGGATTCTTGCAGTCATCTCTACATACATAAGACTTGACAAATTTGTGGTTTTGGCAATAGAAAGATGAAACATGATTACTTGTAATTGTGAATAAGAATCAGGAGTTTGGGGCTTAACTTCTGGTTAATTTGGTAGCTTTTGCAGCAGCGTTGTCGCCAGTTGTTGAAGGCTTTGATCCATGAAAAAATTCTCTAGTTAGAAAATCTGTGATTGAGTTCGAATAACCTTTATAAATTCTATTTCAAAATCAAATTTTGACAAAGGTGTTTGGCATCTTACAAATATATATTTGGAAACTTCATTTTGAACATCTTTTTGTAAAATATATTTGGCTGTTTTACAATCTGCTCATACTAAAAAGGTTTGATTTAATAAATTATGTTGAAATTTTTCTATATATGAAACAATGCTTAAGACGTCCTTTTTTATTGTCGACTATTTTTGCTGTGTTTCATTCCATATTCCTAAATGGTATTAAACCATTTGTTCCTTTTTCTCTCTTACTTACTTAAGAATTCCCCTGTAGTCTATATCTAAGGCATTTGTTTCTACAGTCTTTTTTGTGTTGAATCAACAAGGTTTAAAACAACTAAATTTGTTAATTGTTTCTTAACTTGCTGGACAATCTTTGTGTGTTGATCGGTCCAATTTGGTGAATTTTTCTTTAACTTTTAATACAAGAGTTTGCATATGGTTCTAAGATTTGGATAGTAATTAGATAAATAATTTAATGCTCCAAAAAATCTTTGAAGTTGAGTTTTATCTGTTATCTAGAAATTTGGTAAAATTTGTTACCAAATTTCGGTGACTTTTAGATTGGGATAACTGTGTTATGGTAGATTTCATGTCCTAAGAATTTAATTTTTGTTTGGAAGAGTAAGTGTTTTGTTTTTGAGATTATAATCCATTTCTTTGGATTATCTTTAGAAAAATGTCAAGATGTTTAAAGTGTTCTTCTATTGTTTCGAAAGTATTAGTATATTGTCTATATCTACTATTGAGAATTCAGTATAAGGATTTAGTATATCATTCATAACTTTTTGAAATTTTAATGGTGTATTTTTAAGTCTAAAGTCTAAATAAAACTGTGATTCACAGTTTTATATTTATCATTCTCTTCTATTTGGACTTGCCAAAATCCTGATTTTATATTAAATTTTGAAAATATTGTTGCAATTATTATTCTTTGTAAGAGATCTTTGTTATTTGAAATTGGTATCTAATCCATTTTGAGCCTCTATTTAAAGGTTTATAGTATATTATTAGTCTTGGACTTCCTCTTTTTCTTTTAGAATTTTTTCGAACATAAAAAGCTGCATAAAACCATGGGGATTTTGATGGTCGTGTTAATTTTTTATTAAGCAAGTCTTTTATTTCTTCTTTGCAATATTCTAGAATTTCTCTATTCATTTGAATAGGTCTAACTTTTGTAGGTATTTTTATTTCATTAAATGTTTGCTCATAAGGGAGAGTTACCTTATGTTGTCTTCTTTCCCAAAATCCATTTGAGAGATCTGTACATACTTCAATTTTTAGGTTTTCTTCAAAATCTTTTATTCTTCTTTGTATTTTAGCGTTCTTTAGTTATTCCTCTATTCTTTTGAATCTTAACTCTTCTTTTAGAAAATTTAAATGTTTTTCTTTTTGGATTATCAGATTTATAGTTACGACTTATTTTTTAATAGATTTATATCACTTGGTTCTGCCTTTTGAATAAAATCAAAGATTAATTTTTTTCCTAAAATATTTATTGTTATTTCTTGGTCTGTTACCTTGAAAGGTTTAATTAATTCTAAGAATGGGATTCCTAGTATTATTTATTTTGAAAATCTTTTACTAATAAGGAGGTTGTTTTAAAGATCACATCTTAGTACTTTATTTCTACATTCGTGAGTTTAAAATTAATTTTTAATTTTTTTCCACCTACACATCTTAAGCTTTCTTTAGCTTTTTTCAAAATATTTTATTCGTATTAATCCTTCTTGTATGTAGTTCAAGTCTACTCCTAAATCTACTAGGGCTATGACTTCGAGAATTAGTTCCTTATTTATTAAGAGTGTGATTCTTATGTACCATTTTTGGTAAGAGACTCTTAACATTAGTTGGATGAAATGTTCTTCTTCCTTTTTTTCATCTAAGTCAGAATCGATTTAATCATCTTTTAATTCTAATTTTTTTATTCTTTCCTTTAGGTTTTCTATTTCTTTTGTCTTTAATTCCTTTAAAGTTTTTAAATCTCTCTTTAATTGTTTAATTTCTGCTTATAAGTCAGATATTATTATATTACTAGTCGAGACTGGTTGGTTCAAGGGTTTTAAGATCTTTGTTAGATCATTAGCTTGAATTTTTTTAAGATTTTGTTGAAAGGAGTTTCATAAGATTTTTTAGCGTATTTTTTTTTAATAAATATTTTCTTTGTTATTCTGGGTCAATTATTTGGTCTATGAAATCTAATAATTTTTCCTAATCTTGGATTATCATGTTTAATTCATATAAATTATCAGTGTCAAATTCTAGTTCATCAATTTCTCTCTCGGATTCAGTTATTTCTTCACTTTCCAAATTGTCAGAATTTAACATTAATTTGTCTTATTATTCTTTCAGGGATTCCATTAGATTTAGTTCGTCTATTTCTAGTTCATTAATTTTTCTTTTAAGCATACATTTATTTGCAAAGTGCCCCTACCTTGTCGCATTTCCAACAAGTAAGCGATTCTTTTGAAAATCCTTTTCTTTTATGAGACTTAAAAGGTTTTGATTTATATTTTTTGTCATTCCTTTTCTTATACCATGGTTTAGAAGTTCTTCTTCATTCTTTTTATATGATTTTCTATATTTTTGAATAGCCTGTTTTTCTTGTATTTTTGTGAACAATTTTCTCTGCTTAATTGATAAATTTATCTAGTCATAAGGAAGCTAACATAGATAATTGTTTTTTAATTTCTGTTTATCTTTTTCTAAGTTACAGATCATAAAATGTCTAAACTAGTGCGATCCTGATTTTGTCTTTTTCTTAATATTTCTAGGAATTTTGTAATAAGTTTAAGCCTTTATATTTATTCTTGAAGGACTCTGACCTGGAAGGACTCTCCACAAAGCTAATTCATCATTGATATTATCTTTAAGGTTTTGCAATAAGATTTGTAAGTTTAAAGCCATTTAATTATAATAACATGCATGTAATACAATAAATAAAAATGCAAGCAAATAAAGATTTGATTGAAATGGTAGAGTTTACAATATAAATTTGAAAATTATTTTGAAAACAACTTACAAGTTAAAGAACTAGATCAAGCTCTAAACTAACAACTTGTTTCTTCTGTAGAGCTTTATGATCATCTTACAACAAAGATTTTGAAGAGATTTATAGAGTAAGAGAAGTTATAGATTGTGAGAGAGAAAGCGAGAGAGGGGGGGGGAGAGAGAGAGAGGAGAGAGCTTTAGTAATTGCTTGAGAGGCTTTTCGTAACAGGAAGAGAGCTTTTGAAATTTTTTGATGTCTTTTCTCCTTTTCAGCTCCTCCTTTCTAACCATTTTAGAGACGTTTCTGATTGATGGTTGGTAGCAGTTTCTTTCCATCTTTCTCATTCTAAATTGTTCGCAAAAATCTCCTAATTATTATTCTGTTTTTATTCTTTTCTGTTTTTCATTCACTTTAAGTTCATTATCGTATACTAATCTTATGTCATTTGCTTTTGATGTTATGTCTCCATAAGTTAATTTATCATAAGGGATAGTTTCATTATTTTTATCTCTAATTTTTTCTCTGATCTTCTCAGCAAAGTAGGACGAGAGTCCAGTGATAAATTTTTCTTTCCAAAATGGTTTATTACAATCTGTCTTAAGCATTACTCTTACTAAGAATTAGTCTTTGTAAAATCTGAAGTTACTCATCTTCTTACATCTCAAAATTTGTAAAATTTTTTATTCTCTTTTCCAAGTTTATTATTTGGTCCTATGTAAAAGCTTGTTATGACTAGAATTAAAACTTCTACAACATTCTGAATGAGTTTACCTTCTATTACTATTAGTACTCTAGTGTCATCTTTTTTGTAAGAGTAAAGGATCATTTCTTTTTATATTTGAGTCTGGCAGTTATCCCACCATCCTTTTAGGGATTAATGAAGCCTGCTGCTAGAAGTTGGGCTATATTATGGTCTGTTAGACTTGTTTTTGTTTTATAAACTATAGCAACCATGGTCATTAGTTAAAGTATATGTACTATTTGAGTTTCATTTTTTCCTTCTACATTTCATTCATACATAGTATTTGTATTGTATTAGCTTGAGTAAATTGGTTTCTTTCTTCAAAGAATAAATCAGGAGGTGTATGTCTAGGAAAATAGGGTTTTGAAGCCATTTTTTCTGAGTCTATTTTATTTAGTTCTAAACCTAGTTCATTTGTTTCATTATATAATTCTTCTAAAGAGTCTTCAGTTTCAGTTTGAGACATGTATAATATTGTAGACTTGGTTGGTGCTTTGGGAGTTCTGGTTGATCCTTCTCCTTCTTCAATATTTATTCTTTCTATTTTTGAGCTTTTAAATGTTTCAAGAATTTTTAAATTTTTGTTTATTCTGTCAATGAATACACTATTTTCTTTTATTTCTTTTAATTGAGTTTTAGAAATTTTATATGGGATAAATAGTGGTTTATCTGTTTATTCCTTCTTTGGTCTAGGAATGACATGTGGTATTATCTTATCTTCTATTGTAGTTTGGATTTTATCTAACTATTTTTCTAGGGTAATTAAAGATTAATTTATATAGTTATTTTGTTCATACAGTTTTTTAATATCACTTCCAATAGGAGGTATTTCAGTATCTGTTCTAACTTCGTATAAAGAATATGTTATCTATTTATTCTTGAATTCTATTATGATTTCGATTTTTTGTGGATTATTTAGAGTTTTAACTTATTTTCCCATGGAACCTTTCCATATAGATTCTATGGTTCCAGGGTAATCTTCTTTCTTATCTGGAGAGTAGAAAGTCTCAAACCATTCAAAGAAAAACATGTGTACCTTATGTGTTTTCATAAATTCATAATATTCTTTCTGAATAAGTTTTCTTTCGTCCTTATGGTAATTTTTGTAAAATTATTTTTTTCCTTATTAAACTTGTTATAAAAGTTTTTCCTTAGTTTGTCTTTGTTTAATTCAAATTCTTTTTTAATAATGTTTATTGACAGGTTAAAGTCTCTCATATCTGTTTTGGTAGGTGACATTCTTAGGCTTGAGTTTTCTTCGTTTGATTCCACAGAGTAGATTGGTTGAGAAATTGGAGGATTAATATTTATTCCTTTCATTTTTATGTCTAAACTATTGTGTTAGGTATTGAGGAACATAAGGCTCTTGATTGGGTTGTTTTAAAAGATCTTTCTCAAATTTCATTTATAGATCTTCTAAAGTTAAAGGAAGATAAGTTTTTGAAAGAATTCATATCTATTGTTGAATTTTCTTTTTCATCTTTACTTATTTATCTAATTTCAGAATTTTTTATTTGAGACGGTGATACCACAGTTTAGAGTTCCTCATGAAACGAAAGAGTTATTTGGTTCCATTTTATGGTTTTGGGTACCATTACATTTGCTTTTCTTATATCAATTTGTAACAATATTGTTTCTCCTTTCAACGACTGTTTCATAGCTTTTGTGTTAAAGGCTATAGTCATGGTTTTATAATAAATCCTATACACCAAAGCTATAGTTAAAGATCTTTATTTTATTTTGCAGCTATGAACCTTCAGATTTAGGGTTAAAGTGTCTAAAATATTCTAATCTTGTAAGGAGATAGTAAAGTTTGGGTAACAATTAAAATGGATGGATCCACTGTATAAGCTTGTTTCTATCATTTCTAAAAGTGAGTCTTAAAATTTATTAAACCTACAATCCCTTAAGCATAATAAGATTGAAGTGTCCAATTCTTCTCTCATAAGTGGTTTGACAGCTACTTGTACTAGTCCTAAATGTATAAAATTATATTTTTGCTGATATTGTTCAATTAATATTTTATTTAAAAGGGGAATAATTTCATATTGATTAAATAAAGAGATCGTTTGTTCAACCATTTTTGTAGTGTAGTTTATTCAGAGTTTGAATGACCCCTTTTTATATATTTGGTTGTCTGAAATATCAAGTATTTTCCAATTATTTAAATCTTTTTCGAGATTATCTATATTGATTTCTTCTGTATTTAATACATTACATTGACTACTGCTTGATTTAGAGCTAAGGTTTCTCAATAATGCATTCATAGTTAGATTAAAGTGTATTATTTATCTCCGATCATTGTCAACGATATTACTCCACAGAATTTAATACGGTATTATAAGCCAATAAGCCCTTCTAGGAAATACGACTTAGGGTTTCACAGATATATATATATATATATATATAATGGTTCAAAAATACAATAAATTAGATTTAATTATAAATAATAATAGTATTTTTAGTTGCTAAAATATAATAATTGATTATAATTAATGCTTGATGCAACTAAATTCAAATTGCCTACAAAATGTTAGCCACATATATAAATTTTTTTTTGTGGTTGCCAGTGGAAGGGAATAACAAGAAAAATCAAATAATTATGATTATTGAAATAACGAAATAACCTCAATTTCTAATACATTATATTGAAACTTTTTAATAATTAAGTTTTATTTTACTTTTTTTCCTCCTTTCGATGGAATGTTTGAATATTTTTAATTAAAATGATATCAAATCAAATAAAATCTTAGTTTATGTTATCATTCAGGTAGCAACTTAAATATTATTACTCGGTGTCTCTTAAATAAAACGTATACATACAAATATATACCAAGAGACATTACAATTGATGTTGTACTATTTTTATTTTTTATGAGAGTTGTACTATTTTTACTTGAATGTACGTAAATCGGTTGTTTTTCGGATCCGCTGTCAAAAAAGGATTCAAATCCTATGCTCCCGGGCAAATATATCTTTTTTTTATTTTTTCAAAATTTATTCATGAACTTGTTAACCTAAGTGTATTTAATGTATATATCAATTTTTACCATTTTTGGAGGTTTTTCGATATTTATTTCGGATTTTTAAAAATCAGTGGCATTTTAGTAATTCAAAATTACCTAAAATATCACTGATTTTCAAAAATAAAAAATAAATATTTAAAATACTCTAAAATTGATAAAAATTTATACACATATTAAATACACATAGATTAACACTATTGTGAAAAATCAAAAAAAAATTAAAAAATAGGCGTATGCGCCCGAGAGCATACGATTGAGGTCTGTCAAAAAATTGATTTCTAACATCTTTGTCGTCTACAAACTGAGATGTTTCGAGAACAGAATCATGCCAATATTTTTCCCCACAGGAAAATGAAACAGCAATTTTTTATAGTACAACAGCTAATTCGTTAAGACCGAAAAAAACCTATTAATCTTCCAATTTCGTTAATTTAATTTATTACATTTGCATATGTATATTTAATCAGGGAGCCATATTTTTCGGTTTCCAATTCAGTGAAACTAGCCAATCCTATGTAATTGAATCACTATAAAAAAAAAATTGCTTCTTGGCAATCAAAATTTTCCTGTAAAAAGACAAAATTTTGATTATTCAAAAAAATCATTATCAATAGTACTCGGAGGTATGTGTCATATGGTAATGGCTAAGAAGAATTTTGGTTGTCAATACTTAATAGTTTTTATATTTTGTCAATTAATTTTGTAAGTTATGAAAGCATTATCATAAATAAATAAAATTTTTCTCACTTATAAAAGTGTGTGTGTGTGTGTATGTATATGATCATAAGTAAGAAAAGTTTTCCAAAAGATTTTTTTTTTTTTTTGATAAATTTCCATAAGGCTTTTCGGTTGCCCAGAAGAATTGTCGTAAACCAACTATATCGCAGTCAAGTCGTGGAATTATACTCAACTTGTTGTCTTGAATTTATGGAATAACTTTTTGTGCAAATAGTTTTACAAATTAGTTGTTTCGGCATCTCTCTTGTTTGTTTTAGGGCGCGTTGGACAATGAGTATAAAATGTCAAGTTAAAACTTTTTAATATAAACTTTTCACCCTCCATAACTACTATATTTTTTAATCATTTTTTTCACATTTTCCTATTCAACTACCCTATTTTTCAATCATCTCTACATACTTACATGTAAACTAACCTATTTATTTTAACTTTATCCTCTTTATTCTTTGTCATTACTCCTATCATATCACATTATTTGATAACTTTTACTCTCTATAATTTTTTACCAAAAGTTTTATCCATTCTCAGACACACCCTTAGTTACTTAGTTGCTGCGTAAGAAGTAACAAAAAAAATTTATATATATACGTATATACATCCACAATATTTAGATTCCGCACCCAAATAACAGGTTCCGTGACCATCTGCCTAAGGTGGCCAATGGATTGACAGGAAGCCGAACACACTTACACACGTGCCGCCGATTTTACAGACTACGTAAATTAAAGTCATTTCGGAATAAATTATGAGAAAATTGAATAAAACCGTTCCCAGTAGAAATATAAAATTACGACGGCAAGATACGGAGGAATTCAATAACGCCACTTGAGTTGCCCGTGGGCAATAGCAACCCCGCATCAGTCGCATGATGTATTGATGTGACCGATGCAGTACGACGGCCAACGAACGTAAGACGTTCGCTGCGCCATTTGCTCCGGAACCATGTTGCGGGGAAAGCAAACTTTTTTTTTCTTTTTTTTTCCGGAGAAAGACCCTGGCTCGACCACCCGGGAGGCAGGGACATGCGCTGTCCCAGGTTCGAGCATGGGACCGGTGGGCGACTTGCGCCAGGTGCCTGACCACTACGCCACTGGGGCCGGGGAAGCAAACTTAATTCCCAACTCTTTCCGGCATTTTTGAAAAGTTATCTCACCTATGTAATTATTCTGCTCTTTCTAGGCTAAGGCTATAAAATAATAAGGGTGTGTTTGGTTGGAGGTAAAGGGTGTGTTTGTTTAGGGTAAAAAAGTGTCAACTAAAACTTTTCAATCTAAAACTTTTCACTCTCCATAATTACT
>JAXCLR010000050.1:14656238-14685865 GCA_035584095.1 Annona squamosa
TGAAAAAATAATTAAAAAATAGAATAATTATGGAGAGTGAAAAGTTTTAGATTGAAAAGTTTTAGTTGACATTTTTTCGCCCAAAACAAACACACCCTAAGCGGATATTATTGATCATGAATGAAGCTAGATCCATCAGATAGTTGTCCTATAAATTTGGAGAGCAATTTACAAATATACTTGGATAATTTGATCATAATTGCAAATATAAATATATTTGTGAATGTACACAAATCAAGTAGATATATTTACAATTTATCTTTTTATAATTTGTAAAATATATTTATATGGTTTATATGTATTTATAAATATAGTAATGCCTTGACGGAGCCGTGACAGCGTGATTATATATTTGCAGTCACGATCAAATTATATTTAGATTATTTATAATCTTTGAAAGTGAGTAAATTTACAATTATGGTCACACTATGTAAGAATATTTGCAAATTATATTTTTTATTCGTAGATATATATATTATGACATCAGATATTACAACAAAGTACATTCGACTCTCACATAATAGAGTTGATTTTCTCCGAACACCTCTACACTAGGGAGGAAACCGTAAACACCCGCCAACGGAAATCAAATTATGTTTGAATGCTAAACAAACAGAAAAATTAGCAGTTAAGTGGTTTATCAAAGGTCCAACCCAAAACTTGGGATGAAATTAAATATTAGTTAATTAATTGATATTACGTTTATGAGTGGTCCAACCCAAAACATGGGATGAAATTGGATATTAATTAAATAATATTATTAAATGATAGATATTTGGTTCGCGAAATTTCATTTTCTTGGACAACTGGAACGATCAATTGAATAAGCCCAAAACTGTAGGCCCCGCATTCATTCAAGTGATTAAAATTCATTTTCATGGCGTGGACTTCAAACCCAGTTCTAGGAAAGCAGCCCTGATTGGGACTTAAAAGTTGGCTTTATAGCAGGACAAGCTGGCATCTGAGAGTTTAACAGCATTCGTGCAAGTTGCCTTTTGATTTTTCTCTTGTTTTATGTAATTTTAAAGGAAGACGTCCAAAAATATCTTGGGTAGGGGGAGAAGAATAATATTTTGTGTTATTTTTCTTTTTAAAATCGGATGTAGTACTCTGTGGCCCGGATGGCAGCTGATGGTCCAATCCAATGCATTGACCAATAAGCAAGGGGATGAGGCTTATTGGACTAAAATGATGATTTTTGTTGTATTTGTTGTAACTTAGACAATACTAAAAAATTCAGCCCCAAAAGGAATTCATTTGGTAATGTATTGGATTTACTTTCAATGTGTCGTTCCTATAAAGTTATTTGTCAAGAAAACATTGCTGCTAAATTGATAATTTGGACATAAATTGACCGTATTGAGAATTTATTAAGATACTCCACATTATAGCGATGAAATTATGATTCATGGGGTTTTCGCAAATTAACCCAGTAAGTATGCACGAGTCACAAACTGCACTTTGCGAAATAGATCCTGTAAGTTCTAAATTTTTGCAAAACAAAAAATCAACATATATTAGAGGCTGTTTCGCCTGGGGTTTATTACCGCATAGTCCTGTGTAAATCAGAAGTTATCAATTTGGAGTACAAATAGTTTGGATCAAACAGGTCCTCAGATTCCTTATCATCGAAAATTGTAATAATTCTGCTATAATACTAAGAGTCCCTTCGAATAAAGTTGTAAGAATCAAATCCAACCAGCCGATCTTGAACGGGGAGAATTAAGCCATTTAGAAATGGCCCAGAACCGGTCGAAACGACGCAGCTACCACTTTTTGCTCATGCGATTCCTCCCGTTCGCATCATCGTGTATCTAAAATTTTAAAAAAATCCCCTTTTTTCTACGGGTGTGCATCATAAGTAATAAAATTTTTTTATGAAAAGATTTTTATATAAAAGTTTTTAAATTGAGAAAAAATGATGTAATATAATTAGAGTAACAATGAAAAATAAAGAAAATAATGTTAAAATAAAGATGTTAGTGGTATGAATAGTTATGTAGAAATGATTGAAAAATAGAGTGAATGTTTAGAAAGATATAAAGAAATAATTAAAAAATAAAGTGACTGTGGAGAATGAAAAATTTTAAATTACCATGTTATCTTCTCTCTCCATTTTTCTCATTTTCAATTTTGAGCAGCATCTTATCTTCCCTCCGCATCCAGCTACTTTCTCTGGCACCGATAGTCATCCTTTTCAAGTCGTCTTCTTTAGTTATGCATGGAATTTTTCAAAGGCAAATGAGCGCCTGCGCACAAAATGGCCTTTTGCCACAAAAGTGCAACGTTGCAGATCTGCTCTGCCTGAGGAGTGGGGACAGCCGGCACAATGCGCTACTAGGAACGCCAGTAAAAAAACCTAGGTTATTTGCATTTTTGTCCCCTCTTAACTATACATGTTTGCTTTTTTACTTACAAATTTCGTGTATTTACTTTTATAAGTTTGCCTCCTTTGCCTTTTAAACCCCACCATTAATCCACATCAGTAAACGAACGGAAAATTTGTCAAGAGCTGCCATGCAAACTTTTTTAATAATAATATTGTCCTTATGGATTTTCTGAGGGCGATTTTTTTAAAAGATGCAAAGTTTCTAAGGGAGAATTTTTTAGAAAGGCTTTTTTTCAAAATAACGACGAATGGAAGTTTGCCAACCAAGGAAGCGTTTTACGAAACTTTGCATAAATTGGCGAGTTTCATTAGTCCGTTTTTCATAGATGACAACCTAGTGCGAATTACAATTCTAACAGTCACTTTATCAAGAGCTTAAGCGGGAAAAAATTCAATTGGTTTAGAACGTGTTAATGAATATGATTGGTCAAGATTTTAGGAGAAGGAGAATTGACTTTGACGAAGAAGATAGGATAAAAAATAAAAAAATAAAAAAAAAATTCAAATTTCTAAGGAATGAGTCCACTCAGCTCGACCACAATAAAATTGTATTGTCTGTAAGTTTAAGTTGACTTATTTCATAAGTCACTCATGTTCATGAGTTGACTCAACTAAACCATATAAATTATCTTAACTGCATATATAAGTCAACTCATGAGTTGACTCATGACTCAACTAAGTTATAAAGGCATTTTAGACTTTTTACTTACAAATAACAGTCGTTAATTAGGAATTTTGACAGCAGGGTCTAAAATGCAAAGAGAGTAAACTTATAGGATTTACAAAACAAACACACAAAATTCATAGACCAAAAAACAAATATGCATAGTTAAAAGGACCAAAACACAGAAAACCCATAAAAACTAGAAGTATGAGGAAGAGTTCACACCGCAGGACGCTCCTGAGTAAAAGCCTATCGATACAATTACAAAATTACTGACATCCAGGTGGACCGCTTTCATTATTTGTAATACTTTCACAGTCATCAATAGGTGTTCCACATAATATAATAAGACGAGAGAGATAAAAGGTATTCATTTGGGTTTTATTTTTAATCAGTCATTGTTTGTGTCTTCCTTATTAAGTCTATTCATACAAAATAAAATTTTTAATTTAAATCTTATTTGTTATATTATTTTTATAAATAAACCTTAATTTTTATCTTATTAATCTACCATATATTTTATACAAATTGTCGCCACAACAGCTTAATCTGGTCTTTACAAACAGATGAACCAGTTCAACCCAAACAAGTTCGTGAACCGGTTCAGTTTTCATAACATTACCTTCAAAATATCTAGTAAGTCATAAAGTGGTTGAAAATCTCAAGCATAGTGAGACTTGGGACGTGTATATAATTGCGGATAGTTTGCATCTATGCCCATGAAGTTTGCTCATGTTACATATCCATGCTTCCAAATTCCAACTTGCAAAGTTGCACACGTCCAAAACAACTTTATCATTAACTCAGAGGTTGGGTGTGCAACTCGATTAGGGTTTACCTGTCCCCCGACCACCCCAGCCTCTTTATCAAGGTTGGATCAACACAAAAATTGGGTTAAAATTGGGTTGTGTGAATGAATTGCTAAATAGGTCTGTAATGGATTGAGGGCATGATCTTAGGCCATCTTCACAACTACAGCTAAAAATGAAACTTTGGCGAAATATGGAAGAAAAGAACACTGACACCTCATTGAAAGGCTCAAAATCAAATCTTCTTCAGTTCCAGAAAAGAATTTTTGACATTTAAAAGGAATATGCTACAAGTTCCAATCACTCCATTAGAAGGCTGGAACATTTGGAAATACAAATTTCAACTCCCAACAGAGAATAACTTGTCTTTCTAACCTGTAAGAATGAAAAATTGGATAAGAAGAACTAATAATGAAACCAAGTTTCATATCCAGCACAAAATGTCCATGTCACAAATGTGGATGAGTGACAACAAAAAATATGTTCATCAGTCATGTTGATGCAACATGGATGCCGTCTCACAAATGTGAATTGATCAGTGAATGTAGCAACTGATATAAGGAATGAGAATAGGATGTCTGTAATTCAATCACTTAACTTGCAAAATCCACCCGGCATTGATGGCTAGAATCACAGAACTTACATGACAGAATGATAATCGATCTGGATCTGGTAGGAATCTATCACACATATTGAGAACATTTGGGCACTTGGTAACAAACTCAGATATCATACCTTGGCATCAGACGCTTTGTTAAAAATTCTAGCAGTTGAAACAATTTTAATGCCACCATAATTCCTTTTGCGAAGTACGATGTAATCAAGCATGCAAAACGACAGCCCTCAAACCATTTGCAGAACTTGAACATGTGGCTCAGCCAAACATTCAACCTTCTCCAACTCAACCTTCTTCCTGCTATCATATAAACATTCAACCTTCTCCAACTTAACCTTCTTCCTGCAATCAGAGACAACATGCCTGTTAGCATTTACAATGCCATAAACCCTTTTTTGTACTGACTTCGCCTCTCAAGTAAGAAGACTAGTAGTAACCAATGGCATTGCCGTGTATAACCCAGGTGCAAAAACCCATTTTTTTATAATTTTTTTAAAAAAAATTTATACAATTGTTTGTCTATGTGTAGTTAACATGTGTATCAATTTTTACCATTTTTGGATACTTTTACATTTTTTTAATTTTTTAAAAAATCAAAAAAAATATCTACAAATCTTCAAAAATGGTAAAAATTGATGCACATGTTAAATATACCTAGATTAACAGTTGTATTAAAAAAAATTAAAATAAGTGAAATGCACCCGGATGCACTGAGGCTAAATGCACCCAGGTGCATTCAATCAGCTCCAATATAACCTAGCAACGAAGTCAGCAAAATATAAGCCCCAAATTTTCCGCAGATTATAATAGAAAACTAAAATGCACAAGCTAAATTACTTCTGCATAGTGTTCAAAATTGCTTGAAAATGAGATCATACAAACCAAAAGAATAGAAATGAAAATTTAAGGCCCCCTTTGGCGCTGCTGAAAAACCAGTTCTGCACTCATGATGGAAGCGATATTCTCGTGCTTATCCCATATGCGCCTTTTCCCACTTAATTTGCTGTTAATGAGAAGAAAAAGCCTTAATCTATCCAAAGTCCAAACAACCTTTTGAATTTATCATATTAGCTTAAGGAAAAGCATAGAAGCCCTCCAAAACACATGGCTAAACGAAGCCTAAGTCTGCTTCCTAAAGGAGAATGCACTTCTTACACTTGCTCTCCTTCACCCAATTCTAATATACTGAACCTCCCTGCAGTATTGGCAAACCCAGTATTTCTATTGGGCAGTTAGCATTCTTGCATGACACTACTGACTGTTCCGTTAGAGTGGAATAGTGAACAACGATTCATGTGATGCTTACTTCTTTTCTGGAAGATTTAACTTAGATACAATTAGAAATATTACCAAATACTTTTTTTTTAATCAATTTAACATTCACTTCTTCACCCCAAGGGCCATTTCCAAGTACAATCAGAAGATATGCAAACTGATCCTGAGTTACTCTGCTTCCATGGCCATTCCCAATGTGGCAACATGATGGGCATGGACCACCAGTAGGCGTGGCTTGGACCCATATCTACTAAAGTTACTGGACCACAATAAGGCACATATTGTGTGGGATGTAAAATACAACAAGAACACAAACAATGGGTGTGTTTAGTTGAAGATAAAACTTTTTTATGAAAAGTTTTCAGGGTAAAAGTTGTCAAGTTGATAGAAAATAATATGATATGATAGAGATAATGATGAGGTATCAAGAGAATAAAGTTAAAATAAATAGATTGATTGCATGAGTAATTGTACAGAAATGATTGAAAAGTAGAGTTGTTTTATAGGAAAATGTAAAAAAATAATTAAAAAATAGGGTAGTTATGGAGACTGAAAAGTTTTGGTTAACATTTTTTATGTCCAACCAAACACACCCAACATTGGCTACCAGATATCGTCTAGGACACCATGTGCTCATCCATATTTTCAATTAAAATAAAAAACTTATTGCTACCTTCTATATGTTAAGCCTTTATAATAATGAAGGTGCATTCAAATCCACTTAATATGCACATCAATCTTGCCTCTGTCAGACAAATGGTTTGGCCAGCCACACTTAAGTTTTTCCATTGTTTCCTACGATGTTACAAACCTTAATTTGTCAAGCTTGTCTTCTGCAACATCATCTGGTTCCAGTTGTTAAGATTTCAGAATCAAAGCCTACCGTCAGGAGGCACAGATGCATGGGCATAGCACATGTCAACCCACACAAGGGGCACAAGCATGCATCATGCTTGCATGCACATTAGAGAGTTTCATACTCTTTTGACGACGCCCCCCCCCCCCTTGCAATAAAATAACTCTGCCAGGGCATGCTGTCCTTTTGTTGAGTGGTTCTTTTAAATGGCTATGTTTTTGAGTTGTTCAATAATCTTTTTAACAGAGGGCATGTTTGTTTAATACAAAAATTTTTCAAGCCAAAACTTTTAACTCTCCACAACTACTCTATTTTTTAATCATTTTTTCACATCTTTCTGTATAACTATCCTACCTTTCAATCATTTTTACACAGCTATCCATACAACCTATCTATTTTAACGTTATTCTCTGTTTTCCTCATCATTATCCCTATCATATCATATCATTTTCTCCTAATTCGAAAACTTTTAATCCAAAAGTTATATCACTTCCCAAACACACCCCAAATATTTGCGAGTTCCATGACAAATATCTTTGACATAATTGCCACATACATTTTTATTTTTAAAAAAACTATTGAAGAACTAGGATATTTTATTCAATTAAAGTCATTTCAATAGAATAATGAAAACGACAGAGGTGTGAGCTTTCTCAAGTTGATACCTCCAATTTAGCTTTAGTGTCTTCATCAAATGATTTGCAGAGAATCTCATAGCTTTTCTCAATTCCCATCTGCACTCAAAATGGCAGAACTCCCAAGTAAATTTGTTTAAATGAAAAGAAAAATTGCATAAGTTTTCAAAAATCATCTGTTATGCAATGGCAAAGATGAAGCATACCAATGGATCAACTCTGGATGGCGAAATTGACGAAATCACATATCTGCATGCAAGTTATTGTCAACCCCACAATTAAAATTCTATAACTTGAGGAGTTTACACATCTCATTCCATCTCCACACAATAAGAATTAAGAATCATGAATGTTTTCAGAGAATTCATGATAACATGGCATGCGTATGCACCAATTGCAGCCATACAAGATGGACAACCATGACAAGATTGTTGATTAATAGAATATGGTCATGTGTATGGGAGAGATGGCAATTCAAGCAACTTACATCTTCACTTAATACATAAGTCAGCAACTCAATGGGTGCACAAGGAGTTTTCTAAATAATGGTACTCTCAAACTGGTCAGTAGGTCCAATCTAGTTGGCATGCATGCCCTGAGCCTCCTTTAGATCTCACTTACAGGCATCTCATTCAGATTGTACAAAGCCCAGAAAACAGTTTTCACCTTAACTTGGTCATATAAAAATTCATGGCAGATATGTTGGCTTTTTGAACCGTCAGCATCACAGCACTCATTCGGTTCTGCAGAAGTAGACAAGCAGGGTTTAGTTCCTAACGAGATTCTGAACATAACAATCTGATATAAAGCTGATACCAGAATCAACATTCAGCATGGAAACGAGAATCTCACAAATGTTGACTAAAGAGGTCAGGCCTGCAGGTTTAGCAATGGCATCAAACACCCAATTAATAACAAAGAAAAACCTCACAAGCTAAAACATAAAGGTCATGATTGGTAAAACAGATGGGAATTAGATACACGATTAGTTTCCTAAAAATTTGACCCATGGGGTCTTTACTTTTAATTTGGCATATGTTTTCTTTTTCTTTGTTCATGGGAGCATTCCTTTCTATTAACCTGATGAGACATAAAAGGGGATAGTTACGAACTTCCAAGCTACCACTTTTGGCCATAAGGTGGATAACTGTCCAGGCATTCTAGATCAAATGCCCAAGCAAGCTACTCAAAGCTTCTAGGGTTGATGCCAATCATTAAATGGCTGTCGGCAATTTGGATCCAGTAGCCTGCTGCCATAAGATCCATGATGATACAGCTTGGTAACATGCAATGCGAAGAATTGATTAGAAATATGAAAAATAAATGTTTGAGAATGTGAATACATGAAAAGGTGGATAAGTTGATCTGTTAAAGAATTTTAGAAAAGAAATTCATTACCTTGCGGGCAATGAGCTCAATCAATTGCATTAGAAATTTCCCTAGTCCCCTCCTTTGAACACAATGCTCCAGCTGCAGCTCATAAACATACACAACAGGTACCTCTTCCTCTACAATAAAACGATATTGTACAAAACCAACAACAGGATCACCGCCTCCATCCCAATGGCTGCAAGTTGTACTTTCCTGTGTCCCCAACGAAAGGTCTTCAGCACTTGCTTTTGGCAATTCTCTAACAAAGATATATCGTGCTTCTGGAGCAACCATTTCCCTCCGCTTTACTTTCTCCTCCCTTTGCCATTCTGGTCCATATGACCCCTCCATGTTAACCTACAATTCAGACTATTTTTTATGCCTAGCAGACGAACAAAGCATAAAGCATATCCTTGATGGACATACCATAAAGTCCCTTCTCAGCCATCCCTCGGATGTCGTTTGCACATTCAACAGCATCCAGGTTGTGGCCAGTCGCATCAGCGAGAGTAAAAGACCCCATATTGTCCCTACTAAAAATTGGGACATGATACAAAACCACCATTTTGACATGGAAAAATTAGCCACTTTATTCATCTCTGATTTTTTGTCTGGGATCATTCAAGCATTTAGGAAATGTCTTGCACAATTTGAATTATGGACCCATGTTCATCTTATCCTTAAAACCTCATTATCTGTCACTCAGTAAAAAGATAAAATTGTATTTATCATAGATAATATTGATTTTGTTGAGAAATTTATCAGTAAAACAGAAATAAAATAGAAAATACAAAATTAAAAATGGAAGAAAAATGCATGATAGATTAAAAATATATATAAATATACGTAAAGCAAAAAAATTACAAAATAAATTCCATATTATAGTTATATAGACATAAATATCCTTTTACTTGTCTTTAAAAAACTTGTAAGTGAAATAGATTAGATAAATCACGTGTCAAAGTAGTTCAAGAATAGATTTATCATTTGCTTCATCTAATAATTTTGATACCTTTATCTAAGAATTTTATTTTTTTAAAGAAAACTTATTTCGTTTTTAAAAAATTGTAAAACAAAATTATAAAATATTTAAAAATTATATCTTAGGGCAAATTTATTATATTTCTCTGTTTTCATTTAACTATTTTAATACATCTAACTTAAATAAGATAATATACATGAATTTGAATTTTGTTTCTGATTCAGGACCACATCATATGCAAGCCCCGTATGGAGATATTTAACTGAGAGTCAAATTCTAATTCAATCAGAATTGTGAATTCAATTCGTACATATAATTTCTCCATCTTCATTATTAGACACATTTTTTAAGATAAAAAAATATTTTTAAAAATTTAAAAGCATATTAAAATACATGTTTATCAATGGTCTTTTATATGACAACGATTTTATGGATAAATTTGTAAAAATTTTGATAAAAGCTCAGATAACATTGATAAAAACTCAATATTATTATAATAACATAAGATATTATCCTTAAAATGAGAAAAAAATAATATTTCATTTTCTATTAAAATGGGACAAATAATATTTTGTTTTCTAGCTTATCATTGTATCACTATATGCCAAAAAGTGATATTATTGACAATACTATAGCTGATTTTAACAAGAATCAAAACACTGCATTGACTAACACGCACTCATTCCATCTATAATTGGGAAAAAATGATAAATTAACCGCCACCCAGCACTTAGGAATTGCGATTGATTGAAATTTAAAGCGAAGGAATTTTTTTTACCTTAAGAAGATTCTGAATGTATCGCTTCATATGTGAAGATAGATGTTCTCCAAAACCAGACTCCAAGTATACAGACAAACCTGGAAATTAAATGAGAACATGATAATAAACCATTTTTTCTTCTACACCTTTTACTTACCATGTGCAAATTATCTTGACATGCATCATGCAAGTGAGACAAATAGAGAAGATGGTTCATTGAAAACCTCTACCCTCATAGAAAGAGATTTGAAAAATTCAAAGGATATGAAATGAAAACAATACAAATGAAAGCTACAAATAATACACATTGACAGTGAGGATTGAGGAGAAATCAAAGGACTTCAACCCTGGTTAACACATTGACAGTGGCAGCTTTGGACAGTGCAGGTGATCCTACTATGACTAAGTTCTTCTTTAAGCAGTCCATATAAAATTAAACAAGAAGAAAGAGATAATATTGAACATCACATCCTTTTTACTTAATTCATAACTTCTAGAAACTTGACCCAGTACTATCTGTAGAATAAGCTTAATCTTTGTCCTCCTCTTAAGACTGGTTTATTTGTGGACGGCTTGGAACTTCCAAATATGGCTAGGCACAACCTTTAGCCTTGCAACAACTTCATTTGCAATATACTCCTGCTTTCCTTGCATTGGTTCCCTCTTCCCTTTTTCTATGAGCAGAATATAAATTTAAACATGGGGAAGGATTAACCATTCATTTCCACATCATGCATTCTTAGAGAGCAAGTGGTGGACTGGTTTTCAAACATTAGGCAGCTACCCACTTCTACATCAGAAGGATGAGGCAAGTAGTGCCTATCTGGAAATTGTACAGGGCATAATTGAGCAATAGAATTAACCTTCTATGTCCTCACACAAGACTTGCAATTCTTCAGATTCAAGGATGAAACCAATGGATATTTGAGTTGGGGAGTACATCTTGAAAACAGCATTTGCATATTTGAGTTAGGAACTGCAACCTTGTCTAACCTGGCTGTATTTGAGTTGATCCCATGTCACAGCTTCCAGATTTGAGTTTTCTTCACAAAATTTGCACTAGCCTTTTGGCCTTTGCATGCCAGAGTCATAGTTATAGTACTATTTCATGATGCCTGAGGATGATGCCTCTCATTATATTTGATTTCCAGGGTAACAAAGTTAGTGCAAATTTTCCATATTTGAGTTGGATTTGTGCGATTGGTGCAACCTGGTAAATTTGAGTTGGAGTTGCACAATGGGTGCCTCCCTTGTGCATTGAGTAGGAGTTATGAAATCTGTGTGACTTCTTTGTATATGATTTCAACTTGCATAACGTGGTGTGAAATATGCATCTTTGAATTTCGACAGCAATTAATTCCAACCTTTGGTTCACAATACTGCAGCAATTTTTCCCTACTGGGGTTTGCATAAAACATTTAGATTTTTAAATTGAGTTCCACAGTTGGTACAATCCACACGTGAACTGGAGTTACACCAGTATAGCTACCACTAGTGAGCCTGGTGCAGAAATCCTATTTTTTGCAACATCTTGCTAAACATATTGAGCCTATTGGTGGTTCTAGCCCCACTTTCTTCCTCCCCAGGGACTGAGGTTCAGTACCGCTCTAACCAACCCATTGTTTCCACACATTGACACAGTGCAATCAACACATGAACTGGAATTATACCAGTAAAGCTAACACTGGTGACCCTGACCACAATTTTAACAGAGGGATGTGTCATTCAGAAGACATCAAATCGCAACCTGGCATTGGACACTCTTTTAAGAAAAGATGCTTTTAGCAATCAACTTAGGCAACAAAATTTGTTGAGTCATAGTAGGGGATACTGGACACTATTACTGCAAAATCCAAGCCATTTTGCTTCTCTAGACCTAGACTTTGGTGAATTTTGTCGTCAAAAGACATAGCTTGATGTAGGGAAAGATGATAAAACTTAGTTTATATGTTAAATACATCCTATATTAACAAGTTCATGGGGTAGGGGGGTGGGTTTTAAAAAAAAAATTGAATAGGTCTTTTAAGGTGGGCTAAGTAATGGCTTACTTAGCCCAAGTTAACAGGATCACTTCTCACTTTTAATTTCCAAGCAGTTTAAAAGCATGCTAGTTATAAAATGTCTAAATCCTGTAATCATTTGAGTCATCCCTTCTCCAAATAGAAAACCACAGGACATGGGGGCTGTGAGCCTCAAGCAGCAACGGCAGCAAGGCATGAACAGAACCTATTGGAGATTTCTGTAGATAAGACGAATTTGAAAACAGCAAGCATAAAATATTGAGAAGAAAAAAAGGAATCTCCAAAACTTCTTAGGGTGAGAATTCTTTTGCTTACCATTTCTATCATACTGGCGGAAGGCTGAGAAAGAAGCCAAATGATCTTTTTCAGAACATGCAGCTTTTATAGCTTCATCAATTGCCTTTTTCTTCTCTAGTACCTACAGCAGCAGCAGCAGCAACAACAAAAATGTTCACATTGACTGTCACAATAGAAGTCATGAGAGTTGTTATGAATGTACTTTCAACCAATAAGGTTCCTTTATGATTAAAATTAGATAGCCCTATTCAAACAGAGTGAATAATAGTAAGTGATGAATTCTCCAATCACAGAGAGACAGTGCGCAGCACCCATTAAGGAAGCCAACACTATTCTCGTCCCAAATTCATCTTAGTGTCCATCTTGAAGTAAAATTCATAAAGTCGGCAGTCAGCCACTAGAAATACAACTAATCACTGGCAATGAAAAAGCTTGTAACATGTGACACAGTGCAATGTTGGATAAAAATAGCAAACCCATTCATAAGTGCTCGTAGAAAGGCCCAGTGAAATCTTACGATTGCCAACCACACATCATATACCCCCATGATCATCAACTGTTTTCTTATCACCTGTTCTCTGCCTAGCAAATGCGAATGCACCTCATTAATGACGGACCAAGCAAAATCCCCCATCCATACACCAGGTACGTCAGATTGTTCAAGCCAATGGGTGGATAACAAGTGGGGAATCCCAAATTCATATGGCAATTAATCTATGGACAGATTTGAACATCCAACACAGACAAGATATTGAGAGCCGGCACGAGACTGCGCTCTGCAATCTTTTGCAAACATTAGCTTTGCGGCCGTTTTCCCATTCTCCTACTAAAAAATGCAGAAGATTGGGGTCATCTACAGATAAAATCAGATGGATATCCTTACAATCTATCATCAAGTGAGCTTATATATCCATTTCCAATGGTCTTGGAGAAAATATCCATTTTTTCCAGGAATCGCCACTTTCCCTCTCCGTTCTGGCGGCACTGCTGGCAACCGTGAAACTTCGAAAGATTCAACTTTCAGGGGGCTAATTACATTGCAGCATGTGGAATCCAAACAGATGCACACATCAAGCCAACGAGGGTAAGAATAGAGAAGGGTGCAACCGATGAGAGGGGAAGTGGGCTGGACGGGATACCTCTTTTCTTTTTATCTTTCTCTCTCTCCTGTTGGGGGAAAGTCTCTTTGCTTCCATGCCTCCTGCAAGTCTCACTTTCTCTGCACTCTCAGCAACACACCGTCATGAGGGATGCTTAGGGAGATATGGATCGTTTTCCAGTCGTGCTCGGATTTCGTTTTTGGTCTTCTTCGTTCTCCACTACGGGGGCTTAAAGTGGGTTTGGGAAGAAAAGCTAACGCTCTCGCACACCCGCAGCAGCACCTTCTTCTCGCGCTGCAGTGCTTTAACCAGGGGTGTGCAGTGTGCTGGACTGCAGTGCTTTACCCAGGGGTGTGCTGGAAATTTGTAAAATTTTTAATGAAAAATTTTAAAAAGTCAAAATTGTGAAATGATGTGATATGATAAAGGTAATAATGAGTAGTAAAGATAATAAGCTAAAATAGATAGGTTAGTTGTGTGAGTAGTTGTGTATAAATGATTAAAAAGTAGGGTAGTTGTATAGGAAAATGTGAAAAAATAATTAAAAAATATGATAGTTGTAGACACTGAAAAATTTTAGATTAAAAAGTTTTAACATTTTTTAACCATAGCTAAACATACCCTATAAAAGGCATCCCCTACTAAAATTGTATGAGGACAAGATTACCATTTACGTGAGAAAATTTTTTTAATAATAATTTTATACGTTTAAATTACTATTGATGTTAATTTTATCAGAAATGGAATTTTTTTCATGAACCAGATAAAAACAATAAGTTATCGTCCCCGCTGTAACTAACTATATCTTTTATTGCCAGATTTTTTTTCTACAACATTTTCTCTTGGGTTGACAAGAACTTGCGCTTAGTGTTTTTTCTTTTTTTTTTTTTTTAATAAAAATTTGAGCAGAAGTGGTTCTCGATATGTACAAATATGAACAGTGCGTTGAACTTGTATATCAAAAATTTAGAAATTTTGGGTGTATATATATTTTTCTGAATTTCTAGAACGAAAAAGTTGTTAAGGTATCTAAGTAATTTTCATCTTAACAATGATTGAGTTTTAAAATTCAAAAATGTATATACCAAGATCATAAATTTTGGCAATTAGGGGCAGTGTACTTCACGGCGAACATGTTTACTTGTAGCATAGGGTTCAACCTTTCCCACCTATGGTCTTCCCAGGCTGTTGTAAAAGTTAATAGTTTCCCTGTAGTCACAGAAGTTTGTAAGAATTTTCACTGTTGTTGTGAAGATTTGAAATATATTTAATTGTAATATTTGATGTTTTGTTGTATATAAAAGATAAAAAAAATTATAAAATTTTATAGATGAACTAAATAACTTGTGCTACATTTTCATTTCATTGAAAACAAAAAATTAAAAATTATATGAGCTTAGGAGTCCTCGCCTAAGATTATCTTTTTCTTAGGTCGTTGCCTTTGTATACGGGGCTGTAATTCATCATATGTATATATAGAGAGAACTTTTCCTATATCAAAGTTGCATTATAATTAACGGTGTATTTGACCTAAAATGGGCCCCACATGTACTTAAATGTATTAATATTTTATACAGTCATTTATCTATATATAAATTTTATAGCAAATGATTTACATGTTGAAAACATAACTTTAAAATTGTTATTTACATTAAACTATTTTATTACATCGAATTTGTATTATTTTCAAATGAAATCCATATACATATCCAATTGGCATGAAAATTGATATGGTGATAGAATACATAATTTTAAGTACAATCGGTAGAGTAAATTATAATTTTATGATCACATTATACCCATTTTGAGATAATTACACCATAATTGTAGTGCAGTGAAGTGGTACTTATATTTTTTATACATATATAAACTATAAAGAAGATTGTTTCGGTGCAGCGCAACTGCATTAGAACACCAGCGCAGTTGCCCAAAAAATGAGTTCTACACATATTAAAATGTAATAAAATTTTATACAATCATTTATCCATATATACATCATACTTCAGACAATTTAGATGTTGAAAAAACCGCTTTAAAATTGTTATTTATATTAAACTATTTTATTATATTAAATTTGTATGATTTTCAGATGGTTTATAAACATATCTGATTGACATGAAAATTGATACGATAATAAACTACATTATTCTAAATACAATAATAAATTTTTATTTTGTCATCATGCGTAACTCAGCGGTTGCACTGCACTTGATAATTTCTTTTATACATGTAAGCCAGTCATGGCACTGAGCGTCACTTTTTTTTTAAAAAAAAAAAAACAAAACAAAACAAAAGCGCCATTTCGTTAATATGGATATGTTCTGCAATCATAGAACCGTATCAACCAAAAACTTCGCACTTTTCATACCTGCCATATTTTGAAGTCATTTATTTATATCTCGCCATACGACTATTTCACTTGTAAATCAGTTTTTCACAATTATTCACACAGTGATCTTATATTTTGATTTTATTATCTTCACTCACCGTTACCTCCATCATATTTGATTGCTTCTTCCATTTTTAAAAATTTTGTATCATATATTTTTCTTTTAAAATTTTGATCAAATGTCAAACATACCCTAAAACAGAAATAATTATCCACGACCTTGACACTAGAATAGCTTTAACATAACAATGTTTAACACACATGACTTCCACTAAAATAAAATAACTCATAAGCGAATATGAAATTTTAATTTCATATGTTCTTCTATTGTGTGTTTATGTAAACGATAATAAATAAAAAGGAAATGGGAATAGAATGGATATGGCATGTGCAGAGCAGAATACAATGTGGATAAATAGGACGGTTGTATGAAAATATATAAGAAAATGATTGATAAAATATGATTAAAATATGGAGATAAAGATGATTGAAATTGATGAATAAAAATGAAAAAAATAAAGTAATTATATGTTGACTTTTACAACTGTTTACTTTTTCTATTTTTTCCATAAGTTAATTTTATACCCCAAAGTGCACTTAGCTTCGGTGCACATATGTACAAATATTCGCATTTTTTAATATTTTTTAAAAATTATTTTAAAAGAATATTTATCTAAGTGTATTTAACATATATTTCAATTTTTATCATTTCTGGAGATTTTTAGATATTATTTTGATTTTTTTAATTAGTGGCATTTTAATAAATAAAAAAACAAATGTCCAAAAATCTACAAATATGTTAAAAGTAATATATATTAAATATACTTAAATTAATAATTTTATAAAAAATTTTAAAAAAGTTAAGAAAATAAGTATTTGCAACAAGTACACCAAAACTAAATGCATCCGCCGCTGGAAATCAGTTTCCTTGTTTCCGGGCACAGCCACGAGTGTGTGTGAAATAAATTTTAGCATTTTAATAAGATATTAAAGGCCTGCTTGGCCGTACGTTTTGTGTGCTATAAACACTTTAGTAGTTTTTGAAAACACTGACAGCTGATGATTGACGGGTTGGTCAAAAATACTAATGATAGAGTTTTGCTGCAAATAAATGCTCGGCAAAACGGGCCCCAAGAGCCCGGATAAAAAGATTCCACTGGCATCACCACAAAGCGGCGGTACCACGCCGGAACCTGATCTTATGTTTCCTGTAGCAGGCAACACCGCATTCCTTGAGGCACATGTATTTATTTTTTTATTTTTTATATTTTTTTACGAATTCGTTAATCTAAGTATATTTAACATATATACCATTTTTTATTTTTTTTGAGATTTTTAAATATTTATTTCAGATTTTTAAAAATTAGTAGTATTTTAGTAATTTAAAATTATCTAAAATGCCTCTGATTTTTTAAAATAAAAAATAAATATCTAAAATACTCTAAAAATAGTTAAAATTTATATACATATAGATTAACATTATTATGACAAAATTTTGAAAAAAAAAATTTAAAAATAGATATATGTACCTAGGAGCATGTCGTACTTAGCATAGGATCAGATTGTCGTACTTAGCATAGGATCAGATTCCGTAATTTTCTCCATTAAAAATTGATTCGTTGAATTCAATCCACATGTCATATTCATGGACGCATATCAGTTCATGTTATAAACATTCATTTTGGTCGGAAAGTTATACGTTACGAGGACACAAAATCATTGAGAATATATAACTTTTGATTGTGCGTTTAAGTGATGAAACTTTTCCTAGAAAATTTTAATGTAAAAGTTTCCGAATTGTAAGAAAATAATACGATATGATATAAGTAAAAATGAATAGTAAAAAGTAAAGTTAAAATAAATAAATTAAATGTATGCATAGTTGTAAAAAATAATTGAAAAGTAAGATTGTTATATACAAAAAAGCGAAAAATAATTAAATATAATATAGTTGTAAAGAATAAAAAGTTTGAGAGTTAATAACTACCATATGGTGCTTTTGTTTTTACTCAAAATTTTACAAGTTAAAATTCTTCCATCTAAAACTTTCACTTTTCGCAACTATTATTTTTTTAATTATTTTTTGCATCTTTTTAAATAACTATTGTGCTTTTCAATCATTTTTAACGACTACTTATACAACAAACTTATTTATTTTAACTTCATTTTTTACTCTTTATCATCACCCCAATATATTATATAATTTATTCTCATTAATAAAAATTTTATATTAAAAATATTTCACTCTAAAGTTTTATCACTTCTTAGACACAACATTTGAAATAATGATGTGCTTATTTGCATTAAAAATATATCATGCCAATATTTGTTATGGTATATTTCAGAAGTGGTAAAACTTTTATATAAAAAAATTTTGTGTAAAAGTTCGTGAATATGTAGAAAAATAATGTGATGTGATATGGACACTGATGAGAAATAAAAATAATAAAATTAAAATAGATAGATTAATTGTATGAGTAGTCGTGTAAAAATAATTAAAAAGTATGGTAGTTGCATGAGAAGACATAAAAAGAATTTAAAAAATTAGATAGTTATAGAGATTGTAATGTTTTAGTTGAACAATTTTTTGTGCTTACGGCATAGGTTCTAATTTTAAACTTTTCATTTTTCAAAATAATTTTGATTTTTTCATATTTTTTTATATAATTATTATATTTTTTAATTATCTATAAATTCTATACACAATTATTCATACAACTAACTTATTTACTTTTAAAGAAAAAATTGCTTTCGCCCCCGCGGCATTTGACTAATATTCTCCCTGTAGCGACAGCATTTCCGAAATTTCCGTCGCGCGTCAAGTGTATTATGAAATGTCGTTTTTGCCCTTATGTAATTAGTAACTGAGAACGTGAAACGGAGTCCCTCGAATTGTCGTTTGCGTTCTTTCCTAAAACCTTGGATTAGAATCCGGCCGAAATCCACCGATCTTGTCATCAATTCCTTCTTCTGCTTGGACACATCCTCTGGTGACCTTTCCTAATTGCTCTTGCATCTCTTTTCTTCCTGCTCAAACTCGTTATTTGTGCTATCCCTTTTCCGGCCTGCTCGATCGACCCTACCGGTTTGTAGGAAAGCCAGGGCCAACAGTGAAAAGGATATCTAGTGTCAGCATCCGTGAACAACAAGGTGAACCTCGTTTCTGTGCTGGTAACAACTCTACTTACGGCAATATCTTGCTTGAATATGTTCTGATCAGCCAGCATCATCCTTTGGTCCGTCATGTCGTCTACATGATGAATCACCGCCATCTATACATTTCACAAGACGCCAGAGTTATAGTTTCTGCTAATGGTGGGGATCTAATCCTGTGAAAACTGGTCAGCCAAAATTTTGTCCCAGCGCCCATTTAAAATGGATCGAGAGGCTGGCTGGGCATGTCTCAATTTTGTCTACTATGGCAACATTGTAAGCAGAAATAGCATCGAGTCCACTAGGCATTTGAAATGTTGGATAATGGATAAAGGTGGCCAGTTAATGTTCATCCGAGTTGATTTTTTAGTTCGATCAGATTTTTCTTTTCATTTATTCTTGTTTTCGGTTCTTGTCGATGAAGGGAATAACTTGTTGATTTTGGTGCTACTCTGTTAACGAAAACGAGTTGTTCAGAAACTCCGGTAGATTTTTCGCTAAATCGGATGTTTGAACCCCAGGTGATTTTTCACCGGGATAAAAGCAATTGTTGAATACGAAAGATTGGGCTTAGCAGCCACCTTGGACAACCACATAGAAATAGAAATGAACAACTAGGATAACCCAGCAAGCCAAGCAACAATCCAGAACGGATAACAAGAACAATTCACAAAGGGATACTTGGACAACAATTGCCAAAGTCGATTCAAATACAACCACAGGTCCATAATACATACGTACATGCGTATACTACTATCGATCATAACGATCCAAATAAATGATGGTAGTGATTATGAAATAGAAAGAAGGCAATGGATGGAAGAGTCTGCACCAAGCATAGACAACCATTGTGCTTTTGTCGCCTCTGAACGTGTTCGTAGTAGGACATCGATTGATAAATCGGAAGTGCCCCAATGATGTTCATTCTTCCTTCAGCTCTTGGGCAATTTCGTCATTGGCAGAAAATTAACCTATGCGACGGCTAAACCCGTTTCATTTAACTGAGGGCGGGCAACGACATGGGTGTGGGTGATGACGGGTGAAATGGTAGGACTCAGGTCCTATGCTCCCGAGAGCATGTAGTGCTTCGGGCGCATAGCCGCATACACATATTTTATTTATTTATTTTTTAGAAAATTTTTTCATAAATTTGTTAACTTTAAATTACCTAAAATGCCACTGATTTTCAAAAATAAAAAATAAATATGTAAAATACTCCAAAAATGGTAAAAATTTACACAAAGATTAAATACACTTGGGCTAACAAGTTTATGAAAAAAATTTCATTAAATAAATAAATAAAATATGTGTATTCGCTCGTGAGCATAGGATTGAAGTCCGAAATGGTACGAGTATAGAAAAAACTTTTAAAGCGCTATAGGTATAAAAAGAATACTAGTTAAATATCATGCGTATAAGGGAATTTTCTCTATTTTTAACTTTTTTACTTCTCATTCTTCCTTATATCATATCACATTATTTTCTAAAATTTTAAAAAATTTTACTCAAATAATATTTCATCCAACCATTTCATCACTTCCCAAAATACCATAAATAGCCAATATATAATATATAATAGGCAAAGAGTTCCAATTGAATGCTTACTTAGTGCATATGATGCGCAAAACCTTTATTTGCTTATTCTTTATAACCATGATAGCCCTAGTTAGATCTTCCACCACACGTAATTCGAAGAATTTTGAAATTTATTTAGCATTCTGTTTTGATTTTAAAATCAAAATAATGGGCATGAATACATGCTCGCAAATAAATTCACTATCTATTTCCTCTCAATTCATTGTCGAAAATTAAAATAAAATATCAAATGAATAAATTTTTGAAAATCGTCAAAATTCACATTGAAAAATATACAAGTGGAGCAAACATATTTACTAAAAAAACAAAAAACGAAAACAATTTTCTGGCTGGACTCATTGTTAGCATGATGCTTCAGGATTGGCACTCTTGGAATTAGGTTAGATACTGTGAATAAATTTTGGATAAACCCAATAAAATAATGAATTCGTCAAAATATTATAATATTCTAATGGCTGTGTGAATCGATATATTTAGACATAATATTGTATCTTCTTGAACAGCGTGACTTATATAAGAATTTGATTAAGATAAATTTTTTTGAGCAACTCCTGTGTAACTAAGTTACATAAAAGCAATTCTATATAACCCAGTTACGTCGAAGCTATTTCATATAACCCTCTCCATTTTTCAGATTTTGATGTTTGATAAAAATATTTAATATATTCATTGTATTTAATATCATTTGTTTAGCTAAAAGATTAAGTTTCATCAAAATCCAATATATGCATAAGCTACATTTGCTAAAAAAAAAGTACATTCAAGTGAAAATTAAGAAAAATACTTAAATAAATTCACACACATATATATTAGAAATAACAATATTTAATAGAATTATCCACATATTTATGATATTTTAGATATTTTAGACATTGAAGATAATACTTAAAAATGATATTTAATATTAAATTATTTTATTATATTGATCGTACATGTTTGTAAAAAGGGCTCGTATACAGTGATAGTAGACAAACGAAAGAATTTTCATGATAACACAAATGAATGCTTGTAAAAGGGGCCTATATACATTGATAGTAGATAAATGAAAAGATTTTCATCATAATAGAAATGACACTAAATATAATGAATAGAGTGAAATTTTCATCGATTAATTAGATGTTCAAAATGAAATGAATTACATAAAAGAGGGGTTTCAAAGGAGCACTCTCTAATTTTATTATAATAGTTTATAAAATGATACCAACGTTTCGTTTAGAAATATGTAAAGAATTTTTACGTATCTTTTAACATGATTATACATTTCAACTACTTAATTACTCAACTTTTTATTACTATCTTTACACTATAATCATTTTCATATAATTAATATATATTTTATCTTTATTATTTTTATTTATAATCATTTTGCGTGTTATATCAACCATTTTCTTACTTTTAAAATTCTTAAACATTTTTCTCTTTCCAAACGAATCGTAAATCATGAGTAGATTGGATTTTGATTCTATCGTAAAAAGTAAAAACAACGTAAACCATCTCATGCTTTTTTTAACCGTCAAAGCATGTCATTCTAAGCAAATATATTGAGGGATGATTCAATGGAAATGTTTGCTTAAACTTTTTTTTAGCACTAATGTGGGGGCCAAGCATATATTCTTTCTATATATGAAAATTTTTAATTTGTATTTTTTAGAAATTTTAAATTGTGAAAATAAAAGATCTTCGAGTTCATGAGTGGATTTTTTTATTTTTATAATTCAAAAATGCTTATATTTTAAAAATATAAATTTTATATACAATAAATACATGTTTGCACTCACGTATCGATGACAACAATTTTTAAATAATTTTTACAAATATGCTTAAAAGGTTTAACCAATATTGCATCAATGTTCTCAAGTTTGTCAAAATTATAAATATGTTCACAAAATCTGCATAAAATTGCTACAGGGTCCCTTTCATTGGGATGCTATTAGACTTCTCCATAAAAATGACGATGATGCCCTCAAACATAAATAATGAACTTGCAATTTTTTCAAATATTGTAGAACAATTACTATTTCATTATTTTATATATGTTTACATATATTATTATTTTAGATTTTTTTGCAAATATGCTTATAATATTTTAAAAAATTGAAAGTGTATTGTTTGGCTTGAAGATCAATATCATCATTTTACAAAAAATTCTAATGGTGTCCTAATAAAAATAACTCAATTGTAGATTTTATCCAAACTTTATTGATAGATTTACAATTTTAGCGAATTTGGAGATATGAATGCAATATTGTACAAATATTATAAGCATATTTGCAAAAATTTTATAAAGATTTTCAATGTAGATGAACCTTTGCATGATAAATAAGTACAAATAGATGAATATTTAAAATGGTTTATATTTAATAAAATACCAATTAAAATACAAATTCAATGGAACACATGTTACGATTCGTTCATCCAGTCAAGTAAAATGAGAAAAATAAGCTGTGGATTTTTTAGAATTTTAAAAAAGTGCTTTTGGATAAGGAGAAAATTCATCCTATCCTAATTCCATCTCTCTCTCATCACATTCGTTGTTCCAAGACCTTCAGCCTCTCGTGCACATTATCATTCTGTGTTGCCCGCTAGTGAGTTGGTAGGGCTGTTGATCAACTTGCTATTTTTTTCTTCTGCGATTCTGATCACGCCCTTGAATTGCCACCCGTTCTCCACTTTGAAACGTGAAACCCGCCAAGGCTATTCAACCTAACGCTTCTCTGTCATCCGGAGTGCCAAGACAAACAAGTTGGTACGTATATTAAACATGCATTAAATGGTGCCGGAAGGAGACGCGTCCGCTACGCGATTCTTGAATTGAATTATTGTGAATGTGGGAAATGTTACATTGGAAAGTGGAAGTCTTTATTGGTTACGATGATAGAGATTCAATCCAAAAATCTGGTATCATTCGAAACACGCAATGATTATATTTCTACCGTGACCATCCACACCGATTCCGTTCCTTTTTTTTTTTTTTTTAAAAAAGAAGTGGTTTAAAAATATTGAGAGGCTAAGAGAGAATCTTTTTAAAAAGATAGATTAATTTTTTTCACTAGGGCATTCATATTGGATGACTACATACTGAGTGGAGGTATACTGTTAGGTAAAAATAACAAGAACACTATTATGAATCTTTAGTGATTTATAACTCGATTTTGGACAATGAAGATTATTCCAATTGATTTCAAGATATCCCTGAGTCCCATATGAGGGGGTCACCTACTTGGGTGCACTTAGCCTTAGTGTACTCGAGTGTATTTAACTCATTTTTTATATTTTGAAAATTTTTATATAATTATTAATCTAAATGTATTTTACATATGTATCAATTTTTGCCTTTTTTTCAATATTTTAGGTATTTATTTTTTATTTTTGAAAATCAATGATATTTTTTGTAATTTAAAATTACTAAAATGCTAATTATTTTCAAAAATAAAAATAAATATCTAAAATACTCAAAAAATAGTAAAAATTGATACACATGTTAAATATATTTAGATTAACAATTGTATGAAAAAGTTTTAAAAAATTTTAAAAATGGATTAAAGAGGCTAAGAGCGAATCTTTTTAAAAATGAGAGATTAATTTTTTTTACTAGGGCATTCATATCAGATGACTACATACTGAGTGAAGGTATACTGTTAGGGAAAAATAATAAGGCCACTATTATGAATCTTTAGTAATTCATAACTCGATTTTGGACAATGAAGGATATTATTTCAATTGATTTCAAGATATCCTCAAGTCCTATATGAGGGGGTTACCCACTTGGGTGCACTTAGCCTCAGTGTACTCGAGTGTATTTAACTCATTTTTTATATTTTGAAAATTTTTATATAATTATTAACCTAAATGTATTTTACATATATATCAAATTTTGCCTTTTTTGAATATTTTAGGTATTTATTTTTTATTTTTGAAAATCAATGACATTTTTTGTAATTTAAAATTACTAAAATGCTACTTATTTTCAAAAATAAAAATAAATATCTAAAATACTCAAAAAATAGTAAAAATTGATACACATGTTAAATATATTTAGATTAACAATTGTATGAAAAAATTTTAAAAAAATTTTAAAAATAAATTAAAACACCCGAGTGCACTGTATCAGCATCCTAATTTGAGGAATGAACAATTCCTGTTGTGTGTAAGAACAATTCCATAAAAAATAAGTCAACCTCTCACTCTTGTTATGAGCCTTTTTGCACCCACTAATTACAACAAATCACCCGTGTGAGTCCCTCTCATCCAACTGTTGCCCTTTGCACGGTCATAGGTCAAATTTGACTATAAGGTTGTAAATTAGGTCAGGTCGACTCGACTAGTATAAATACAACTGTAACTTACTTTATAAAATCTTAGTTAAATCTTACTTTAAACCTTATTTTCATACATTAATTCAACCTTATTTTAACATTATAGAAATCAGTTCGGTTCGAGTTAGAAATGGAGTTAATAAATGAATAATAATTAAAAAGTTTGCCTAATTAAATCTATTTTAAAATATAAATTTATATGAGAGAATAAAAATTAATCATTTTATATGAATATTTTCCAATTTATGACTTAGATGATGATATAATTGCTAAAAAAATCTTATTTCAAATCAATAATGTCTAGTTAATTTTTATGTATTATATGCTAACGTAAGACTATTTATTAATAATTTATTATATTGTACATTAATACATGAAATTGGGTTGGGTAGATTATCATCTAATTCACTTTTGAAATCGGGTCGAGTTTTTGCTATAAAATAAAAAAATGAGGCAAATATAACAACAATTTTTAAAAGTGAGAGAATTAATGATGTAACATGATATGGCATGTGTAACAATGGTTGAGAGTGAAAATAATAAAAATAAAATAGATAAGATAATTATATTACAAATGTGAAATAATGATTAAAATATATTAATAAAATTATAGACAAATTAGATAATTAATTTATCAAATCATATCAAAGTTTGTGAAAAAATAAATGAAAAAGGTTATTCATCTTACAAAACGGGAATAAAATACTAATGTAAACAATCCATCAAAAAAATACTAATGTAAACCGCATAATATACTCTTACAATCATTATATCAGCAATTTATGGAAAGGAATCATTTATTACTTAGGGTGTGTAAGAAGGCTTCACGCCTACAATTAGTTTTAATGTTTAAATTTTTTTATTAGTGCATATATTTACATCATATATCAACCTATATTAGAATAAATTTCTTTTTAAATGGAGACCACTAGTCCCAAAATATTAATAGAAGAGACCATAAGAGACCATAAGCTCTCAAATATTAAAGGGAAGATCATAAGCTCCCAAGTCGCAGCAACCAAGATTCCATACCCGAACTCTCCTAATAGAGGCAACACCCCTGACCACCTACCCTAGCCAAAGGTGGTATTTTTAAATATTTTAAAAATCTAAACTATTTATATTCATTCATGCACATTTATTTATGATTCAAAAAATTATGTGCATTACAAACTTTTATATATTATATACCTATAAAAATTATGGAAATTATATATTGAGTCCCTATTTAGTGCACTCCGTGCACTCAAAGTAAAAAAAATTGTAAAAAATAAAAATAGAAGGGGTGCAATTGAGTGCACCATGAATGGGAGATTTTATATATGTATTTTCTTTTGAAACATGATATTTTTAAAGTATTCAATAAAAATTTATTTTTGTTGAAATGATAAATAAGATAGGCTAAGCATAATAATAATCTAATAGCGTATTTGGGAAGTGATAAAATTTTTAAATGAAAAGTTTTTTGAATTATAAGAGGTGAAATGATATGATAAGTGTAATAATATGGAGTAAATAGAATAAAGTTGATATATATATATATATGCTAGTTGTACGTGTAGGTGCGTATCAATTATTGAAAAGTATAACAATGGTATACAAATTGGTGAAAATAATTAAAAAATATAATAGTTACACAGAGTAAAAAGTTTTAAAGTAATTGTGCGTTTGGTTGGACAAAAAAATTTGTCAACTAAAACTTTTTCAATAAAAAACTTTTCATGTTCCATCACTACCATATTTTTTAATTTTTATTCATTTTTTCTATATAAAATACCTTACTTTTCAATCATTTTAATACAATTACTTATGCAACTAACATATTTATTTTAACTTTATTTTTTTACTCCTCACCATTACTTCAATCAATCACGTAATTTTCTATCAATCTAACAACATTTACACCAAAAATTTTATTAAAAAAGTTTTATCCCTCGCCGAACATGCCCTAAAAAGTTTTGATTTGAAAAGTTTTAATGATATCTAAACATATCTTGAAATTTTTAAAAGTATTTTAAAATTAAAATCCAAGCATATATGGAGTGTTTGCTCTTATAGTAAGTATTGAATTATTACTCGTAAATAAGATTAGAATAATTTAATATTTAATTTCATTAAATTATATCAAAACCTCAAAAACTATACATGATTTTTTTTTAAATTGATGATTTGTTAAAATGATTATTTTCACATGACTTAAATCAGAGATGAAAATTAAGGCGAACCGACCTGATCTAAAGCAACATTTTTTAAGTTAATATATTAGAAATTTTAACTTAAATTCAAAAATAAGGTTGGAATTGATCAATCATGTTTCGACTTGAAAAGTCTTGACCTAAATTGCATATATTTATTTATTAAAATTATAGGTATACTTTAAAATTGTATTCTCCTTCTTTAAAAATCTTGGCTTTATTTATAATTAACCATATCAATAATATAAGAATTAATAAGAGGCATTTGCATGTATATATAACTATCATGCATAGTTGAAGTTTATACAGAAGTGGAGAAACACTTGCAGGAAATACTATTATTTTCAGAAAATATTTTTAAAAATGACGAAATTCATTAGAAATTAGGTAAATTTATTTTAATAAAATTACACTATATCTACTAACATTATGTTTTAGCAATGATTTTTATTTCTACCAGTAAGTAAAATGTTAAAATATATAATATTTAGATTTAACAAAGTGTATTTTTATATTCGATATATATATATATTAAAACTATCCTACTTCTTTACCGACCAACCCGATATTACTTAGAAGTTTGGGCCACACCTATTGTAAAAACGAGGTATGTTGCTACTTCCATCTTCAACTTAAATTATTCAAAAAAGGAAACAATGGGATAATGCCATTGTCGACATCCCACGTGCTAAGTATTAATCACGTTTAATTCTCTGATCCAGGCTCGCAAAAAAAAATTTATTGGTTTTTGATAAAGGGGTATTCGACAATCCTTACAACTTTTCAAACAAAACTTTTTACTTTCCATAACTATTGTATTTTTTAAATTATTTTTCACATATTTGTATACCAGTATTATACTTTTGAATCATTTACACGTAGCAACTTATATCAATTAACTTAATTATTTTAACTTTATTCGTTTTACTCATTGTCATTATTCATATTATATTACATTCTTTTTCACTAATTCAAAAATTTTTCATCAAGAGTTACATCATGTCCCATAGAAAAGCAGCATATTTAAAAGGAATTTTTTTAAGGAAAAGTTTCTAAATGAAAAAATATGATATAATAAGAGTAATAATGATAAATAATGATAATAAAATTAAAACAATTAAGATAATTTTATAAAAAGTCATGAAGAAATAATTTAAAATAAGATAATTATACAAACACATAAAAATAAAAATAAGATAATTACATAAGGAAAAACTATTAGGGGATGTTTGTTTGTACCAAAATCATTTTAAACTAAATTTTTTAATTTAAAACTTTTTATCATCCATAACTACTGTATTTTTTAATTCACTTTTTCATATACAATTACCATATTTTTTAATTATTCATACGCAACTACCTATATATCTAACATATTTATTTTAATTTAATTTTATCTAATCTTATAATTACCCTTATTATATCATATTATTTTATTTTATTTCAAAAGTTTTACATTAAAAATTTGTAATCAAATGATGTATTTGGGAAGTGACAAAATTTTCGGATGAAAATTTTTTAGTGTAAATGTTGTCAAATTGATAGAAAATAATGTAATGTGATAAAAGTAATGATGAAATGTAAAAAGAATAAAGTTAAAATAGATAAGTTAATTGTATAAAAATAATTAAAAAATAAGATAGTTGTATAGAATGATGTAAAAAAATAAATTTAAAATTAAGTAATTTTGAAAAATATAAAAAAAATTTTAAGAGTGTGTTTGCCAATTGACAAAAAATGTTAGTTAAAGCTTTTCAATCTAAAACTTTCATTTTCTACAACTATCATAATTTTTAATTATTTTTTCATATTTTCCTATACAACTACCATATTTTTCAATCATTTTTATATAACTATCCACACAAGTAACCTATCTATTTTAACTTTATTCTCTTTACTACTCATTATTATCCTTATCATATCACATCATTTGATAACTTTTATTCTTCAAAATTTTTTATCTAAAATTTTATATATTACTCAACACACCCTAAATTTCTTCAAAACTTTTTATCAAAAGTTTTGTATATTACTCAACACACCCTAAATTGAAAAGTTTAGGGTGTGTTTGGCAACAACAAAAAGTTGTCAATTTAGGGTCTGTTTGGTAACGACGAAAACTCCCCTCTTTCTGTAAAAGTTTTCAAACGGGAGTCGCAAATGCAAAAAGTAGTCTATTCATGCTTTTCACTGCGGTGTCAGT
>JAXCLR010000050.1:14685965-14700343 GCA_035584095.1 Annona squamosa
AAAAATGATAAAACTTGGTTTATAAATTAAATATAATTAGATTAACAAGTTTATAAAATTATTTTTCAAAAAAAAAATAAAAAAATAAATTTTTTGACCGGTCGGAAATCACCGGATTTCCGACCGGTCTGAAATGATCATTCGGCAAGCAAAAAACTACGCTCGGACCGTTCGGTGAACACGAAGCGCACCATAAAAAATAAAAAACGCTGCGCGCGAAGGGAGATTCGAAATTGCAATCGAAAGGTCTGGCGTGGCTATTGGCCGGGGCCCTGAGAAAAGCGCAGGAGATGGAGGAGGAGCCCTCCATCTTCTCCATCCCTCATCAAGTGCGCCTTCACGTGATCGAGTTCCTCATCCACTCCTCTACAGTATCCTCTGTCCCCCTCTCTCTCCCTCTCATATTTGTTCTCTCGTTCTCACTAGGTCTCATTCCATTTTTTTTCTCCTCCCTATACAGCAATTGCATCTGCTACCGGTTGTGAAGTACACGGCACTATCACTTTTCTCCGAACGATTCTTCCCATCTCTGCAAAGGTACGTGAAGCAAATTAAAATACCTATGTTCTACACGGACTTTAGCAATCCATGAATATTATCTCTGGCATCTGAATCAGTCGAAATCAATCAAATTGCTAAGTTGAAGCAGACAGAGTGCAGATCCCAGTTACACATCCGTTTACTATCTCATTTTTTGTTGGTATGAAGATAAGCATGATGAATTAAACACGTATCTAACATGCGCACGTTGCATCTCTGGTAGTTCGTAGTTGCACAGCGCTTGCGAAGGAGTTGCGAAAGAATACAGAGAAGATCGGTGAATGGAGAAACATTACTGTTCTGACAGAATTCGATGACGTGCTTCTATGTATTTCTAAATTTTTTTTACTTTATGACGTTTGACCTCGATTAGAAGCGACGAACATCCAAGCTCTCGAGTTGATTCTATTCCATAAACTCTTTGTTAGCGTGTTATAAATCCCACATGTGAAGGCCTCAACAAGCCTGTCATTTCAGGATAAAATTCGCCCACTTAGTATGGTAGTATAACCAGACTCACACGCATTAATTTCTGGCATGTTTTCCAATTTCTATTATGTTCATGTCTCTTAGAAAGTTAAATTATATCTGCTCTCTTAGTATCTTCAAGTGTCTCTGGGTTACTTTTATGTATTCAAATGCATTATGAAAGTTCATAGTGAATAATTAATAGGATTACGACCTCCTTCAAACAGGCATACTTATGGTTCATGATATGTCAAAACTTGGAGCTATATTTGGACAAATCTGCTTGCATGTCATCTGCACGAATTTTTTACCGGATAAAATGACTCCATGGTTCCTTTCGCACTGCATATTCCCTAAGAAGATATGAATTAACACTCTTTATCCTTTTTTTTAGTGTATTTTTTCCGGCTCTCAGAGTTTTCTGTTCTTAATCTATCTCCTCTCTCTCCTAGCAAACAATTTGAACTTCTGACGATGTCTTCTTTCTTCGTTTGTTCTAATTTATAAAAGAAATAGGAAAACAAGTCTTCTCCAGGGGAACAACTCAGGAAGCTGGCTTTTGCAGCCTCTGAGAGAGAGTAATTTACAGCTTTTTGCACTCATATCCATATGGATTTCAAGTAAGGTAAGATTCCAATTTAAAAGCCCAAATTTTCCCACTTATATGCCATTAATGTGTGAATAACTTCATGACACCATCTCTAATAATAATTTGATTATTGCACTGTCTTGCTTTCTTTTCTTTGGGCAGATGTATGATGCTTGCCCTCTATCTGTGAAAACTCTGAAGTCTTTGGCAGATAATATCATAAATGACCAGCATTTCACCACACGAGATTTTGCTGAAGCAGTAAGTCATGATAGGTTTGGAGGCACTGTTTTGTTATCAAACTGAAGTTACCTCTCATTGTTCGTTTCAAGGGTTGCCTCAGAAGCACTTGACTGGAATTTATTTGTGGAAGAAATGCAACTGCCAGTGCTGTTGCTTCCTTTTTTTTTTTCCCTTCTATTTATTCTAATGTGATTGCTTCCTTAATGTGCACATCAAGAGGGATAGTTCAGATTGATGATTCACAATTTTACGAAATTAGGGTGCAAATGATACACCATTTATCATGTGATCACATGATAGTGACTAACCAATCTACTTTGTTGTGCATAATATTTGCTGCAACCAAACACAATCTCAAGCATGTCTTGAAATCTGCTATATATTTCATTACTTGTTCTGGTGTGATTTCATCAATACACTCTTAAGCGTACCTCCAGAACCATTAGGAGACATCATCGACTTGTGTCATGATCCTTCAAGATTCAAAAGAAATTCTCTGTTCCTCCCTGTCCTTGCAGAGGAACCATGATTTGACTAAGCCTGCTGATTGAACTGAACCATGATTTGACTGAGCCTGCTGATTGAACTAAGTATTCATAATTCATGTAAATTATTGAAAAAATAGCATCATAACATCCTTTCATGCACTTGTGAATGTAATTATATTATTTCTTTAAGTTGTGCTCAAATAGTTGGAAATTTGGAACGTCAATGAAGAAATAAATGATGCCAACAAGTTAGGGGATAATTTTAGCATAAAGTAAACAAATACCAAATAGATAGGGAATGAATAGATAAATTTCATGACTATTATCTATTTACATATGGATTGCAAATATGCAATTCTTTACCATCTCAATCTCTTGCCAGATTCCACCTTATTCTTTCAACATAATGGAAATAGGAACAAAATATTTCTCAGTTTGTTTGTTTGTTTGTTTGTTTGTGTAAGGTCAAATTCAGTCATCAATTAAAGTGGCATAAATTAATCAGAGAAATACTCATAATCTCAATTACCATCATAGTTGTCAAAGGTGCAGTCAGGTGCACGCCTAGGCGCAAGGCATGCTTGGATGCACCCCATCTCCTAAGAGGCACTTGAGGCACACCCCTTTGATAAGACCCACCTAGGAATAGCACCAGGGGGTTTTATTAAAAAAATCCAGAAAAACATTTTTCAAACACCTAAAAAACATTTTTCTAAAAAATGATGAACCTTGAATCTCCTTTGCATTATGAATCTAATAATACTTTTGAATCATATAAATTTATTGAATTGGAATTTATAATTTTTATGTAATAGGTTTGAGTTATGTTTTTACTCTTGATAATTGTAATTTAGCATATACTTGCCTTTTGAATGACAATTCTGTTTTTAACTTAGTAGTTTTAGGCACTAGTTTTTTTTAATTTATAAATGTTATTTTTAAATAAGGTGCAACTTGCTTTAATAAGGCTCGCATCTTGAAAGTATGCCTTTGTGCCTATGCCCGAAGACCCCCTTGCACCTTAGTGCACCTTGAGCCTTTGCCAACTATGATTATGCTGAAATGCAAAATCTTGTCATGATTTTCAGTTGGTTAAGCTGAATATTTGCAATTCAAGATGGCTGTGTATAGATTGAAATTTAAAGACTAATTTTCATTTTTTAAATCATCTTCCAAGATTATATATATTTTCTCTATTCTATATCTTCTAGGGTGATTGATAGAAAGGCATTTTTGCACTTGTGTTCCTACAGGAGCTGATCTTTATGAAGGTAAATCTCATGTAGAAGAGGCAGTTTCTCAGATTACTCAGACTAAAGCAGGTGTTTTCAGGTGTTGAGATTTGAGATTGGTGCCTCAAACATTGCTTTTAATATTTTAGAAGAGCTTCTGATTCAGTTCAGGTCAGTTTTCATGTACATCTGTCTCATAAGTTATACAATATATTGGAATCCGCATTTAATCTGTTCCATTAGAGCTCACTGCTCTTTTAGTAACGAATAAGGATTTTAATAAAAGAGAACAAAACTAGTAGAAATGTCAAGGGTAAAAGGTGAAAAATAAAAACTGATGAAATTATTCTGAATAGAAATTTCTCAAAATCATAAAAAACATAGACATTCCACGTATCTGGATGAGTTCTAGTTCTTGATCATATGCAAATTGTACAGGTAATGCATAGAATCCTGTACATGAGGCGCCAGATGGGCAATTCAGACCATTTGACTTGAAGATTCTTACCATTCATGGTACTTGTGATTGAGTAATTATGTCAACCCTTCAACCATGGTCCACCAGTTGAGGTTGGATGCTCCAAGCTTTTAGCTTTGAGAAATCATCTTTTGTGGAACCATTTAATCCACAACTCAGGCCATTGAACCATGGTATTCAATTGTTGATTCCATATCGTATCTTGGGAACTATTTGAAATAAAGAAATACCAAGATCTGCTCAGCATAGATTTTGAAGATGTTTATGTTTCTTGAATTCATCCCTGGTTGGAAGTAACAGTTATTCCTATACATTACTTTCTCTTTCCATCATACTCAAGATTGTGCAAGAAGTTGCAATTTTTATGCATTCGTTCACCTATCACATACTATAGATCAGAATGATGTTAGAAACATTTTTGTAAATCCATGACAATGACCCTTTATGCTGCCTCATCCAAAATTATTTTACAAGTTTCCATTGTAATGTCAAAACACTGTTTTGGATCCTGCTTCAGTTCGTGATTAGAAATTTTTAGCTCGTAGGGTCTTTTTGGATTATCAAAAATGGAAGGAAATAGAATAGAAAAGTAGAGGAAGTCAATGATCCTTCTTGTTGCTTATTAGGGAAATATCTAAGACAGGGGAGACTTTGAACATTGGTGTCTGCAAGGATGTCATGGATCTTCTATACGAAACGGAAGAGACGTCAATTCTTTATACTGCTCCTTGTTCTCTTGCTGCATCTATTCTGGTATGCTCTCCTTATCCAGAGTTTTCATTTCGTTGGTTACTGTTGTTTCTTTTATAGGGTAACATGACATGCTTATTCAAAAGAAATATCCTACTTCGAAACAATTCATGCAGGGTCCACCTTTAAGGCAAACTAATCCATTCGTTTGGGAGTTAACCATTGACGAATGACTAATTCATCAATGGTGCTGAGTTATATGCATTTTAGAATTACTGATGGAGGAAGCATGGGCTTATCTTGCCTCCAATGCACTGCTTACTTGCTAGCAATCCATAAAGGTGGGTCCTACTTAGACAATCTTCTTGGCCTTAATAGAATATTGATTCAGCGGTATGCATCACCTTGATCGAGCAGTGCACAGCACCTCTTTGGTTATCAATGTTTCAACCTGTGCAGGTTGCTTCATACATTCTCACAGTTCCTAAGCAAGAGTGCGAGTTTCCTCTTCTCCTGTGGGGTAATATTTCATATACCTGATTTCTTTTATACATTCTTTATTTAATGATTGGCCGTTCATTGTTCTGGTATGATCCACCAGCCTGAAGTGCACCAAACCGGATCTGATCCAAAGATGGTTTGGTTTAATATGTGGTTTGGGTAAATGATCCTCCGCATTGGGCATGAGCTTAAATTCTTTCCTACCTTAAAATGCAATTTAGACCCAACTGATGTGATCCTACTAGAATTGGGTCCATCAAAATTATTTCGTTTGAGCTGAAGCTGGGCAATCTCTTGCGGCCCTTGCCCATTTACAGGCCTATAAGGCCACAAGAAACCCTTGTGTGTGTGTGTGTGTTTTTTTTTTATTCCAGTCCTTAGTACAGTCACCATGGGACGATTTTTGCACACTGTGCATGTCCCAAAATTGGAACTTGGGACCGGATGGGCTTCATGCTCACATGCCCTACCATTCCACCTCTGGTGCTCCTTTGTGTTAAGTTAATAAAAAAATCATTCTTCATTCTTCGACCTTCGGGCATTGAGGTAAATAATTGAAGTGGTATTCACTACGAATCTGTTATCTTCTATGTTTCCTGATGTTTGAAAATCCCACTATAAATTTATCAAATGAAATCATTAAGAGATTTTTATGGTAGGTTTTAAGTTTTCATATTCTTTCTAAAATACTCTTTTTTTAAATGGATATTCATATATTATATTATCTTAACTAGCGTTTACAATAAGACCATGAGATATTCTTACAATTTTAATAATAATTCTACAGAGATGTTACCAACCACTGAGGCAATGTCTCATTAGCCTTTCTAAAATACTCTACAAAATAGATATCTGGGAGTTCCAGCAGACACTGATAAAAAAAATTTTATATTTCATTTTGTGATGATCTTCCCAACAACATCCGTGAAAACAATTCTAGGGATACCCAAAAGAAACTGAACAGATCTAGATCTTCTAAGGCCGTCAAGTTTTGATATGAACGGATTCCAAGACAAATCATTCATTTGATCTAGAAAATGATGAATCCGTGATCAGGCTAATTAGTCAATTGGCTAAATTGCTTTTGAAACTTAGTTTTGTTAGATCAGTTCGTTGTTTGTTTGACAAAGTGCCCAGAACGCATGCTTCAATAGCATAGTTAGAGACTTGCTATCTTCACAGAGCCAAACCTAAATGGCACTAACATCCAACTCATGGCTGGCTGGCATGCTTTGGTACTTGTGGGTTTATAGAACCTAGATAGGCAGCCAAACTTCCTTTGAAAACCTAATGGGAGGTTCAAGATGGAAATATTAGTCAAGTGCTCTTTTGGCTCCACCAACCAAATGCGCCTCAAAAGTAGGAGAAAATAAAAAGCAAAGCACAGGAAAAAGGTTCCATGATCTGTTTGAAGCACCATCTTCCAAGACTGAGCTTTCAGGGCCCTGTTCTTGGAAATGAAAGTTATCTCGAGAAATCTTAAAAAATGTCAAAAAATTATCATCCAACCAAGTCCTCAAATCATTGTATAAGGTTTCCCTTCCCAAGCTTGCAGACGAAGTGGCCCACTGCACCAGTGGACAGTCTATTCACAAATTAGCCCGCATTATGTGAAGTCAATTTCTTCCTTATCCAATGAATCCTTACCTGCTACAATTATTAATATTCCCTTGTGGTGCCCCTAATCATTCTTAATAAGCCTTTAGACAATGGCAACTGATTCCAGGCATTGATGAGTGCAAGGAGTCATTCTTTTTGAGAATGGGCTGTAGGTACCACCTGCCTTGAATTCTTGTCAGTGTATAATCTTGTGGTAATCGTGATCTTAGAAATGATTAGACAATCTTGCTGTGTGAAAGGCAACAGGGATATCTTCTCTTGGATTATCAATTATGCAAGGGGTGGTTCACATGACAGATGGTTGTTGGCCTCGTCTAATCCAGGTTGTTGAATTAAATACCGTATTATTTGAGGGATATGTCTCAACGGAAACCATTTATTGAGATGATCGTGCATTTGGTGAGGGAAATGGTACAATGCAGTTTCGGAGGAGATGGGATCGGACCGAGCTAGGAGGAACCTTTACACGGGTTGCGTAATTGCTTGCATCTTAAATCTGTAAATGACAAGGATCGAGCAACCGGGAAACTTCTTATGGTGTTAAACGGTAATTGCTTGCATTTTAAATTAGTAAATTAGATTTTTTTGAAGTAAATGACAGGTTGATTCCGTGTACGTCAATGAAATACTAATGAAAACCCATAAGCTTGGAAAAAAATTAAAAAATATTATATTGAAATAAAAAGCTGAACTTTAATCATATATTAGGAATATTTTAAAGGTTATACCTACCCCATTTGTTCGTAATTACAAATATACTTATTAAATTTGAAAATTTTTACATATACCCACCGAGTATTTCATTAATTTTGAATACACCCAATATGATGGTCAGTAATGTTTAATAATTTTAAAATCTTAAAATATCATTAGTTTATCCGGCATTATACTTACTAAGTATTTCGTTAATTTCAAATATACTCAATATGATAGTTAAGAATGTTTAATAATTTTAAAATCACAAAATATCTTTAATTAATTTAGCATCCATTGTTATTGGTACCGTATTTAGACCGTAAAAACTCGTTTTGCCTCACTATTTCTCTCAAGTTGAATGGGTTTTTATTACACTATTTAATTTTTGCCATAGCTAAACAATTATTATTATTAAATAATTAGGGGTATTTTGGACATTTTTTTATGATGAATAATGTTGATTTTTAATTGTCCTTGACGAAATAGATATAGATGAAATTTTACCTGTATTCACTGAGTTTACGTGAAAGTTTTCAAATTTAGTGGGTATACTTGTAATTAAGGCAAATAAAGTGGAGATATTTGAAATTAATCCTACTTTTAAGTAAATAATTTTTAATTAAAAATAGATTTGGCGGGTTTTGAATTTCTGGGGATGTTTTTGTGAATTCAAGCCGCTGCCTTTTCTAAGAGTATATACATGGAAAAAGTTGAAAAGCTTAAACAGCACATTGGCAAAATCGTGAAACGATTTTAGTGTCGAGTGCAAATTGGTTAAGAGCCGAGGCGTGTAGCTTAGTTGGCACTCATATCTTGTTTTAGTGTTCGAAATTTCAGGTTCCACTCTTGAGGGAAGCTACTTATCTTCTACGTAGGAACTATCCATCCACTGGGCAAAAATATCGTAGGATACATAATCATCCAGTTGTACGTCTTAGTATTTTTTTTGAATAAGTATCGAACTGGGGCTTCCCCAATTAAATTATCGTGACGCTGGTTTCATAACTAAACAAATAATGTTAAATTTAACGAATGAATTTAATTTTTCATTAAATATTAAAATTTCAAATTCTAAGAGGATTATATGGAACCACTTTTATATAACTTGAGCTCCTTTCAAATATACCCAATATAATAATTAGAAACATTTAATAATTTTAAAATCTCACAATATCCCTAATTAATTTAACATTGTTATTGATGTCATATTCAGACTGTTAAAACTTATTTTGCTTAATTTTTCTCTTATGTTGGATAAGTTTCCATCATACTATTCAACTTCTGTTGTAGCTAAATAAATATTATTATTAAATAATGATGGGCATTTTGAATATTTCCTATGATAAATAATGATGGTTTTTAATTGTGCTATATAGAATGAATATGAATGAAATTTCATCCATACATAGTGAGTATATATGAAAGTTTTCAAATTTAGTAGGTATATTTGTAATTAAGATCAAATGAAATGATATATTTGAAATTAATCCTATTTTTAATCAAATGGTTGTAATTAAAAAATAGATTTTGAGGGTTTTGAACGTCTAGGGTATGTACATGGAAAAAGATGAAAAACTTAAACAGCAGATTTGCAAATCGTGAAACTATTTAGTGTCAAGTGCAAGTTGGCTAAGAGACAAGGCCTATAGTTTAGTTGGTGCACGTATCTGGCTTTAGTGTTAGAGGTTTTAGGTTCGAGTCATCCTCTACGTAGGAGCCCCGTCTCCTGCCATTCGTCGTACAGGTGTTATTCATCAACTGAGCAAAAAATATCATAAGACACATAATAATCCAATTATAAGTCTTAGTGCTTTTTTGAATAATGATCGTATCGGGGCTTCCTCAATTAAATTATCGTGGCGTTGGTACATTTTATTATTTCCGTCGGTATGCTGGTTATTAGGTTTCCGTTTGGGAATTGGGAACAGCGCACAAAAAAATGGAAAAAGTGGGCTTATACAATGTGAGAGAGAAATAATTTGAAATAAAGTAAAAAAAAAAAAAAAAAAAAAAAAAACTTTTGTACAAAGATGAAAAATATTTTATCAGAAAAAATAAAAATGGTGATTCAAATATAAATAATGAATGATAACTGTTGGTAATAGGCTAATCTCTATTCGCTCGTTTTTAAAGTTGCTTTTGAGCACCACTCCTGAGCGGAGTTAGGTCTAAAAGGTGAAAGCAGGGATTCGGCTTTTGTTTATCGGTTAAAAAAGTTCAAATCAGTTGGTAGAGTCATTTATTATCACCAATCCACAGCTTAAACTTGTTCGATCGTAGGTAAGTAGTTGCGCAACTGTTCGTTGCCACCATTGAAAGTCATATGTATTGTTTTGTAACGTGAGGGAAGTAGTTGAGTGAATATTTTGAGGTTTTTATCAAAATTTATGTTTAACCTAACCTTAAAATACCCATGAAGTATCAGAAATTTTAAATGTACTTAAATATTTTTAAAAAATATAAAAGTAACATGATAAGGACAAGATAAAAATAAATAAGGGAATTGTGTTGGGGTTAGCTCATAGTTTTGGAGGATATTAGTTTCTAACTAGGGGCAAATTAACGTAATAAAATCACCAGATAGCCTGTTGGCTGTACGATCTAAGGATAGGAACTTTATTTCGACAGAGGAATATTTCAATACTATAGCTACAGTTGGTGCCTTTAAAAATGAATTAAGGCCTCACTAAGAAAAATGATCAGACCGGTCTAAAAAAATATTCTTTTTATTTTTTTAAAAATTTTTTGCAGAACGGTTAATCTAGTCATGTTTAATCTATAAACTAATTTTTATTAATTTTGGAATATGCATATATTTATTTTAGGTTTTTAATCATAAGAGTATTTTAGTCTTGAATATGTGCAAAATCTATATACCTCATGAGATTTTTCAACAACTTCTGTCGTCTACCATGATTTCTCATTCATCTTTATGTTTTTGATAGGTGTTTATATATCCAGAATACTTCTATGAAATCGGGATAGAAGTGATTTTATGAAATCTTTTTTATTTTTGAAATGTTGATCTTTGATAGAAAATTTAATTCATTCATTATATTTAATATAATTTGTTTAGTTAAGAAATTAAGTTTCATCCTAATTCAATATGTGGGTAGGCCACATTTGTTTCAAAATAAGTACATTCATATGTAAATTATGAAAAAAGCATATATTCATTCACACATATATTAGAATGTAATAATACTTTATAAGATCATTCATTTACATATTATTGATATTTTAGATGATTTAGATGTTAAAAAAACTATTTTAAAGTTAATATTTTAATATTAAACTATTTTATTATGTTAATTTAACACGTTTATAGATAAGACCTATATACAGTGAAATTAAAAAAATAAAATGATTTTCAGGATACTATAAATGATGTGAGTGAATTTTCTGTAAAAATAAAGGGACTTTCATACAAGCATACCCATTTATATATTACATCATATTAGCTAATATCACAATAAAGCTCTATGAAATTCTTACAATTTTCTAAACACTTTCTTACAATATCTCATTCATTTTAAAATTTTCTTATAATATTTTTCCTACACCCCAATCTAGTAGATGCCCCCACGGAGGGGAGAAATACCCCACTAGCCAAGTACTAGAATTTTGCAAAAGTTGCAACCACTAAGGCATTCATTCGTCTTTTTCTTTTTGGGTATTTTCATATATTATAATCATCTCAACATTGTATTATTATTAGTTTTATGAGATATTCTTATAATTTTCTAATAGTATTCTATAAAGATCTACTAAGTTCTAATTCTTTTTAACAATATTTTTTAATTTTTCCAACTGGTGGAGCTGCCCCAAAACTAGGAAAAACGATGTCACCAACTAAATCTACTTCACGCCACGTAAAAATGTGGCTATTGCTAAACTAAGGATGCCCAGTGAGCTGGTGCTAAGGCAAATCCTTGTAACACTGAGGCAAAGTAGTGGCCTTATTCATCTTTATTCTTGAGATGAGAATTTAGTAGTTGCAATTTTTTTGATAAAAGGAATCACTCTATCCCTACTACCTTTCAATGTTGAGGGGAATAGGGATAGAGAGATCCACGCAATTCATTGCCTAAAAATTGTCTGTACAAATTTTCCCACGAATAGCAGTGGGAAGGTTACCCCACCAAGACTGATGGTCCTCAAAAGAAAGCAAAATTAATTCGGCAAGAGAGTGAGCGACAACATTTCTTTGCCGAAGTACATGATAATTCGAAAAAGAAACATTGTTAGCGAGGATGGACCTAATCTCATCAATAATAATACCCGCGTCGGAAGTAATGGGGTCCGAATTTGATATATAATTGCACAAAATGAGAGAATCGGTTTTGACTTGTGCACGGCTCAGCCCAAGTAGGAGAGCCCACCTAAGACCCAAAAGGAATACAGTAGTCTCCATGAAAAGCGGTTCCCTCGCCCCAGCCCGTTTCCAGCCGCAAGTTGCAACAAAGGCACCATGAGAATCTCTCATGACAGTGGCACATCTGAACTTACCCAAATTTGCATAGCTTCATGCATCCACATTAATTTTAACAAACCCCATATGCGGTTTGGACTAGCGGGTCACAAGGAGCACTCCAATAGACTCGAATTTGTGAGCTTGCTAGCACGCTTATGCTGGTGAAGGAACTCCGTGCACCAAGGTAGTGTATTTGAGAAATTTGGTTGGATATCCTCCTCTCTAAGCTTGTTCTGAAGATACCATACTCTCCAACAATACAAAATGAAAAGGGCGAGATCCTCGGATCTGTTCCTCTGCGAAAGGATTTCTACTATCTCTTCGACCAACATCCCTTGAACAACCATGCTCGTCGCCCTCCAACAAACCCCATGGTCCTAGCACACTTCAGAAACAAATGGTTCACATCTTCATTCTCATTCTTGCATAATACACAGCTTGGGTCAACCACAATTCTCCTATGACAAAGATTCTTTAGAGTGGGGAGGACATTTATGAAAAGTCGCCATCAAAAAATAATCACCTTACTTAGGAGTTTCAACTGCTATAAGGCCTTATAGCAACTAGAGCGAACCGGATTCACATCATCTGAGCACAGAAGTCTATATGCCGATTTGACCGTATAAGATCTATTCAGTTCGTGCTTAGAGCATACAATCATCCACACTCCTACAAGGAAGGGGAACCAATTTTACCTCTTGCCATGTAGCCTCCCTCACCGCCGCCTGAAGATGGTCTATTCTCCATGATTTTATTTCATCATCAATAAAATGGTAGACTCTCACATCCTCAAGAATTGAAAGTGGAAGGGGACCCGCCTTATCAATCTTGGACTCAAGCCAAATGTTATAAAAAAAATAGACCTGTTTCCCATTACCAATCCACCATTTGCATCCCTTAAGAATAACATCCCTTGCCTTCAAAATACTCTTCCAAGTGAAGGAGTCAGATGACTTTGCCTTGCAAGACCATATGTCTGAGGATGAGAAGTATCTTGCCTTAAGAACTCTATGACATAACGATGAAGTGCACGATACCAGTCTCCAGACCTACTTAGCAAGAAGGGCATAGTTAAATTTGTGAAAGTCCCGAAATCCCATTCCACCCGATCGCTTAGGCTTGCAAATGTCCTTCCATGCTACCCAACTCAATTTCCTTTTATCGTCCTTCGCTCCCAACCAGAATTTACTTAGCATCCCATTGATGTCATTACAAAATTATTTAGGTAGCAGAAAAATGCTCATAGTATACGAAGGAATTGCCTGAGCGGTAGCATCTCTTTTCCCCCTCACGAAAGCAGCTTCCCCTTCCAGCCTTGAATTCGGTTCCAGATACGCTTTTTGAGACCTTTGAAAATACTCGCTTTGGATCTACTAAGCCAGGCAAGGAGCCCCAGGTATTGGTTGAAGTCATTTCTAGCAGATCCCAATAGCTGGATCATCTCCCTCCTTGTCAGGCAATCCACATTAGTGCTGAAGAAAACGGTTGTCTTATCCACATTTACCAATTGGCCCGAGGAGTCCGCATATTGGTTGAGGATGTCCAGAAGTTTCCTTATGTATTGCCCCTCCGCCCTGAGGAAAATGATTGCGTCATCTGCGAATAACAGATGAGAAATCATCGGTCCATGCTGATTTTGTCTGATGTCGTGAATAGCTCCCCTAGTGGCTTCATAGGAAATCAACACAGAAAAACCCTCAGCACATAACAAAAATAGATATGGAGATAAAGGGTCACCCTGCCTTAGTCCCCTTTGAGGTTGGAAGTATGATGATTCAAAACCATTGACATTTACACGGTAATTGACCGTGGAAATACAACTCATGATCTAGTTGATCCATATGTCACTGAAGTTCATGGCCCTCATTATGCGTTTGATAAACTCCCATTCAACTTTGTCATAGCTTTTGACATGTCCAACTTGATAGCCATATCTTGTTTCTGCCCTTTTTTGCGCCTTCGTAAGGAGTTGATTGCTTCATAAATGATTAACATGTTATTAGTGATAAGTCGCCCCCAGAACAAAAGCACTCTGCTCAGTACTTGCAATTAATGATGCGGCGTTGGTGCTCGTTTTTAGTTACCTGTTCGTCAGGCAGCCTCTTTTCTAATGGCAGGATTGCAGGGACATGTTAGACGCGCCGGATGGCGCGCACATGTTATTGGCACGTGTGAATGATGAGAGACTCATTTAGTGGTTTCATGGACTACCGTCGCCATGTTAAATGTCTGAATTATTGGCTAGTGGGTGAAAAGCCTAAAACACAAGACTGGCCCGCGCATTTAGGGTGTGTTTGTTTCACATGAAAAAGTGTCAACTAAAACTTTTCCATCTAAAACTTTTCACTCTCCATAATTA
>JAXCLR010000050.1:14717309-14735189 GCA_035584095.1 Annona squamosa
AATAGTTATGAAAAGTGACAGGTTTTAGATTGAAAAGTTTTAACTTGACAACTTTTCTAAATTGCCAAACACACCCCTTATATGCTAAAATATGTGATTAGACTCCATCTGAGGAGCTTCTTGTCAAATCTAAGGAGCTTGGAAGTGAATAGTGATGAGTAACTATGGGTTATATTTTAGTGTGATTAATCGATTAGGAAAATCATCATTGTATTGGTGAGTTAACTTAATAGGTGATTCTTTGAATTGTTTAGACTTTTCATGTTGTGTTGGCTTAATATGATTTATACGTGTGAGTAGCTTAGATCTCATAAAAGACTTAGATTAACAATCACCTTCGTAAATAGTATGAATCTATAATAGGAAGAAAAAATGCAAATAGGCCAATAATGTGTTATTATTTGATTGTTGACATTATTTAAGGGCTAGTGATAATATCATTATAACATGTACATGTTGTGAACTAATACATTTAAATTTATATTACTAAATACATAATAATTTTGTAGGGTCTAGCAGCTAATGCTAATTTGATTTTAAACTCTAGATCTCTTACACATTGTCAGAATCACATGCACTAGTGATAAACACTTAGCAATTCAAGTATTGACTAATATTGTTTATTAAGAATGCTTCTATGATATCTTTTTTCTAATTTTAATATCTCAATGGTTGATGCAAAATTTATTTTATTTATTATATTTGACGTCATTTTCGGTATCTTAAAAATCCTTTCGTTTATATAGTATTACAGTGCACAAGCTTCATCTACAAATGTGTAAAATTAATATAATAAAATAATTAAATATTAAATATTAATTTTAAATTATATTGTCTATACTTAAACCGTTTAAAATATCATTTATATGTAGAAAAATGATTTTTTATAAAGTATTATTATATTCTAATACATATACAAGTAGATTTAAATATTTTCATAATTTATATTTGACTATATATTTTTCGACAAATGTAACACATGTACATATTTGATTTAGATGAAATTTTATTTTTTAGCTAAATAAATAATATAAAATACAATAAATGAGTTGAATTTTTCATTAACGATTAGAATTACAAATCTTAAAGAAATTACATGGACCACTTCTATACAAGCATGTACTTCAATTTTTTATTTTTAAGAAGTGATAGTGGGTCAATTAGTTGAGAAAAATCAGTTTCATCAAACGACGGTACGTTTCTCTCGATAGTTTTATGATCATGACTTGCGTACAGTAGGAGCTAATCTTTCTTACTTTCAGTTAAAAACGGGTGCCTAAAGTATCCTATTGCCCACGTATCAAGCAATCCATGCAACTACAGCAGGAAAGGACTCCATTGTGTTCTCTTTCATGATACAACCTCATTAGGTATCTGCCGGACAACGGGAGTCCGTACTCCTTACATTCCTGGCCGTTTGATCGTCAGCTGAATGATGGACGGTGCTGGTTGGCTGGGCGGAGGTAAGCGCTTTGGCGGGAGGGTCGTCGGGAGTCATTTTGACCGGTTGTGGGGACCCACAGCTCATGTTTTTCAGAACCTCCAGCTATAATCCTTTTCGATGCAATAAATTGGGGCTAGTAAGGTGGAGAAGAATGGGTGAGAACAAAACAGACGGTAGGCACGGCTGAGCTGTGCGTTGAAAACATCGGGTTTACACGTGCAGTGGGATGTAGGTGAAAGGACCTCCAAGCTGTCAGCTTGATGGCTCGTCCTTATCCGGCTGCTCTGTTCACGGATCACGATTTTGTCCCACCAACCCCGGCTCCGCCCGAGCATCTGCATCCATTTTCATGCTCGGCTTCTCTCCCTACATCCTATTGGTCGGATGGACGGACCCATACACCCAACCCAGCACAATTTCATGTGGGACCCGCCGTTTTGGATGGTCTAATATGACAAAGACATGTAGGGCCGGTGTTATTTCTTGGGCACACCAGATCGACGGTTGTGATCACGGGATATGGAGGTTTCCAACGTATCGATCCTCTCATTTTCGAAAACTGTTTACTGTCTATGCACCATGTGGAGTATGATTCTAACCTGCTCTCGCACTTGCGTGCTAACGCCTCACGCGTGGGATATGTCAAGCGTGTGGAAGATCGGACCAGCATCTTCGGTGACCCTTCTCGAAAATTCCGCTGTATGTATTTATCCGACCCAGATATCATCATTTGGGCGGAACTAAAAATAATATTCTTTTTGGTAGTATTATGCGGTCAAATGATGATCGGGCAGGCTGGGTCCCGTGATCGACGGCTCTGATGTAGAACACGTTTGTTTAATCCCACGCGTGGGGCAGGTGCACGGTGTTTTGCAGTGAGTTCCGTGACCGCATGCAAGGAAGAAGAGATCTCAGAGTCGGTAAAGAGAATTTTGGAGCATGTACTGATATTGCAGGAGACGGGGACAGTGAGTTTTTGCCGGGAGTTTTCATAGCTTGCACCTTTTTCATGCGGCTGGCTAGGCATGTGAATTTCGCACCCACCTCATTGAGATGTACGCCCACGCTTTCCACTTTAGATAAAATGTGTAGCCAGGTCTATCGTTTTAGGGAGTGGTGAGCCACTGGTTTTTCGGGGCATGCACGTGTGTTCGCGCGAGTGCATCGATAATATCTTTTGATATCTTTGATGACTGTTAACCCAAAAGGGGTGAAAGTTGGTAGATGTGAAGTGGGCCCACCTCACCTCACATCATGTAATCCACGGTTCTGATTGCTTGGCACAAGAGTGGTATTGTTTTCGGCTTCACGAATGATGGTTGATATAACGATTACTCAGAAAGAAAAGAAAACATCCGCAACCTAATCATGTTCTTGTGATTCCCTACAATTCATTTTTCTAAAATTTCATGAACATGGTGCCTTAATATTTCAATTTGCATTCATGTATGGATAAGTATCCGATGCTCCTATTTTTAAGCTACTAACTACAAAGGAATCGACATTATTTGGTCATATGTGTGGACCAATCATTGTGCTGTGAAGAATGATTTTAAAAACCCATAGGAAAGTATTTTTTTCTTTTTTTATTAAAAAAAAATCAGAACATACATACATACCCAGAGCTAGACCTGCGCTGGGCGCTGGGTGGACTTCAGGAGACTTAAGCCTCTTGGACATTTGCTGTATATCATTATAAAAATAATTTACAACGAAAACGGAAAAAGATCAGATGTAGCTATCTTACAGGTGAATCACTTCAAAAAATTGCATCATTTGTAATATATTTTCATATTTAAACCCCTAATTACATTTCAGTTCAAATTAATACCATAAATCAATTTTAATTATTTATATGAGTTTTAATAATTAAATTTACTGAAATATTTATTTTTAAATTGGTATTAATCCTTGAATATTAACTTTTTATAAGCATATTTTTTCTGCGTAAAACAGAATGCATTGATTTGATTTGAAAAATAAGCGGTTAATATTATAAAAAGCAGTGCATACGGTTTAAATCTTATTTTGTGGATGCTAATTATAACTGATTATAAACACATCAAACATATTTGATTTTTCATGTAGTGATTTTAATATGAAAAATACGATCAATTAATGGTCTAGGTCTTGCATTATATCTCACCAAAACTCATTTTAAAAAAATACTCTATCCAAGGGAAAGTGTGTTGTGCTCTTCAAATTTTGGTTTCCATGAAAACACAGGCTAGGATGCAAAAGGGTCGATTCGATGGAGGGTTTAATTAGACATCGAAGCCCGTAAAAAGAGTGGAAATGACCATGGGAAAGCCCTGAATGGTGGATGAGGAGTCCTTTTTCTGACAATTTGCATTACAAGATTCTCATATTTCATTAATGGATGGATCCGTCAATCCAATTCACTGTCCTTATCACTATTTGTTAATTTCGATAACCCAATTCTTTTTTTAAAAAAAAAAATTCCACGTGGAGATATTGGTTTAAAATGCTGGCTTTTCTTTGGACTGAAAATGTTAGCCTTACTGTGTAGCTAAGATTTTGGATCAAATGAGCCATTTCTCATCCATTGAGGGAAAGAAGAATGATGTGATAAAGACAACGATTATGAAAACAATGCAATACAATAATTAAGAGGATTTTTCCAATAAACAGCTACGTGTAATGATAGAATAAAAAGATAATAACGAGAAACATAGAATTATTAAAATGACTAAATATTTATCAAATAAAATAGGGTGGAAAGGTGAAAAAAAAGGTCTTCTTCCTTTTTTTTTTTAACTCATCAGATGCTCATTTTGTTGGAAAAGTGAGTTTGCCGTAATATTCCATGTCAGCATCAATAGACAACAAATCTATCCGCCTGGCAAATCATTCGTGCTTTTTCTAACTGCCATGTTAACTTTTCCTCCTTTTTTCTTTATGGTGGGTACAGTAGTAAATTAAGATGCCATCTGATAGGGGAATCACAAGGTTTCTTTGCACTCGACCATTAAAATCAAATGGCCCCGTTGTTAGGTGGTCCAAATTGATCATTGGATTCTTCCACTCGGTATCTTCATGTTAATTACTATCTCGGAACCAACCTGATATGATTTGATCATAACAAATATAGTATTAGGTTATCATCCAATACAACCCATATTGTCCGTGTATCCATTTTACTTTTTTAATTCTAAAGAGTTTCTTGAAGATCTGAATTATCTATAAGGTTTATCCATGTGCATTTGTTTATAATGTTTATACTGGTGGTTGCATATTCAATTTCGTGGTTGCTCAAAAGATGTTTAAATTTTGAAACATATGATTTTTCAATTAAATTAAAATTTGACCTTAATAATAAAGACAGTAGATGATTTAGATTCTTAAAATTTACATTAAAAAAAGCAAAGAATTGCAGTTGGGTTGAATTAGATCAGAAACCTTCATGTATTAAGGCTTCACAAACGTGAGTATTAAGGTTTATAATCTTAACAAAAAATTATATAGGTTAATCTTGCAAACAATCAAACCTCGGATCTACAATTTAAAGGTTACATTTTTGTCTTTTTCCTCCGTAGTTCTTGCAAGTAAATCATCAAAGCGCCAGATTCTACAAGGGAATGAAAACATCATATCACAAGCAATATAAACAAACTACAAGGGTTAAAATATCTCACCAGGAGATTTGGAAATATTATTCCTTAATCGATATGTGGTTCACTACCTTAAACGTGACATGGATGATTCTCTACTTGGGTGATTTCCGGATAAGAGCCTGATGCATCCTTTATGAAGCATACTTGGATGCATAAATGTGGGCTGCTTAATCATGCCAAGTCAATGCCTGAAATTCTTCACGAAATGTTTCAGCTCTAACGGGATGGATCTAACAATAGAAAAGGAAACAATCATTTTGACGATTTAGATTCCCCGCAAGTGAGGGCACCAAAGAAATGATCTCATGCAAGCAATATTGCAACGACTTCCTCATTGTCGTAGTTTCCTCCTCCCACCCTCGTCCGCTTGTCCTCGTGCATGCAATCTCACATTAAACAAGCGACGCTGGGACATTGTCAAATGCATTCCTTTACACTTCGCTTCAGTAAACTAAGGTATATTCAATTCATTTTTTTTAAAAAAAAAATTTACTACTGATTTTTAAAAATATCTACAAATTTCCAAAAATAATAAAAATTAATAAACATATTAAACACACTTGGATTAACACTTACACAAAAAAATTTCAAAAAAAAAATAAAATTTTGTATCCCAATGCCCTAAATTGCGCTCCTCAAATACAAGCACGTGAAGAACTTCAACTTTTTTTTTATCACGTGGGGCCCATAAAGACCTGACAATTAGGCTAATTCAATCATCAAGATATGGATGATGCTTTGTTTCTTCTATTGAGAAAATTTCTTTAATTTTCTTATATTTGCTTTTAATTTTGAGCACGAATTCAATATTTATGTAAATAAGGAGTACTCTATGGTTACCCTTAGTATTTAAATTTAAAAAATTATTTTTAAAATCTAAATCATCTATTGTGTTTTTTAACGTGTATTAATTTATGTTTCTAAATTCATGTATTTCAGACATTATTATACTATATATATCATATATTTTTCAAATAATTTAATAGTTATATATTCGCTTTTAAAAGATGTTATTTTTATCAGATGTAATTTGCCATGATATTTTTTTGGTGATACAATAAAATAAGATGTACTAGATATAATAGATGGTTAAGATTCAAAAGAATATATTTTAAAATTTAAAAATTAAGTATAAGCATAAAGGACTCTATGCTTATATAAATATTGAATTAATACTCTTTACTTTTTATGTATCATCTTCTTTATCCTAGAATCTAATTATAAATGAGGATCGGGTTGCATTGAGTTTAGTTACCAAACTTATAAAAGAAATCATTTTGTTAGTTCACGCTAAATAAATAAATTTATAAAGAAAAGTCGAAAGAAGATTTTTTAAAATGAAAGTTTTTAGGTGAGCTAGTTTATGTAGACTGAGCTATTAGAATCATTTCTCAACTTATAATTTTATTTTTTATAATCTCAATCGGATGATTTATAAATGAGGTTCGAACTAAGGATGTGTTGGAGAATGTAAGAAAAAAGTAAAAAAAAAAATAAATAAGAGTAATGCGACGTGATAAGTATTCGGTAAAAATGAATAAGGTAATTGTATTAGAAAGTAATTAAAATATAAAAATAGAAATGAAAAAAAATAAGATGATTAAAACAGAAAAATAATTAGAATATACAGGGAAATGTGATTGACACTTTCCGTTCTCTATTAAACCCTAAGGTGGCATATATTTTCACTTCTGAATTGCTACGCTTCTAATCGAATCCGGCGAAAGTCACCGCCGTTTCGGTATCTGGCTTCGCAAGTGATGCAGTAGTCCGCGTCTAGTCCCTGACAGGTGTCCCGCACGTTGATTTTCTACCGACATCTCACAAGTGGCCAAGTGGGACCCACAAGGATTGCCGAGGATGAGTTTCAGGCCAAATGCAGGCATCCCATTCCCATCGCATGACTAGCGCCTTCGACAGATGAAAACGAACGAATACCATCTCGGGTGGGCCCTCTTCTCTCAGCCGTGGGAGCCGGTAGGGCCGGTGGCCAATTGGCCACGGCTGGGCAGCGACATCCTGAGGACTACCTGTTGGTGTGGGTGCTCGCTCGAGCCCCTCCCCCCATTCTGCCATCAACGCCACTTATTTATTTTTTTTTTACCTATTCCGCTGCCCAAAAAAAGAAAAATATCTATATTGCCGATAATTGGTCCGTTAATCGAAGCCATCCATTTTACTTTACTTCTTTGGACGGTCCGGATAAATTTCAGTAAAGAAGTAGTGGCAGAAATGTTATGGGCTTTAATCACGTGATTAGACGTACTTGGGCCAAGGGATGTAATCATGCGTGTCATCTTCTTTACTTTCCTTGCGCAAATGATGGCGAGTGGTGACTGGGATAGCGAAGGAAGTCACGCACGATAGCTATGCTTTACAAAACCCCCTTTTTTTGCCGTGCTGTAGCAAAATCGAACTTGCTGACTTGCCAGTCTGCATTCCACCAGGTCTTCGGATCCAAGTAAGGCCGAAGCTGCCGCTGTGCCGAGCCGCTGATTTTTGTATATTCCGGGCATTTTTTTTTCCGTATGAAATTGTAATATTTTTAATTATGTATTTACATTTTTTATATAATTATTTTACATTTAAGTCATTTCTACACAACTATCTATACACCTAATCTAATCTATTTTAACTTTATTCTATTTATTTTTTATCATTACCCATATCATATCACATTAGATTATGTTATTTACATTTATATTTATATTATTCACCTTCATATTTATTAATTTTTATCCTTTTTAGAAAAATAAATACATTGCTTGATTATGTTTTTCCTTAATTTAATTAAGATCTGCATTATTATTTTGCTTTAATAATTGGTTAGTTTATATTCACATGAAATTTTTAGTTTATAATTCTTACCTTAAACAAATGCTTGTTAATCATAGTTCTAATCCTATTTTCAACTCAAACGTTTAGGATTCAAGTTTTAAAAATAGAATTAAAATTAGAACGAGGCGTTTGTTAACTCTAAAATCTTTTCAAACTAAAATTTTATTCTCTCTACAACGATTCTATTTTTTAATTATTTTTACTCTTCTTCTCATAAAACTATACCGTTTTTCAATCATTTTTATACATATACTCATAAATATAACATATCTGCTTTAACCTTATTCTCCTTACATTTTATCATTATTCTTATCATATTACATCATTTTCTCACATTTCAAAAAAAAAATTATAATAAATTTTTTTAGAAGTTTTATTACTTTCCAAACACACCTAGTGAAACTATAATTAATTGTTATTGTCTATAGTCTATACAGAATTATAGTTTACATTTTATAACTAGGGTTTGAATTAAGGTTGCCGTGAATCTAACTTTCATAAACTTTTTTTTTGCGATCAAATTTCATAAGCTTGAGTTTAATTTTCGTCTAACTTTCTAAATAAGAGAGTAAATTAAGTTGGACCACATTATATGGTACACTCGAATGCACTTAACTTAAGTACAACATCTTTTTCTAATTGAAAAAATTTAAAATGTATACGTGGGCCCAAGCATGAGTATTTCATAAAAATACATAAAAATTTTATATGATACATTAATACATATGTTCACATAAATATATAAAAGAAATTTAAAAAATAAATTTTGTTTTGCACCAACGTAGGTGCATTGAATCATCTTTGTTTCACAATAAGGTTATGATTATATTAAACTGAGAGGACTTTAGGTATGTTAAGAATTTTTGGGCTTGTGAATGGGGTGGGAGGTTAAAAAAGAGAACATTTAAAAAAAATAATTGATATAAATCATTAAGGTAAATTTGGAATAAATGGGGTTGTTGGAGGGTAGTTGGTATAAAAATGATTGAAATATAAAGATAAATTGAAAAAATAGGACCGTTAAGTGGATTAATTGTTGATTATAGAAACCGTACTCCTAAGTTAACCCCTGCACTTGTATCTTCCCAAAAAGTTCCCTTGAGCTAATGTTGCCTATCCCAATTCATACCTCTATAATGAAGATTTGCTAGGTGGAATGATGCTTGTCCATTGCCAAGTCATGCACTGCCATCTCACCCTTTATATAATTTTTTTTAATGATATTTTTAAGTAGATGGGTTTGTAAATTGATTTTTCAATCCATCGAAGTTTTTTTCTCATTTTATTTTAAAAAAATCCTCAATGAGAAATTCAAATAATTGATTTGGATTTTAGTACATCCTTGGTCTTTTCTCACACATTTATTGATAAAGTCACTAAGGAATATTGCTTTCAAATTTATCGCAACTGTGTATACTAATATTTAAAGAAGTCAAATATGAACTGATTCTTTCTATCAAAAAAAGTATGATCTGATTCTTAGTTAGATAGTTAAAAAAAAATTAAAATATCACATTAACTATCACTAGCACAACTTATTTCTATTGCACTCTTATTTAAATAGACATTCAAATCTTTAGAGCCAGTTCCGATTACAAATTTTATTTTTAAAAGCTTCATCATAATCTCAATATGGGTTTTTTAAGATACCTAATATGAAGAATAATTTCGTGAGGGGAATTTAGGAATAACTTCCATTGATCAGATTTGAAACATAAATAGGCTTTTAATAGACGTTTATTACTGAACATGTGAATTTATATAAATAAGGAAAACGAAGGTTTTCAAGAGCAATTGGAAGTAGGGTTTTGAAGTGATAAAATAAATTCTTTCTTCCAAAATTTATTTCTCAAGGGGCAAAAAAAAAAAAAATTCGTATGCACTAGTGAAACACAATATAGCTAGAGTATTTTTGCTACAGGTGTTATCCACATGGTTCGCGGTCTTGCCCCTTTGGCTGGGCGACCACGATTCGAACAGTAGCAACAGCATCAGTGTGGTGGCAGTGTCTCCTGGTGTGTGCATGAGAGTGTTCAACGGTACATTGTGCAATAATATTGGGGAAGTAAAAAAAAAAAGGCATATTGTTAGATATTTAGTAGATTGTTATAAGAATATTAGGAGAATGTTTCAAGAAACTTGATTGTAATGCACACTGAGATGATTGTAAAAAAAATACTAAAGAATTTCTTGGCATTCTCTTGCTAACCTAAGTTGCCCTTTATTTTTCATCCCAAAACTTCGATTCTTCAATTTTTTTTTTTTAATAATATTAAGTTCACGCCATTTCTGTCAAAAAAAAAAAAAAAAAAAGTTCATGCCATGGTTGGTACCTTAAAAGACAAAAAAGACCAAGATATGGTGTGAGAATGATTGTAACTTTAGAGACAACAGCGACCATGATTTGTGATGTCTTTACTCATCTAAGATAGCCTTTTGGAGCTCATTATAGTCTCTAGACTGATTAACCTTTTATCGAAGAATGAATAACACTTTTTCGGGGATGATGAAACACAGTGTATTAAGTTTAAATTACTTTAAAGGTATTTTTAATATGATATAACTGCTTATCAATCATACGTGAACTGATAAATTTCACTCAAATCAAGCTAGCCTACACTTAATGACTTTGCTTTCGGCTTTTATTTTAGGCATCACTGCCTTACCTCTTCAAGAGGCTACACAGCAGTATGCTTTTGAAAAGCTAGTTAGCGGCTACAAACTAATTTCACAGGATGTTCTGTGTTTGGAAGAGGTAATCATTGAAGTAATTTCCGTAATTTTTCTCGAGTAATTTTGTTCAAAAAATCAAATTACAGTGCTTGATACCATGCAATATACTTTTTAATTAAAGGCACGCTCCCAGCGTTTGATTCTTATATCTTTCAGTAGTAATGGACGATCCACAGTCCCTAAAAATCATTAAAAAGGGTAAGTATTGAGTAAATTAATCAAGCGGTTAATTAGGAACGAGGCAGTGATTATTAGTTGGACTATCCATATAATCCGCCACATTGTTCCATAATGTGAATTTTGATGAGATTTTGGAATGACATGAAGAATAAATGATGTATTTGGTTGGAGATAAAGGTTGTGTTTGGTAATAAGTAAAAGATGTCAAGTTAAAACTTTTCAATTTAAAATTTTCTGCTCTCCACAACTATCATATTTTTTAATCATTTCTTCACATTTTTCTATACAATTACCCTACTTTTTAATCATTTCTACACAATTATTAACACAACTAACCTATATATTTCAACGTTAACCTACTTATTCCTCATCATTAATTATATCATATCACATCATTTGATAACTTCTACTGTCTACAACTTTTTATCAAAAGTTTTATCCATTCCCAAAATGTTTTAACGAAAAGTTTTCAAGATAAAAGTTATCAAATTAATAGAGAATGATGTGATATAATAGAGGTAATGATGAGGTGTAAAAAAAATAAAGTTAAAATGGATAAGTTAGTTGTACTTGTAGTTGTGCGGAAATGATTAAAAGTAAGGTCGTTTGTGTAGAAAATGTGAAAAAATAATTAAAAATAGAATAGTTATAAATAGTGAAAAGTTTTAAATTGAAAAGTTTTTGTTGATATTTTTTGTGTCTAACCAGACGCATCCAAAAAAATATTTTAAAAATTATATAAATGATATAATATGATAAAGTAAATTTAAAATAAAATGAATAATTATAAAAATAATTGTAATATAAGAGTAAAATTAGAAAGTAGAATTCGTGGATAGGTAAATCATTTATAAATTAATATGTATGAAAAAATACGAAAAATAATAAATTTCTATTATAAGACGTTCCCTTGAACAACCTAAAGTGTCGGCGGTTTATAGAATTTGTCGGATGTTGCACGCGGCTTGACGGCACGGAGATTGCGTTTTTCAATAACTAGTACTTTTTTTATCTTAGAAATTGAAGGAGGAAATAGAACAACAACGACGTGTGATGGGACCGGAGATGTGAATGGCAGCTCCGGCGATAAGATTGGGTAAGAGTGGTCGTTCTTACGGGAAAAGCATCTGGTCTTCCTCTGTTTTTTTTTTTCCTGTGGAGAAAGGTCCTTCCTCTCAGTAATGGAAGGTGTGTAGCCACTGAGGTTTTCTTTTAGGGGCCGGAGACTTGCCCATTACTTGGTTGGCTCTAGTTTCTATGAATGCGTCCACCAGTTGGGGGTATGTACTGATTATTGTAAGACAAAATCAGATTATTAATTAAATATTTGTAGAATATTGGTAGAAAAAATTATAAGAATATCTGGTAACGCAATTGTAATACCAGTTATTTCTCTAACGTGTAAATATTGTTCTGAATAAGAAAATAAACAATTGTGTTGGAAATTAGAAAAGTGTCGACTGAATAGAAAATTTTATTGAATTTTCATTTCATCCTATCAAATTTGATGATTCTATAAACAGATGGTGAATGAGAAAGAGACCAGATGTGAATAACAAAAATTTTTTATTCCCAACTAAATTTATCCATTTTAATAGATTATAAACTTATTTTCATTCCTAATACATTTTTCACATTTTAATCACTATTTTGAGAAGGAACTAGATGGCCTATGAATCAGTCGAGCCCCGACTCACTCGTTTTTTTCGATTCAATCGTGGTTTAACTGTTGGTTTGCATCAATTGAACCAGAAAATCGGAAACCAGTCATGAAACCAATCCATTAGCTGGTTCAATTTTCAAAACATTGATTTCAATATGAAAAATACTTATTCATCTCATTTCATCCTATTCATGACCTTCTCCTGTCATTCCATCTTGTTCTGCTATCTTGAACAATCTAGTACTACTTTATTTTTTTCTATTTTAAATACTATCTTTTATAATCTTAATATATGCATTATTTCCCCATTCAATCTAATCATATCATTTCTCATCTCGTAGCTCTTAACATACTTCTAAGCAATGAAAGTTGATTTTAGTGGAGTTTCCCAACTAACAATTTTTAATTGTCAAGGCCCACTTATCATAGTGTTCCTAAAATATAATTTGTATTTGGTTACCCTAGTATAATATAAACAAGTCACTTGCAACTACTAAATTTCATGATAAAGGGGGTGTTCATTAACACATAAGACTTTTAAAACTAAAATTTTTTATTTTTCACAATTATCCTATTTTTAATTAGTTTTTCACTTGTTCCTATATAACTACTATACTTTTTAATCATTTATAGGGGTGTAGCTTGGGCCGAGCTTAACTCGAACTCAACCCGACAAACTTGATTTAAAGCAATGTTAAAATTGTCCAATGTTGAACCTAAGTCTGATTTTCCAGGTTTAACCCGAACCCGAATTAAAAATAATTTGGTTTCGGGTTAAACTAAACCCAAACCCGAATATATATAACGCATGTATTTTATATTTATTTTATATTCCATATAAATCAAGTCCCATTCCCCTCTATATTTATTTTATACCATAAATAAGCATTATTCATCTTTAAGTTCAATTATATAATATAATATTTTTATATTTTCTTTTAGAAAAAAAAGTTTGATCTAGTTGTAGCTTTAAGACAAAAAGAATAAAAATTATTTTTAGAACTTCAGATGTTTTATTTAGTATTGTAACTTAACTACTTGTATAAGATGTTATCATTTGATTGTTTCAATACGATATTAGTGGTTAAATATTTATTCTACTTAAAATAAATTTATTGTAATTTTATTTGACTTAATACTATGATTGTTAAATATTTTTTATTATGATTGACATGGACATTATAGTGCTTTTCATATAATTAGATATTAATGTTTATGTATATGGCTATGATAAATAGGCTACTAGTCTTTTTTTTTTTAAGAAATAACTTCTAGTCTACTTAATATAAAGAGAATGTTTAAATAATATTTTTCTTTTTTACATTCTTAAGCACTTGAATTTTTGCTTGAAAATAGAAAATTATCATTTTTTATTTTTTAAATGTTAGATTAAAGTTGAATAAGTATATGATAGATAATAAATATAAAGAATAATTTCAACCCCAAATTCTTGCCTGAAACTCAACTCGAGTCCAAATTTTAAATATAGGATTAGGATTTAGATTATAAATAGAGTTAAGGTTGTGGCGAACACGAGTTTCATTAGCTCGAATTGCACCCCTAATCATTTCTAAATAACTATCTATGTATTTAACTTATCTAGTTTAGCTTTAATCACTTTGTTTATCATCGTTACATCTATCACATTTTATCATTTATTCACATTTTAAAAACTTTTTCACTAAAAATTTTTAATCAAAAGTTTTATAACTTCTCAAGCACACTCAAAATATGCATTTGAATAGTTAACTAGCGTACATAATCCCCAATATTCTTTTGGAAAGAAAAAGCTTCTGAGAAAAAATCCAATTGTATTGCCGCTCAATTTTGTTTTTCTGGGCAACCTAAGAATTCGATTTAATTAATTATCTGGCGCGGAGCAGAAAATGGTATTTAAAGCGTCAGCAAATTATTAAAAAATCCAACATTATCTGTTCCCCGTTTAGCATGATGTGAGGAGCCATTTGGAAAGCGATCATTGGCAAAGGCCATCCTAACTTCTGATTTGAACGATTAATCAGCTCCATCAATCCCTCTTGGAAGTACTTTCTTCTTTTCTTTTCTTTTTTTATATCATTGATATCCTTGATTTTTTATAGCTCGTTGTAATTCCCGGATAATATAAGCTATATATTGTATCCACTGCTATATACTTATTAATTATCAAAACATGAAAAAACATTTGCTGTAATATATTTAGCATTAGTTACATTTATGACCGCACGTTATAACCTTAGTTACGTATGTGACTATACATTTGTAAAAAAATAGAAAATATGACTATACTTTTTAACCGTTTTCAACTTTTAAAACAGTTTTCCGAATGAGGTAATGCCCGGAATTTTCTCTATCTGTATGCAAAAATAAATTATTCTTGTAAATGATTATCAAAAAAAAAATCTAACATAATATATAACAGAAATAGTTCGTTTTGATATCATAAAAATATGAATGAGGTCGTGTTAGTAAAGATCAATAAGCTTAAATAGAACGAAGAAATGAAATAAGAATATAACAATACACCTTATGAATGAAAAAATTGTATCAAAAATTTTTAAAAATGGCGAATCTGTCCACAGGGTAGTTGGTTTTGCACGGGGGCTTCATGCCAACCCACCGGGATTCAATTCCCGTCTCCTGCAAGTGCCATTGAGCGATTGCTTAACTCTGGCAAAATTTTTTTTACAAAAAATTAAAATAAAAAAATGCCTTATGAATGGGGATACACATTATTGGAAATGAAAAAAAAAATCTCCTTCATCACATTCAAGCCACATTTTTTTTATGTCAACACAGTTCCTCATTAACAAGTTCTAAAGCTATCTCATTCAAGTCAACTTTTTTTTCTAAGGAAAATAGATTAAACCATCTGGATCTCTAGCCCCACTTATCCTTGCCTTTTCATACAAAGAAGAGGAGGGAGGTGAAACCAACCCTAAAAGCTAAACCAAAAAAGATAAATTGTCTTTGCATAACAAATTTTCAATACAACTTGGGGCCTGGTCTTCTAAAATTCTTCCCCTAAGCTAGATTCCACTGCCACTGCCATCTCAGTTACTTGGTGGGCCACTTAATTCTCTTTTCTTAAAACATGGTAGAAGCTGATTTGCTGAAACTACCAAATTAGCTCCCTTATCTCTTCTATCATTACACCATTGCTTGATTGGATTTCATTCTCATTTAGTAGCCAACTGATCACAATATGTGAGTTTACCGATCTCAATTTGTAAGTCTAATTCAATTTTCACATGTTCTAACTTCCAAAATTATTAGCCATTTTACTACAAGAAGGATGGATGTTGTCTCCTGTTCGACTAGATTTGAGAGCCCCATTTTGTTCCAGCTCCTTGCTACCAGAAAGGACCCATTTCAATCCCGACTGACAGCTCTATATTTCACATTTTGAGCCTTTATCTCATTACCTGTATCCACATTCAACTGGAGGAAACCCCGTTTTGGTTTTAACCACCTAGCTAGGCCGCATTGCACTATCAATCCACATGACGGCAACAAAATGGAGGATTAGCAGCGGTGAGTATAAGTTCTGCTCCGCTAGGCGGTCTCCTGTAGAGATCCCTTGCTGGCATTTCATTCAAGCCACTTTTATTAAAATAGATGCACCTTGAACTGTTTTGCGGACAACTAATAGCAGCCAACTATTTGGTTGCAAAAAATCAATTAAAATCAAATAACTATGGAATGTGATAATATGCGTCCGGACGACTTCGTCCGCCTATTGCGGATTCAGCAGGCGCCGTTGGATGATGCGGGTTTGTCGTGAGCCGTTGGATTGGGTGCTAATGGAAATTTACAAAAAACACCCCGACCTGCATCCCGCGCCGCAAGCCTCGATGCACCCTGCGCTGCACCCCACGCTAGGAGAGGGAAAATGTCCAAAAACAGTCTTGCCGTCATCTCTCTCTCTCTCTCTCTCTCTCTGAAAAACCAATTCGTTGCTACGGCTTTCCATCCACGTTGCAGGAACCATCCAACGTCTCTCCCACCAGTTGAATGTCACTCTTGCTTCCTCCTTCCTCTCTCCCCTTCTTTCCCTCCTTTTCTCATCTTCCCTTCATGGGAGACGGCAAAGGTAAAACAGCAGTTCTGACTCTGGTGTCGCCGAGATTGTTCAAAATCCTTGCTACATGTGTGTATATTGAGCATCCATGCTGGTTATTCTGAAATTTTTAGCCGGTTATCTTAGCTGCATTGTTCTGAAATTTAGCTGCGTCCACGCCGATTGTGAAAAATCTGCTGCATTGTTTCTGCTTGTCGATTTATTAAAATTTTTAGCCGGTTGTTTTTTAAAGAATAAAAAATCTGTGCTGCATTGTTGCAATGTGTGCAGAAAATCCATGATAGTTATTTTCAAATGGTAGCTGTTCGTGCTTTTCGATTTTTAAAAAAATTTTAGTTGGTCAGTTTTAAAAAAATCCATGCTGGTTAAAAAATTCTGAAATCTCAGCTAGCCTTGGTTCTGCGATTTTTAAAAATTTTCAGGCCTTCAATTTTTTTTTTAAAAAAAAATCAGAAATCCATGTTGCACAAGAAATTTAAGTTGGTTGAGCTTTAGTTCAAATTGCCGGCGATGAGCAACTGCCAAAGCGAGACGTCTCCCGAGAAAGCAAAATGAGAAAGGGAAGAGAAGAAAGAGGGAAAACAGGAGAGAGATAGAAGAGGAAAAGGAAGAGTGGAACGCCTAGAAGACGACTGCCGCGACGTCTGCGACATTTCCGATCATTTTTGGGATTTACATTTCCGCCTGCAATAGCCTTCTGGGGGGGACTTTTTGTAAATTTCGATTGGTACCAAATCCAGTGGCTCACGACAAACCCGGCGCATTGATGCGTTTGGTTGCGGATAAAATCATTAATGAAAAATTTCAGGACAGAAGTTGTTAAATTAATAAAAAATTATGTGATATAATCATTGTTGTCAAAACCAGACTGGACCAGATGGTTTGACGGTCTGACCGGGGACTGGTGTCCAATCCGGTTCACTTATACTCGGTCTGATTTACAAGTCAGGAATCAGCAGAACTGTTTAAACGCGGTTCAAACTGTAAAATCGGTTGAACTCATTTCGCCGGTTCCCAAATTTCACAGGACCCACAGCCAAAATTCAGTTGCTTTTTCAAGCCGCATGAATTTCCATGCAGTGTTATAAGCTATTGTCGGTAAAATTTCAAAAGATCATTTTCCATCTATGTGAAATATGAAAAGTTGAAATTTTAGAATTTTTTTTCAGGGCACACACATCTATCTATCTATGAAAATTTCAATTTTAAATTTCCTTGAATTATACATAACTCATGACACACATCATATTTTTTCCTTTAATATTTATACCATATACAAATCATATTAATTAGATTTGCATATAAATTT
>JAXCLR010000050.1:14735289-14771636 GCA_035584095.1 Annona squamosa
CATATACAAATCATATTAATTAGATTTGCATATAAATTTTAAAAAATTAGATGTGCATATACTATATAACAAATGCAGATGCATAAGGCAATTTAGATTGTTTATATGTTTTCTTGCAAGTTTTGTTGTGAAGCTTAAAATTTAACATATGGATTTAAGATTTTATAAATATGTAATTTTAGTATTTAATAATATATAATTAATTTAAAATTATTAAACGTTTATGATATCATAATTATGTTATGATGACATCATCGGTTTAAACCGGATTGTTTAACCGGTCAAACCGATTCGAACCAGACCAGTTCTTTTACCGGTTCGGTTCTGACAACATTAGATATAATAGAGGTAATTATGAAAAGTAAAAAAATAAAGCTAAAATAGATATGTTAGCTGTATTGGTAGTTGAATCCATAACAAGGGGGCGAAGTCATTTGGTGGAACACATATTATCATATTCCATGATATATTGAACATAAAATATGCCACAGGCCTTGCGGCCGCGTGGTAATAGAGTACATCACAGTTCGAATCTCCTCCATGCATGACAATTTTTCATAATTTAGTCCCCATTTGTGGGAATTTTCATAATTCAATCTCTCTTTGTAGGGGTTTTCATAACTTTGTCCCCTGAAGTTGGAGTTGTTTTAATAAATTTCCACTCATTATGAGAAGGTAGTAAATATGCCACAGCCCAATATCGAGATGTCACAATGTATAAATATAAAAAAACATAAAATGTCAACCATAAAAACATCAAGTGATAATGACATTTTTTTAGTATCACCAAATCTATAAATTCCACATAAGAAAAGTTTTGTAAAATATAATCAACACGTAATAATTACATTTTTATTTTTTTTCATGTTGCCCTCTATGAATCCCTTGTAGTAAAAAAGTTTAGGGGTGTGCACTAAAAATCTTGTGAGTGTGTATTGGTTAGGTGAAAAAATATATAACCTTGTTTAGATATTTAGGTACAAAAAGTATTCAATACTAGATTATAAAAAACATTAGAAAAACAGGATGATAAATAAAATATAATTACGAATGCTTGAAAATTGAGTTGCCCATTGAAGTACATACAAGGTAATTTAAAATGAATAATATATCAAATCAACTATTAAAAATAAAAATTTATTGAAAAGAAAAGAGATTAAAAACGGTGAAATATACATATGTACCCTAGATGTGATTTTTGTAAAAAAGAAGATCATTATTATAAAAGTCTAATGTACTAAATCGTTGTCATGAATTATATCCCTTTGAATATTATTCAATAATATTTAATTTAGTAAGGCTCTTAAGGCAAGAAACTTGAATGGAGAGGTATTCCTCATTTCCAAAATATCTTTTTAATTTTCAATACAAATTTTTTATTTTAATATAATTTTAACATTTCAAAATGTCACTTTTCTCATTCTTAACACATATTATGGGTGTGTTTGGAAAGTTGTAAAATTTTTAATGAAATTTTTTTTACGTAAAAGTTGTCAAATTAGTAGAAAATGATGTGATATTGTAGGGGTAATGATGAGGAGTAAAGAGAATAAATTTTAAATAAATAAGTTAGTTGTATTGGTAGTTGTGTAAAAAAAGAGTAGTTATGAAGAGTGATAAGTTTTAGATTGAAAAGTTTTAACTTGATAACTTTTATAAATTGCCAAACACACCTTATATTTTCTCCCATTCAGAAAATCCAACTTGGTTGCATGGGACATGTACAGAATGAGAATTATCACTCCTGAAACAAATTTTTAATTTCAATACAGTTTTTCCTAGTCACAACAATATGATTGTAATTTTATCCTATTTAATCTCCTCAAATCCTTCCGAGTAGGCCCAAGTATGTTGCAAAACGCAAGCCTCTCTCATTAACGTTTGATGCACGGATCGTGATCACAACCCCTATCAGGCTATCAGTTGAACAATTTTTTTTTTGTTTTCTTATAAATATGCATGCCTCATTTATATATGTATTCGTATCCTCATTTCCTTAAATGAAAATAAAATATTAAATAAATTTCAAACATTAAGGAATTTCACACAAAAGAAGCTATAGGATGCAGAAAGCATGTTTACAAAAGTAAACAAGGTTTTTTTAAAAATATACTCACTATATTTGATCATAATTCAAATATACCCACTACGTTTGTAGTTAATTTTAAAATTATCCACTTTGTTAAAAATTATTAGTTAAATTTTTATAAACGTCCAAAACACCCTCATTATAAAATAATGACAAATGAAACAAAATAGAAAGAGGATGAAATTAGGAATCTCCAAATTTAGAGATGATGTGCACTGAGAGATTAGTGAGTTATGACATTCAAATTTTCAATTATGTCCAAAAATTGATGAATATATTAGTAATTTCATATATTTACTAGCAACGTTAACTTATGGTTTAATTATTTTTAGGATTAGCTACAAACGTAGTGGGTATATTTAAGATTTTAAAAACACAATAAATACACTTAGAATTAGGATTAAACATAATAAGTATATTTTAACAAGGCCCTAAAAACATTTTCCTTTTTTGAGTGATCATTTCGACCATTGCCATCTTTTACTTGAAGCATACACAAAATATGAGCTCTACACCCTTTCGCGGGTTCTGTCATTGGGATTGCACCCTTGCTTGGCTGAGTACCGAAGGAACCAAACGCATGCCACTCGCCAAGTGCACTGTAAAATAATAAACAAAGAAATAAATAGAAACTCAAGGGTATCATTGCAGATAAAACTAGACATCTGGCAAATGCAATGTTGGCACGTTAAAAGTTGGAAGGCTCTGTATGTTTAAAAATGGAAAATTATACAAGAAATTAGAAGAGTTTGACTGAGAATAAAAAAGTATTAATATCAGGAGAAAGAAAATTTTTTCTAGACATTAGAAGTAGAAATTTTTTTCTAGACATTAGAAGTCTCATATGATCCTATTCACATTCCATCCAATGAGATGGGCTGAACAGGGACTCGTGGGTGGAACCACGTGCAATATTAATAGATAATCTAGATCATCTAAAGGTGGCCAATGATTTAGACGGTTCAGTTTGAGATGGACGTGCTCCTAATTTACATTACTGGTAGATCGTACATGGATCTAGATCCGGCTGCTTGCACGGAAAAGGAAGCAATATATTTTCATCCTTCACAACATATCCACCAGTGCCTACAAATTTCATTGCCGTGTTTATTTTTCTTATCATCAATACTTATTTTTAACCTTGTTTGCTTTAAAGTCTATGGCGAACATAAATTGCACTTTTCCCGGAACCAATTTGGTTGGTTGTTTTAAATGAATGCAAAGAAATAAAAAAGAAAACGGACTCATTTTGCCAACAGCAAAATTTAACAGGATTACAATGAATCCGAAGGGATGGGCAACAAACACAGATAATCCTAGAAAAGATAAAAATTAAGCAATTGTCAAAGGTTTTGCTTTCTTCAAAAATAATGTGCAATGGGAGCTTATTATGAGGCGTTGACAGTACAAAATAGGATGAGACAAGGGTGTTGTATGAGGAATGATTGTTGTACATTGACAGAAAGAGAAAGTAGTATTAAAAATGTGAAAAATAAAATTTTATGTATTGAAATATGAAAAACTGTGTTAAAAATTAAAATGATAATTGTTTTTTGGAAATTGTAAATCTCATCCCATTTAATTGTGTCATTTGTAAATATACTCACTAAATTTGATTAAAATTATAAAGATATCTACATATTTGTAGAAATTATAAATAACCCTTCATAATTTAACTATATTTGTAAATAATCCATGTGTTATTATAATATCACCACAAGTGAAAATATTTGCAAAATATGTAAATTATATGAGTATATTTGTAATTTCAGAAATTAAGTAGAATATTTAATTTTTGCAAATAATTCCCGTGTAATTTAATTATAATTGTAAATAACCTCATGTTATATAATATAGTAACGGCTTATTAACAACGTGAGAATTAATTGCAATTATGGTCATACTATATGAGGGTTATTTACATTTTTTTGTTAAACTATAAAATTAATATCATAGTTGGGAAACTATGATTGTTATTTTTTTACAACAATCCATCATATAAAAAGTTACAAAAGTTTTTCTTGGAATAAAAAATCCAATCCCATCATATGGGATGAAATGTATGGTTGGCGTAATACAATTATTATTATTATTATTATTTTCCCATAAACAGTCGCATTAAACCCTAAGCCAGAAAATGCTTCAATCTCTCTTTTTTGACATGATGCATGCAGACAAGTAGTGAAAAGTACTGTAGCATGCTCTAGTTGTCAAGTAAATATCTTCGTTGCAGAAATTCTGAAATAGCTGTTCCTTGGAAAATTTTTAACCATTAATGGAAGCTGGTCTTGGCTATGCAGTTACCGCTAAAGTCGAGATGTACAGTTTTGGTTAATCGTCTGTGCTCTTGTCATGGTTTATGCTTTTTTTACAGTGCTATGGCTGCAAAGCAGAGCAGCATAGAGTACTGCTTTGAGTGCTTTCTACCTCTCCGTGCTTTTAGTTTTACCCAAGTGCATGCATATATGCACAACAACATTTTCACTGTTTTCTTTCAGTCATTACTTTTTCATATGTTCAAAACTAGGAAGGATTAGTGAATGAGAAGAGAATTTCGTGTTATACGCATTCCATTCATTCATTTTACTACATACAAAACGAAGGACATGCACGTTGATTAAAATAATATATATATATATATATATATATTTATAGATATTCATGTATTACATCATCTCGATTAAAATTAGACCTTAAGACATTCTTATTAATAAACCAATTTTTCTAACAGTAATAAATATTTTAAATGGTGGACGCTCAAACCCTTTTATTGCTCCACGTGAAATGCTAGAGACGAAACTAGAAGCGAGATTTTTTTGGTATCGATTGAGGCGCGGCCTTGCTTCAGTAGTAAGACGATCTCTTCTTTTGTGCCCTTGAGTACATCTCAGGTGACTTCATTGATCCTCTAAAACTAATATGTCAATGACTATTTTGAGAGTACTTATATGCCAAATTAATGTGGACTTGTACTCATTCATCAAGCACTCTTACATGCGAACCCTTAAATAACACATATATATATATATGTATATATATTTTTATTTTTCTTAGCTATTAAGAATATATATATTTCTTAGCTATTAACATGTGCATGCATGACCATAATAAAATATTATTCCTGACAAAGGCATATATTAATATAATTGATGCTTTTAATGTAATTAACTTTTTGGTCTCATTCATTTAAATTACAAAGCATATAACACACCTGGGTCAGTACACTCAATTAAAATTTTTAATATTTTTTTCCCCTTCATTAAAGGCTCTTTTCAGCAGGCGGTCGTAATTGATAATTATAACGTGCACATAAAAAATGCCTGGGATATCCATGAGATTCAAGGGTGTTTGATAATATCAACAATTGCACCAGCATTTTTTTTTACGGAACAATTGCACCAACACTAACATGCCATAATATTTGTAAAGCAAAAACTGTGGTATGAACAAAATGAATTTGTGGGGGCGAATAATATTTTAAAAAATTCTAATTATTTGGATATCTATTTCTGTCTTGCCTGTCGATCTTGACAGTTGTCAGCTAGGATCCGTAAAAGGTCAGTTACTCGGCAGCATGAGCAAAAGCTTTCCACCACATTCGATCCAGAAGTGGACCCCATTAAATCAACGGCTGATAACTGGTTGCTTGCCGTTTCTTATAAACTTTCAGGACCTTAGGCCTGTGGGGATTTGCCAGGGAGAGGGATAATTATTTGTAGGAGCCTAATTATGTAAAAATAAATTATATCTCTAAAATTTTTAAAATGTCGAGGATTTTCGTTACTGTATAAAAATTCAGCTCGGTTCTCCGTGCCTTCACCGCTGTCTTGCAGCCACAGGATCATCTGAAATTTTAACCCTATCCCACACGAGTAGCTATGCACACGTGCAATGGCGTGGGAGCATGATTAGTTCCGTAGTCGCGCGAGTATATCCATAATCCATGTAGCTGCTCGCCTTCCGACGTTTCGTACTTCGCTTCTCGCGCGTGAAACGCTCATCGAAAGCGACAAGCTAGTTGGAAAAACTTTTTATTTTTATTGTGACGTGGAAAAGAACGCAAAAAGACAAGAACAAGAAAATAATGTAATGTAAAGCTGTCGATGATTAAAAACAAAGTAAAATAAATTAAAACCACAGAATGATGATAAAATTACAGATAATGTCAAACCGTATCAAGGGCCTCGATCCAATGTAACGTTTGGATGGATCATTTTTTTGATTTTTTAATACTTACACGTGGGCCAAGCATAAAATTTTTAATATAAATTGTACAACTTTTAGATATTATTTAAATATTATTTTTCAATATTAAAAACAAAAAATTTAATAGTTAGGTTTGGAAGCGAAATTGTTTATTTTCAATATTCAGCAAATATTAAACAATATCTAAAAAATATTACATAATATTTAAAATTTAAATTTTTTTATATTTAATAAATAAATACTTTTTGACCAAATAAGAAATAAAAGCTTGGGCTTACATTTTAGAGCCAAAAAAACTCAAAAAAATAAAATAAAAAAAAGTTATGCAAACGTTTGCATCTCACCGCAACATTAAAGGTGGAAAGTTGAAAAACTTTCTAGCCGTTTACTTAAGTCTCAAATGCATTTAAATTTTTTATTTAAAATTTTCTACAAACATAAACATAATATTAAAGGTTGTGATACGGAAAGAGGAAAATAATATGAATTTTTTGAAGAAAAATATGATTTGATTAAGGAAATATAAAAGATAAAATAATTACTAAATGAAAATAAATTATAATTAGTAAAAATTTTAATTAAATATCGATTTTTACCCATTTACCTACTTCTTAAATAACTAATTATAATTATTAACCATTTCAAATGAGCTAATTCCTTCTTTTTGTTTTTGTATAAGCCTGGGGCTAAGAGAGAGCGTGATATTCCACGTGAAATTCCACTTGCGACTGGCTCTAAAAAATATCCTCGCGCGAAGAGCTTGTGAATTAGGATATCTTCTCTTCCCGTCATCTTCCCTCTCCGACAGCCATTTTTTCCACTCTCTTGGAAGTACCCTCGCCATTCAAGCTCCATTCTCTACTGCTCTTCTAAAACCCTAAGAATCTTCCGTTTTACTCCGCATTTCGTTTTCTTCTCTCAAATACCCCGAACAAAATCCCACGCCATTCTCCTCCTCCTCCTCCTCCTCCTCTTCGTCCACGCCATTTTTCCTGCAAATCACTGGATCTAAGGCTGCTTCTCATGGATCTTGACCCATTTACCTAGATACCCTTCGACTTTCTTGTGTTTTTACTTCCTCCGCCTGCCTTTCTGCTGCCTTTTGCCTCGAACTTCGAAATCCTGCTGCTTTTTTTTTTTTTTTTCCCCGTGGTTGCGAGGGAAAAGGAGTGGAGCCGGGCAGGGTTTTGCTTGCGTTGCGGTTTTGCTCTCTCTTTTCTTCTGTCTTTGGGCTGTAAAAGAGGATAAATGCAGGTGCTGGGAAGCCCTCGAAGCTTCCTCATGGATACCACCCTCGGTGCTTTGCTCAGAGAGCTTCAGGTACTCTTCTTCTTCTTCGGTTTTTGTTTTTGGACCTTGTTTATCTCCGAAGAATTGACATTTAAGCCCTTTGTTTTGCCAATTCCCGCCTTTTTCTCGTTGGGTGTAGCCGTCGTCGGTGTCTACATAGTATCTACACGGTTTCGATCAGACCACTTCTGGTCTTTTGTCGTGGTTTTACGAGTATCGATCTCTATATTTTTTCTTGTGTCCTTCCATGTCTTCTCACGAAGATTTTCCGTCGGAAGTTTTTCTGCTGCTAGAATGGTGTCTGCTACTTTTCATGGTTGCTACTTTTGCTTTCCTTCGAGCCCAGAATTTAATAAAATGTCCCTACTTTTGCTTTCCTTCAAGCCCAAAATTTAATAAAATGCTCTTTTGGAAATGCATTTCTGCATGCTCTTCCTCCTCTTCTCCTCTATCTCTCTTCCCGGCGAGTTTCGTGAAAATTCTTTCTGCTTTTCCTTTCCCCTCCTGTTTCAGAGTTTATGATTGAAGGAGTTGAAAAGAGAAATGAAAATTCGTGTTTTTTCATGTCAATCAGATGTTCCTTGACATTTGTATTCTTCCCTTTTATTTTAAGCTTCCCAAGGGGGAAATCGCTGTTCGAGTGGGGGAAGACTGGAAATCTCTTCCTCTTTATTCTTTTCGCCTAGTTTCAAAAGAGAAGAATCATTTAATCAGGCGAATTTTTCGTTATTATTGTTGTTGTTATTATGTCCGTTGGTTTCCAAACATAGCGTCTTCTTTCGTGGGCAGGTTCGGTTGGATCTTCTCTTCTTCCTGTATCCGGATGCTATTGAAAATACAGATGAAATTTTTGAGCCTATGATATCATGTTTTTTCTGTAGTTTCCAATGTTTGTTAGGGGAAATTAGTAATTTTTTCCATTTTTTTCTTTCTCCAATCTCTGAATTTTCTTTTGCACTTGGATGGGACAATGAAGCGGTGTTGATGGTGGAGGGACTTTTCGTATCCTTACTCCTTGGTTGTTTTTTGACTGGTTTTAATCAAGATATGGTGGTCTCGTCTCATTTTATTTTTCCTCGTGAATTGAGCAGGATTTATGGAAGGAGCAAAATTTTCTTTATTTTTCCCATTTCATGGATTTTAAATATCTATCTTATTTTATTTTCTTTTTTCCATTATCCTTGGAAACGAATTTCAAGCATGCTTTTCAATATAATGATTTTTTTTGGGTAAGAAAACAATTTCAATTTTGGGATTTTATCAATAGTGATTGTGGTTATTATTGTGAGCAGAACATATGGACCGAGATTGGTGAGAGCCAAGCTGACAAGGACCGAATGCTTTTAGAGCTAGAGAAGGAGTGCATGCAAGTGTACAGGAGGAAGGTTGATGAAGCAAGCAATGCAAAAGTAAGGCTCCATCAATCTGTTGCCGCTAAAGAGGCTGAGCTTGCAGCGCTTGTGGCCTCTCTTGGGGAACTCAATCTTCAATCACAGGTCATTCTCGATTTAGTATCTACCAAGATGTGTTGTTGATTTGTATCTTTGGCTTGATGTATTTCTATCAGCATTTTAGTTCCGTTTGTTGGTAGAGAGTAAAATGACATTCGTAATCTTCTGAATTTTCCATTTTATGTAGATGTTACTGTCACATTCAGAACCTGGTAATGTTTTTATCATTCGGTTACCTGGAATTGAAAATTATTCACAATCAAATGAATAAAACAATTCAATGTTTATGTTTGCAGTATGTGAATTTTTCTGGTGTATACAGAATCATTAATTAAATAACAATGCTTTGGGAACCGTTTCAGAGTTATTATGTGTTTGATAAGTACATGAATGGGAGCTATGCCATTTTGATGCAGTCATTTTGTCCTTCTGATTTCAGTTCCAACTGAAGATATTAATTCCTGTTGTCATTTTGCCAAAGACGTTCTTATCATTGACTAGTCAATGTATTATTTCCATGCTGAGTGCAGTTTGTGTATTTATGCCTCCCCAGCAAGTTACTGTAATGTGCCTCATGCAGCACGATAATCAAATGTCATGCTTTCCTTCTTTTATCTGAGGTCTTACTCAACTTCACTCTAGCAAATTGAGGGACTGGATTAGCATGTAAGAAACAGTGAAAGAAAAGGCACTTCGTGCGGAGTACCACAGGCAGACAGATGACTTGTAACATATTTCATCATGAACCATCTATCTTGCTAAGCTGATGTGCTTGTGTGTTTGTATGTTTAGGTGGAAAAGAGACCGACATCCCTAAAAGAACAGCTTGCAACGGTTATTCCACTTGTAGAAGATTTAAGAGCAAAGAAAGAGGAACGAATCAAGCAATTCACAGATATAAGAGCACAGATTGAAAAGATCAGTGGAGAAATTTCAGGTTACTTTCATTCAAACGATGCTGTGGCCAACCATAGTAGTGTGGATGAACATGATTTATCATCAAGAAAGCTCAATGAGTATCAAGCACAGCTTTGCTCTCTTCAGAAGGAGAAGGTAGGCATGGATCGGTTTGTGATTGGTTGTGTTATAGTTTCTTGCTGGTTATCTTCTTGTAATTACCATAAGCACAGTCATTTCCACTTTGTCTTTTTGACCAGTATTGTTGATTGAAATGTTTACAGCTGTCGGATATTGAAACCAGACATTTAATACTCGCATTGTTTGAAAATTTCTCTCATTTAACATTGTCTTTAACTGCATTGTTTTCATCAGTTAAATCTTTAACTGCATTGCGTGCATTGGTTGCCTAATTGATGTGACATTTAGCTAATGCCTTGATATTTTTGAAGTTCATGCTATTCGTTTCTGTATTAGAAAATTTCCACTCTATTTGTGCCTGGACTCTTCAATTGTGAAATCATGAAAGAAAAAGTTTGCATGTTAATGCCTGATCAAACTGTACATAGCTCTACACGAATTAAGATTATATGGACTGTATTTTTTTTACTGTAAATAATGTGTGCATTGATGCAGCAATGGATGTATGTTATCTTTACCACTTCTTATCATGGTTTCCTCCACTTTTTTACAGTCTGACCGGCTTCATAAGGTTCTGGAATATGTAAATGAAGTTCATTGTCTATGTGGTGTGCTTGGTCTGGATTTTGGGAAGACTGTTACTGAAGTTCATCCTAGCTTGCGGGAGATGGGTCCAGGGCAGTCCACCAACATCAATAATGATACATTGGACGGTCTGGCTCAAACAATCCTAAACTTAAAAATAGAGAAGAAAAATCGCGTCCAGAAGGTAAGGGGTATGAAATTTCAATTATTGTTTTGCACACGTGTTCATGTCTCTGGTATGAAAATGCAGTTGAAGGACACTGTTGAATCTCTTTTTGAGATGTGGAATCTGTTGGGTACATCCGAAGAAGAAAGGAACCGCTTTAGAAAAGTTACCAGCATTTTTGGGACATCAGAGCAAGAAGTTACAGAATCTGGAGTTCTTTCACATGAAATAATTGAGCAGGTTTGACAGTTACTCCTCCTTTAGCTTTTGTGAGAGCATTCATTAATTCTTTAAATATCTACAATAGTAGACTAATTTGGTTAATATTTGCACCTATTTAATGAATGAGCTTCCCTTCTTGCTTATATTTGCAATATGAACTAATAAATTTAGGGCTTGTTTGGGAATTTTGATAACTGAAACATTGTGGGGTGGGATGAAATGGCTATGCCCCAGCAATCATGCCTTTTATTCTGCAGTAACTTAGGGACAGCACTGGAGGTATTGTAATCCATTGCTGGAGGCATCATAAGTTCTATCATCATTTCACACTCAGGCAGCGGCAGGCGCGCTGCTAGGAAGCTAGGACAGACGCCTAACCAATTCCACAGATTTCCATCCCATCCCACTTATTGATAATACCAAACAGGCCCTTAAGCAACATGTATTCTGATGCCAATATTGTTACCATTTGAAAAAGATATACGTTTCTTGTAACCTTCAAGTGAGGCTTCATGCGGCATGTCAACATTCATTTGCAAGAAAAGGAGCAACCTACACTAAATTGCAGCACATGCAAGTGCCTGAGAAAATATCACATGCTTGTTGAATCATGGGCTGTTTATCATTTAGTTAAAATTTCTTACTTGTAAGCAGTAAAGGCTCATTTTGGGTGTAGGTAGATGCCACCTTGCCAAAGCTGTGATTTTATAGTGTTAGATAAAACATCACATTTTTGTTGGATCTCTGGCTGTTTATCCTTTATGCCTATTTTCAATCATCTGCTTGTCAAAGGACCGTTTCCTGAATGGGGAAGAAGGAAATGGAACAAGAAACATGAGGGAAAGAAAATGAAAACATGAGTGTGATGAGGGAGATGGTGAGAAACATATCAAAGCAGCATTCTGGCCTGTGCGTCTGGACAGAATCCAAAATAAATATGTACTTGATGGCTGAACTGGCTGAATTTTGATTTCTTCTAATTGACTACATTATTGTCATGTCCAGGCCATTGTGCACTTGGGCACTGTTTAGATGATCGGATCGGGTGTGTGCAGATGCTTCTAGAAGGGAGAATTTTTGTAAAATGGTTTCTAAGATATGCCAGTTATTTTCCAGGTTTCCGCAGAGGTTGAAAAACTGACTAAAATGAAAGCAAGCAGAATGAAAGAGTTGGTACTGAAGAGAAGGTCAGAATTGGAGGAAATATGTCACGGAGCACACATTGAACCAGACACAAGCACAGCTCCTGAGAAGGCGTGTGCACTAATTGACTCTGGTATATTCTTGCACACCATCCTCTTTCAATATGTTGGTTCTGGTTTATTAGGTGACCATCTTCTGTTGATCTCAAACAGGAATTGTTGATGCTTCTGAGTTGTTGGCCAACATTGAGGCACAGATTGTAAAAGCTAAAGAAGAATCTCTTAGCAGGAAGGAAATTATGGACAGGGTAGACAAATGGCTTGCTGCTCGTGTAGAAGAAAGTTGGCTTGATGAATATAACCAAGTAAGCAGTTGATATTGCATTTGATGACGTGATATATGATCAGTAGACATGCTTGTCATGCATCACTTGGATTGTGAATTATATAACGATCTTTATTTTTTTAAAAGGACAGATTACCAGGTGTGTACAAAACAGCTGAGTGCCCTAGGAGTTGGCTTTTTCGTGTAGATTTCAGATGGAAAATGCTTTTGAGTTTAGGTTTGGCCTAGCTGCATTCTGGATTTCTTTCATTCCTCACTTGATGCCCCTAACCAAGGGTTACACCATCAGGAAGTTGCTCATTCATGTCCAATTTGTTCTGGTTCACAATATTAAGTCTTTTTTTCCTGGACAATTGAGCCACATGTGGGTCTGGCTTGATTTCTTAGTTGATGGGGCCGCTTGTTTGTCCATGGAAACTTCTATGAGCATGTTTTAGATGCCAGATGGGGAGGCATTTACTGTCACTTTCCTGGGCCAAGCAAATCAGTAGTATTGCACTTTATTTGACTAAGATTCCGGCCATTGCTTTCCATTCTTTTACTATACTAGTCAATGCTGATGGTATGTGTCACTGCTCTTGTTGATTCAAAAGCTTGCCACGTATTTATTACAAATCTTGGTCCGGAATGCAGGACGAGAACCGCTACAGCGCTGGAAGGGGTGCCCACATAAACCTAAAACGTGCAGAACGTGCTCGAGTTACTATAAACAAGATTCCTGGTATCCTGTCTTAACTTTTTATTTCAGGATAATTATTTCCAGCAGCCCTAGCCCTTTTTCTATCCACCACCACTGTTATTGTTATTCATTCCAGGGATTGTGGACAATTTGATGAACAAAGCATTTGCTTGGGAAGAAGAGAGGAACAGGCCATTCCTATATGATGGGGTAAATCCAGTGCTTTTCCCCAAGTTTCACCCTTTTCTTCCTTTGTTTAAAGGTACCGCCTGTATCTTTCTTATCCTGTTACTGTTGTAATTGCTGTCCAGATTCGATTAGTGGCAATTTTGGAGGAGTACAAACTCATCAGGCAGCAGAAAGAAGAAGATAAGAGGCGATATCGGGTATCCATTGGTTTCACGGTTTGCTATTGATGATGATAACTGTTCAGTAATTAATGTGTCCATCTTCCTTGTTTTGCAGGACCAGAAGAAATTACAGGATCTACTTCTTACTGAGAAGGAATCCATTTACGGTTCCAAGCCAAGCCCCAAAAAGAGCAACAGTTTTAAAAGGCCAAACGGAATACGTGCTAATGGAAATGGGACCATGACTCCCATGCCTCGACGTGTCTCTATTGGCAGTGCCACGCCTGAGCTGCTGACACCGAGGTCCCACTCTGGAAGGCATAATGGATACTTCAAGGAAATGAGAAGGCTGTCAACGGCCCCACTGAATTTTGTTGCCCTACCAAAGGAAGATACTATGTCCTATGCTGCATCAATTTGTTGTTCTGAACCCGGGTCTCCTCCCCAGAATTAAATCATAATGCTGCTTTTGGAGGTAGTGTTGATTTCTTCATTCTTGTTCTTGCTCGTGTTCTTTTAAATTTTGGTAGTGGTCCAGGATCTAAGAATCTGAATCTTCATCTCTTCGGACTTGGTCAATCGGGGAAGCCTTTAGTTCACTAAAAGCAAATTTTGATGGCAGATTTAGTTCTACTAACATCTCATCCCTTTGGATGCGATGATCTCAAACAGCCGTAGAATCTATGGTTACCGTTTCTTCTAGGCTGCAGTAGCACAATGGGTGGCTTCTTGATGTGTTGTAACTTATGGTTGGGGTGGTTATTTTTGACAACTATGTCTGCTGCTGGTCGTATAGCTGGTTTTCACTGGCCAATCAGTTTTCCGTGGGGGGATTAAACCAAAGAAGAACAAATAATTTTGCACGTTGGGGGCTTGAACCCGTTCCCCTGTGAAGAACCACCTGATAAGTAACCGAGGTCCTTTTCACTGGTATGAAGACAACCCCTCCCCAGTAGTGTTGATTTGAAATTTCTCATTTTACTGGAACCAGAAAGTTGTCCATTAGAAAGCGGTGTCCTCTCTTTTTCTGTTGTATTTTTGTTTTTTGTTCTCATTTTCTTCTTTAATTTGCAGGAAGATGGTAAACTCACATGGAAGAGTATTTGTTTACTGTAAATTGAGGGCAAGAAATTGTGAATAAGAAGACATGTACACTATTGTTTCCCTGCGTGTTGCTCAACATTGACAAGCTTGAAAGTGGGCTAATACCGGCCAAATCAGATACACCACGTGAATCTGGCTTATAGCCTGTTTTAACATTCAATGGTTACCATGTAGAAATTTAGGTTTAGATTCTATAGTTCTCTAACCAGATTTCTAGAACAACTTTTGTTATTTTACGTCATGATGTTAGTCTGTGCACTTTCAAGAATGCGTGCTTTTCTTTTGCTTGTTTTCTGTACATACGCTTGGGATTTTATGAGTAAACAAAGCTGTGTTGCTACAGTTCCTTGTGTCTGCTACTGCTGCTCTGATGGCTTTATGCATTTCGGATCAATAAGTGGGACGAAATCATGCGCTCACGTGGTTGGGTTGGTATTTTGCACGCTTGGACATAAAGAAATTAATGATTGCCGTACCTGCCCGGGCTCTTTTTAGGTTCTAGAATTTCTTCCGCCTGGGCTTTTGCTTCGCAGGGGTTTGTTCGGCCTTGTCTGGATTTCTGGCTGGGCGTTGGAATTTGAATCTTTTTTATTTTGATGGAACATGAATCTTGATGCACCTGTTATCGTGTAAAAGCTGATGCTCTCGTCTCATGAGGTTATGAATTGAAAAAAAAATGCTTATATGGGTTGGTTTTGGGTACCCAGCTACAATATTCATATTATATATCGTATAATTGTATGAATTAGTACCTACTCACCTGGGCACCGGTACCAGCGTAGACAAGTAATATTTTGTAATTTATCAGTATCCATAGGTAACATTTGTCTCACATTACTCAAAATTAGGGATTGGTACCCAAGCTGCACCCTTGAAATATATACGTCTGCAGGACGGTGTCTAGCACTCGTTCCAGTTCCATAGCATTACACCATGCTCCAAGATCCCTCTGAATAATATAATCCTAATTATATCCTGCTTTTCTTCCTTTTAATTATTATTCTTATTTTTAAATCATTTAGAATTTTACGGTTTCTCTTTTTCAATCCGTTACGCGTATTCGTTTAATTATTTGATTAATTATTCAAACACACTCAATTGTATCTGAGTACATGTAACCATTATTTTTGGAACAAAGAAGGCGTTTTGGACAAATTCAATCCAATCATATTATTAACTAAGATAACATATGCAGCACTAAAATTATTTAATTTGGAAATTTGCACGTTACGGAAAATAAAACCATTTAAGAGTGCATGTAACCATTAAATTTTAAGAGTAAATGTATGATATGTACATAGGTTTATCATGTATGTGAATCTTGTTCTCTTAACAAATACACAATAACTAACAACGGGAATATGGTGTATTTGCTTTTAATAAAGTATTCTGCAGGTCTCATGGTATCTGTAGAGGCCTCACCTGTTCAGTATTTCGTCATGTTAGGAGGGACGATCCGTTCAAAGTCTAACTTTTAATAAAAGCTCAACTGATTTTGGTCCCCAGCTTCCACCAAACTTTCTGAAGGTGGACCATGCACGGAAAAAGAGTACCCATGGCCAATTGGCCATCCCCATGCACCCGCCCCCAAGTACTTGCAAATTTGGTTGGACGTTGTAATTTGGGTTTGGGCTCGACCCCATCCTATGTAACCCAACTTTAATATACAGGAGTCTGAAAATTAAGAAAATAGGTAGGCCAATTTGGGTTGAAAATCTAAAGATAAGAGTTAAAAAGTTATGATAGGTAAAAATTCTATTATATGTTCTTAATTCTTAACATATTTGTAACGTTTCAAAAATTTCTCTTCTACCCATGACTTCTTACCTTAAATTTCTATTATACGTTAGTTAAAATAACCATTAACTATCCTATTGAAAAATAATTTTACCCCTTTAAAATGTTCTTAATTGAAATAATTTAGCCCTAATATGATATTTGAATCACTTGGTATCATGAATTAATGGTTTATCAACATTAGTTGAGTCATATTATGGTTGAATTGTTTTAATTAAGAAATTATGAAGGAGCAAAATTTTCTTATCGATAGGGTGGTTAATGGTTGTTTTAAATACATGAGTATTACATGAATTTACAGTGAAATATTTTGGATATAAAATTTTGTTTTGAAACTTTATGGATGTATAGAAATTATAGGTAAATATTATGAGTATAAGAGAAAATTTTCCAATAATTGAGTTGAGGATTTTGAAAATAAATCCAACTCCTGTTGTTTTTGCTTTATTCATTTTATTTTCAATTGTAACCTTACTTCTTGATCTCTTTATTTTTTTCATTTTTCATGTCTTTGAATGGCCTGAGAATAATAATAATAATAATAATAACAATAACAACAACATAAATTAGGATTAAGAAAATGAATTTGCCTAGTTCGGGGGATTTCATGCATGCATATGATTTTTCATGTACTTGGAACAATAAATTATGGGGATATTTAATTACATGAAAATATGTCAATTTAAAACTTTTTGCTTTTTATAATTTTCTCATTTTTTAATGAGCCATGATCCAAGTAGGCTTGCCTAAAAAACATATTTGTAGGCTTTTTTTTAAATTTTTTTATAAACATATTAAGCTAGGTATATTGAATATATAATCCAAGTTTTATCATTTTTGCATATTTTTAAGTATTTATTTTTTATTTTTAAAGACAATGACAGTCTTATAATTTTTTGAGCTAAATACACCTAGCTTAATATGTTTTTTAAAAAAACTACAAAATGCCTAGAAATATGTTTTTTAGGCCGCCTAAGTAAAAGCAAATCAAATCTAATCTAATCTCTTTTTTTTTAATTATTTTTCATTTTTTAACTACCATATTCTTCAATCATGTCTATACAAATACTAATCTACCTAATTTATTTATTTAATTTTAATTTTCTTTACTCATTATTATTTTTGTTATCATATTACATTATTTTCTTCTATTTCGAAAATTTTTACAATAATAATTTTTTATCAAAAAATTTATCCCTTCCCAAACACTCCCTGTGATTAAAAGAATATAATATGATGGGTGATCATAATGATTTTTAGGGCCCACGCATCATAGATTATAGAGAGGAGATGCAATTTGGGCGGGTTGAGCCTAGAACCGATTTTAATGGTGTTAAAATTTACTTTTTTATAACCTAAGTCTTAAAAACCCAAACCCGAGAAACCCGAATTATAAATATAATAAGGTTACGGTTAAAATGAACCCAAACCTTGAGCTTGATTTTTTATTTTATATTTATTATAAAATTTATTAGATACGTAATATCTAAATAATATTTATTTATATTTTGTGTGTTTTATATTATTTATACTTATATTTGAATATATATGAAAATTGTAATTATATTGTAAATAAAGTGTATTATTTTCATTTTTATTTATCTTTTATTTATATTATTTACTTTTATATTCGTCAATCTTCTTTTTTTTAATCTTGTTTTTTATATTGAATTTTCTTCTGGAAATATTCTTTATATTATTATATTTTTAAATTTTTTTAGTTTGACTATATATTATTATATTTACTTACATGATGTGTTATTATTATATATTTAGATAAAATTTTAAATTTATCACTCTTAAGTAAAATATAAGTTTATCAGCTTAATTTTCAACCCTAAACTCAATCCGAACCCGATTTTTAAAGATAGGATTAGGGTATAAATTATACAAATAAGATTAAAATTTAGATTTTTACAAATAAAATTATAATTAAAATTAATATTAATATTTTATAAATAAAATTAGAATTACGAATGAAGAGAACGCGAGTCTCCCATGACCACTGCTCGCTGGAAAACTGAGGTGGATGATCAGATCATTCCAACCTCAGCACATCAACAAATTCACCTACTTTCAAAAACGAGGGGACGAAGTATCAGCACAGAGGCTGAGGAGCTTCAGCTCTCCTCGGAAATCTGGTCTGAAATCTATGATTTTTCTGGCAATAGAAAATGGACGTGCTTACATTCGGAGTGATTATAGCTATCATCGTTATTTTCTTCATCATCGTTTGCGTCATTGCCGTGGAAGGCACTTGCAAGCGCAGGAGCGGCAACAGTGGAGTTAGCAACTGACACTCCAAAAGGAACTCCTTTTTCGCCTCTATTTACGACAATACCATCGCCTTGGCTTCGTAGATTCCAAAGCCGCTTCCTTTTTTCTCTCGCCGCACCTCAGCTGAGGAGAGGCTTAGAATTCCCTAAAAATTCCTTTAAAATGCCGCGTTTTCCGGCCCTCTTCCCTTTTCTTCTCCTCTTCTTCGTCGCTCGTGCGAATCTCGGATTCGGGCACGATTCCGGAAGCTGTCCCTTCCATGGATCCCATGATAACGACCACCACCACCACCATGAAAGTCACGGCCCTGGAGTTTCAGTGGAGAGGCTTCTGCCCGAGGAATTGGCGGAGGAGGAAGACTTGAAGATCATGGAATTTGGGGCTGGTGGCCATCATCAGCATCAGCATTATCATCACCCGCATGACCGCAAGCACAGCAGCAGAGGCAGTGGCGATTCGCAACTCTCGAAAATTGGTAAGCTTTTTGCTTTTTTTTTTTTTAAAATGAAAAAGGTTTTTGAGCCGGAATTTATGCTTTTGGTTTTTTTTTTTTAATTGGAAATTATTCAGAATTGAAGCTTTAGATTTCGTACTTGAATTTTGACTGGAGCTGGGAATTTGTGAATCTGGTGGTAGTGACTAATTTTGTTAATGGAGATTGGGTGGATGGATCCATGTAATTGGTGGGTACAATGAACTAATTCAGACATTAATTTTCAGGAGATAAAGTTTTCTTACGTTGTGCTGTTGGTTTTCTAAAATTTTGAAGGTCTGTGGAGTCGTGCAATGGGATGTTCTCTTTTGGTGAGCATGGCTTCTCTTATTTGCTTGACTATCTTGCCGATTATATTCTGTAAGTAGCTCGATTCCAATTAGGTCTCTTCTTGTTCAGACGTCTTGGGTACATGTTTTTATTTTGTATGTACTTGTTTTGGTTCCATGATCATACATAACTTTCGTTTAAATTGCTGCAGATCAAGGTAAACCGTCAAAAACAATGGTGGACTCTTTGGCCACATTTGGGGTTAGACCTTTATCTTTATCTCCGCCTGTTGAATTAAATCATTTTTATTTAATGTCCACTTGGGAACAGTTAGAAGGTCTTTTTCTTTCTTAAAAAGAAAAAAAAAAAAAAAACTTACCGCTCCTTCCTCCCCACCTTTTGATATGATCTAACATATTAACTACCTACCATCCTACTTTCTCTGTTATTATCTTTTACATTTTAATTATTTTTCATATCTTTTCATACATCTACACTATCTATTTTAAGTTCTCTTTACTCTTAATTATTACCCCCATCATAGCTCATGATCCACCCACTTTTTTAAATTTTTTTCCATTCCCACTTTCCGAACTTACTCTTGATATTTTATTATTATTATTATTTTTTATTGTTACTCTTGATATTTTTAATGCTATTGTTATTGGTTTCCTTCTTTATGATCAGTCCAACCGGTTAGTGTTATTGTAATTGTTGTGCACAGTCCTGCATCAAATTATATCCATAAGAATACTCTTCTTCTGGAAATTATTCCAATCAGACAGTCCATTTTGTTTTGAGTTCGATTATGAGTTCGGTTATAATCAATGTTAAAAACACCATAGGAAATGAACTCGGTGCAGTCATTAACAACAATATATTAGAAGAGAATAAACTGCAGTTCGGTAAGTAATAGACAATGAAAAGAATATGGAAAAATGGTTCAAACAGACCTTGTTTTTGATGTAATTTTATTCGTTTTGATAAAATAGTCTTTACAAAATGATGTGTTTGCCTTACCTAAGAACGATTTCATGACAGGCAGGGGCAATGCTAGGGGATGCGTTCCTACACCAGCTACCACATGCTTTTGGTATGGTTTTATTCTGACACCCTCCATACACTGATTCTTGGATAGCTATGATGAAGAAACCCTTTCAACAGATCTTGCCTGTATTATTTTTAAGCTTTTTAGTTGGTTGTGCTGCCCACAAATTTGGCCACGTATTTTTATATAGCTCTCAGAGCTTCAGTTATGCTTTGCTAGTATGGTGAGCCTCAAAAACAGTTGACCAGATTATTTGACAAAACATTTTTCCATTGGTATTATATAAGCATTTTGTTGGTCCAACCAATCAAAGACTTTAAAACATTGCAACAAAGCCTATAAGAAGTTTAGTTCCTTGCCTGTTGCCTCTAAATTGTTAAATATTTCTTGTTTTATGAAATTTTCATGAATAACATGGAGAAACTGGATCGCCAGAAACTTGAAAATAGAGCAACCATTTTCCGTAACTAATTTCTATTATCTCTTTCTTTTCTCCAGGTGGTGAACACTCTCATTCCCATTATCATCCTTCAGACCATGTGAATGAACATTTTCATGATGATCATGCACATTCACATGCTCATTCCCTCAAGGATCTTTCTGTTGGATTATCCATTCTATGTGAGTATAGATCTACCATCTACATGTTCTCTGTGCCTTTGCGTTTTTCTCTGTTTGTCGCTTCATTTAATATGTAATTGTTATATCGTTGATTTTAATCAATGAATCTACTGATCTGTACGTATAGGGTGTATTTGAGAAGTGATAAAACATTTGGATGAAAAGTTTTTTATGTTTAAGTTTTTGAAATGAGAGAAAATGATGTGATATTATAAGGGTAGTAATGAGGAGTAACGAGAATAAGGTTGAAATAAATGGTTAAGTTGTATGAGTAATGTAAAAATGATTGAAAAGTCGGATAGTTGTATAAAACAATATGGAAAAATAATTAAAAAATAGAGTAGTTGTAAAGAGTAAAAAGTTCTAAATTGAAACATTTTGGTTTGAAAAGTTTTATTGGTAACCAAACGTGCACATAATATGTTGGGTTTGCTCTGTTCCTTGTGCCAACTCAGATAACAGAGGTGCGTAAACTGTTGTTAGGTTGACTGATTAAACTTTTAACATGAAAACCATTCTCCTTTTCCTACAAATTTTATAGAAAAAGGCTTTTGCCTTGAATCTTGACAACATAATGTTGCAAGAAGGCTCTGAGGGATGGAGGCTGCAACAGCGGAGAATCTCAACACTTAAACTTTCTTTGTTTAAGTCCACATTAGGAGTTTAACCAGGTCAGGGTTAAGTCCCGACTTGGCTGATTGAACCTGGATTAAGGTGGATTAAGGTTGTGACTTCCAAGCTCTCAACCCATTTATATAACTCATTTAACGCACTAAAATAAATTGGTTGGTTATGGGTTGAACTTGTCCAACATGTCCACCCAATTTTTCAACCTGTTTAACAATCAACGGATCTAACTTGTTCACAATCCATTAGGTAAAAGAGTTAACATTTTTATTGCTATTTATTTTACAAGTTATGTATAATTATTGACAACGGAATAAATATTCCTATTAAATATAAACATTAAAATTAATGTTTTAAATTCAATTAAATCTTTAACGTTAGAAGTCTTTATTTACTGTTTATAATTATATTGCAAATAGTTTATCATTTTTATTTTTCTTGTTCAACCCATTAGCAACCCCACAACTCGATTTGTATGTGTTAAATAGATAAGGGTTAGGATCGTTTTTATAAATGAGTTTTAAAGAAATTAGGATTGAGATTTGTCAGATAGTTTCACATTAGGGTTAGCCTCCAATATGTATAACTTGACCAGTTTACACCCCTATCCTCTGCGATGAGCTGTTTTTTCTGGTCCTAGCCGTTGTTCCTAAGCATGTCAATGAAGTAATCAAATCATAAAGTGATGATTGTCTGTGAAGTAATAGAAGTACAAAGGGCGTTGCAATGATTAACTAACAAGCCGTTACTTAGCTTTCAGCTATACATCCTGCATCCATGTTTCTTGATTGGGATGGTAATAGGATAAATAGGATCGTGTAGAGAGAATAGTCCCTGTAATGGGGTCTTGAATCATAGTGCTCTGTTAGTCATTGATTCTATCAATAAGATCTCTGTTTCTTTTGGATTGTTGGAATTCGATTGTCTGGACGTATCATCTCTCTTGATCCATTTTTTCACCACTGCCAGATCCCTGATCCTATTTACCATTTGGATGCATGCTCAACTTAATGATGATGTGTCTTAACGCTTGATACACAGTCTAGGGATGAATTCTATGATTTTCACATCTACCAAGTATCAATCACCTGGCAACATTTTTTAAATGAATAAAAAGTGGATTATATCTGAGAATTCATTGCTTTTCTTTTGTACATTAATGTAACACAAGTATAATTTTCACAGCAACTGAGCACCGTGGCACCATATTTGATGCATAATAATGGATTGTTGAATATCTGAGGTTTTATTTTCACATATTGGATGCTATGTTTCTTGAATTTTGTACTTTATCTATGGACATTAGCTTTCGGTTCTTAATTACTGATTTTGATATTGTATTTTGTTTTTATTAATTTTTTTGCAGTGGGAGTTGTACTTTTTGTTATTGTTGAGAAGGTTGTAAGGTATGTTGAAGAAAATTCTAGCAGGGTAATGGTTGGTTGGGGTCATCATCACCATCACCACCAGAGTGGCAAGTTAAAGGTTGATGAAACAAGTAGTGATGATGCAAGTACACCATTGATAAATAAGAAAGATGCAACAGATAAGTCATCTGAATGCAATCTGATTCATGGGGAGGAGAAATTTTCTTCAGAAAGAAAGAATCTGCATGAAACTGCAAATCATGTCAGCGATGAGCAACAGTGTCGCAAGGTATCTCTGTTATATTGCAGTACCTTTCTAACCTCCTTACTCATGGTCATGTAATATTTTATCAAGATGGCTAGACTATCTAATTTGCATTTAGGGTCTGTTTGTGAATTGGTAATCCGTGGGCAAAATTTTTCCCCCTTTCTTACAGACCTTTTGTTATGATCTGATGTCCTACTTTTTTCCATGATTACCCTTATTTTTCTATCATTTTCTCACATCTTTCTATAAAATTGCCCCATCTATTCCCACTTTACCCTTACTATATCACTAACCACTGTTCAAAATGTATCCCATTCCCACAGATTACCAATTCCCAAATGGTTCTAAGGTTTTCTTTCGGATTAAGAGGTTAAAAATAAAATTCCCATTCCATCCTTCAAACCTTTTGATATGACTTGACATCTTAGTTATATAACTACCTACCTTTTCTATTATTACCTCTACATTCCAATAACTTTTTCACATCTTTTCATACAACCGTATCTATTTTATCTTTATTATCTTCACTCCTAATCATTACACATCATATAACAGCACTTTTTCGTTTTTTTCAAAATTTTTCCCACAAATTCTCCTCTCTTTTTTGAACCTCTTCCCAAACGGACTGTGGAGCTGAAAATCAGATTGGTCAAGTTTAACCTTTAATTCCTAGTTATTTACACCTTGGAAAAGGATTTCTGAACCTTTTCATGCTTGACCATCCAATATTATATGATAGGCTTCACCGAATATCAGCAAAGCCTTTTCATTTGGGCTCACCAAATATCAGCAAAGCCTTTTCATTTGGGCTCACCAATTTTTTTCTGAAATTCAAGTCAACCATCAATTTTGATGCTATCCATTTCGTTGAAATATCAAAAATCATTTCAGTATATGCAACATCACCTAAAAAAATGCAGTACATTATCTGTAACTGTGAAAGTTGTGGCAAATATTAAGACATTTTACACTTTTGTAGAATTCCATCCATATGGGATAGTGTGTGTGTGTGTGTGTTTGTGTGTGTGTGTGTGTTTTCTCTTTGAGGGTTTGGATGTTCAATCCATACTCTTTAAATCCCACTAGAAGATAAAGGTTTCTGGATCTATGTTTACTCTCAAATAATTCCATTTTTGTGGTTTACTTAGAGTATTTGTCTTGAGATAATCTTTTGATTCTTAGCTAAACAAAATCTGTCAAAGATAATGGTTGACTTAGATCTAAAAAATTGATGATGGCCGCCACCTCAAACAAAATAAAATAAAAAAGAAAAGAAAAGTAGACATAAACGCACATGGTTTCTATGCTTTTATTTGAGTTGAGTAGATCCTGTGGTGTCCAAGCTTTTGGTTTAGGGTGCATTTGGGAAGCGAAAAAACCTTTGGGTGAAACTTTTTTAGTGTAAAAATGTTTGAATTGAGAGAAAACAATGTGATATAATAGGAGTAATGATGAGAAGTAAAGAGAATAAAATTAAAGTAAATTGGTTAGTTGTATGTGTAGAAATGATTAAAAAGTAGGGTAATTGTTTAGGAAGATTTGAAGAAACATCGAAAAAAGAATAGTTGTAGAAAATGAAAAGTTTTAAATCAAAAAATTTTTGTTTGAAAGGTTTTGGTGATGGAAAGATTTGTGGGTTTGAAACCTTCTCAGGTCTCAGCAAGCTACTGAGAAACAGAGAAGGAAACCCCACCTTCATTCAAAAAAAGATCCATATCTTTGTATGCTACATCAGATATTCATAGTGGAAAATCAGTCCACCAAGTTTTCGTTCCGACAGTCCATTGGAGTGCGAGTAATGCACTGTTATGTGCCCTTAGTATATACAAGCACAAATGTTCTGATTGTCTCTGTCCTGGTTTTAAGACTAGCTAAGATGAAAACTAGGCTTTTTTTCCCAATTTTTTAACAGTCTTAACAATAATAATAAACTAGTTATTTTAATAATTCCAACACAGTGAATATTGACTCAAGTATCCATCAACACTAGCCTATGATTCCTTATGATCAACTACTGTCTAAATGTTTTCTACTTGTGCAATTTAAATATGTCCATTGAAACTGAAGAATTAAACTGTGCATTATTTCTGAAATTCTTCTACATGCTGTCTGCTCTGAAACAAGGTCTAAAACCATATTAATGCATGGCAGAGAAATTGCAGTGTTGACTATGGTGAAGATAAGATCCATTCAGATGATCCAAATAATATCTTGGCAGGGTTGCCATCAAGATCAGGTGATGCAAATGGTTGTGTCAAACAAAGGGCATCTTTGGCTGCAAGTGAACCTGCTTTATCATCTTCAAGCTTAGTATTTGGTTACCTAAATCTCTTCTCTGATGGCATTGTAAGTTGATGCTATCCATCATTGATACTGACGCTTTGATATGCACAGTAAATTTTAACTCGTTGTACTGGAACTGGAACTTCAGTTAAGGTCAAAGAGGATTATAATCTTACTGATTTCTGTATTCTGCAGCATAATTTTACTGATGGTATGGCTCTGGGGAATGCTTTCTTGCTTTATGGTTCTGTTGGTGGGTGGTCTAGAACACTATTTCTACTTGCACATGAACTTCCTCAAGAGGTTTTTTCTACCTTTCTTTCTCCATTGCTTCATAAATTTTCTTGGCATGCACCAAATGAATTTCTGGAGGTCATACTCTGGGGATGATTGACTTCAATTTTTGATGTCCTGTGTGATATGGGCAGTGCCTTTATGCTTGGGGTCGATGATTGATTGATACAGACTGGTAATTATTGACTGACGTTAATGATGTTATGCATAAAAATTTTCCAAATTTGAATATCCATCTTCATGTACTTTCTGTTACAGTGTTCTTGCAATTTTGTTTTTAATTGTTTTCGTGCTGTGGATGATGGAGTAGGGTCTTCATTCTCCCTTTCTCTTTCGTTATCCTTTATGTAATCCTGATTCATGGCAATTTTTGATAAGATTGGTAGTCATGAATCACCAAATTGTCAGACCTACTTGTATTTTAAATGCATTTGGAGAGTAATTTCATGTTATCTGGTATCAGATAATTGGATAGTAATTTCATGAAATTGAATCTCCATTAGTAAGCTTGTGTAGAGATCAAACTTTGGGTTGTTGATCTTGAGTTCTTTTTTTATGCAGCTGTGTTTGATGTTTGGAATGAGTCAATTGAAGTTATAAGTTTTTGTCGTTGAACTGTATATGCATGCTTTTGTAGTAATGGTTTTCCTAATACTTGGCCTGGACGCCCCATATTTGGCCCATAGAGTATTTCCTCAATCTTTTCACTATTTGGTCATCTGCCTTTGATTTCTTCTAGCTTATCCATGCTTCAACATTAGAGGAAATTAATCCTATTCTCCTTTCCTCGAGCCAGTGGATGCTATCATTTCCAGAAATTTGATGGAGATCAGCATATCTGACATGTGTTTGACATAAGTCATCTGCATAGTGCAAGACAACATGCCCACCATCTAAATTCTCAAATTAAAAGTTACATATCAGGTGTGCCAAGACAATGGATGGTATTTTCTAGGTTGTCAACTTCTAATCTTGGGCTAAAAAGGGTTTGAACAATTTGATTGAGGCATCTGCACTTGTTCATCACCCAAGAATGGCTTTTCTCCCAAGAATTTGGGTGCAAACTGCACCCCATTTGATTCCGCATTTATTTATTTAAGATCCAAGCCATGCATTGTGCTTAAAACTGTTTATTTAGCATACATATAAAAAATTAACTTAATAAAACTTTTATAATCTTTATGAAATACAATTATAAAGAACCTCATACATTTGCGTTTGCTGTGGATTATACACCTAATTAAAATGATTTTTCACATCACACAAATATTGATAGAGGTGAATATGATGCATGACTTGGATCTTTTAAAAAACCAAGTCTCATGGAAGAAAAGGCTGCCGAAGAATGGTTTTTTAGGTAACAGAACACGTGTTCTGTGCAGCCATATGAGTTGACGCATAGATATATGGCTTATGCATCTAGTGAAATAATTAAAGTAAAAATCCAAGTTTTTGACATTTATGGGACTTATATACCTAGTGCAGTAATTAAAGTGAAGAACCAGGCTTCTGAAATTGATTGAAAGTAACTTCTTTCATATCACACTGATTGCAATGCACAGTGCATAATGAGTTATCCTAAAATTTCACATCTTTGCTTGTTCTCAGATAGGTGATTTTGGCATCTTGGTAAGGTCAGGTTTCAGTGTACCTAAAGCTCTCTTCTTCAATTTCCTCTCGGCACTGGTGGCATTAGGAGGAACAGCATTGGTAAGAATATTACTCTTCAGGATCTCGGCCCTCAATGGCTATATATGCCATTAAATTGAAGCAGAGATGAGCAAGGGCATTTTCTACAGGAATACAGCCATGGGTGAAAAGTTGTCGCATGGCAACTTCTCTGTGCTTTCAAGTACCTGTGGGACTGTCCTTCTTGGAGAAAAATCTCCTTTGAAGCTTCTAAGCAGGCTGTTTTCTGAGTAAAAGTTGCCTTTGGATTTTGGAAGCTCTGCTAGAATAATTGAGGCTGTTTAACCTTGCATTTTGTTGAAGAGATTGAAGGAATTCTGCACTGTTTCCACAGGCATTGCTTGCTGGACAAGGCGCTGGTCAATCTTCACTGATTGAGGTGAGAAATATATTACACGATGCATTTTTTCTCTATTCCTACTTGAAACTTCCAATAAATTTTGCTTATATATGTTTTTTGATTCTATTCACCCATGATTTTAACTATCAAGGGTAACCATATTTTCTGCTGCAGGGATTCACTGCTGGTGGCTTCATATACATTGCCGTTGGTGGGGTCCTCCCTGAATTGAATAATGGGAAGGCATCAATTAGAAGTTCTGTAATTCATTTAACTTCCTTGATCTTCGGCATGGCTGTCGCGCTCTGTATTTCCCTTGTTGAGTAGATGTCTACATTAGCACCAATATCATCAAGATATTTAAAACAGCATGTAAATTATTGTAATAATGTTTTCTTGAATTTTGCCATTATGTTAGCTCATAGAAGTGTAAGTTAACCTAACGTGAGCAGCTTTATATCATAACTCCCTTGTGGGTTCTCCAGCTGATGTGATTTGTGTAAGAGATGTGGTTCTAGGCTAGCCAGGTTTTGTTCAGAGACCGACAGGCAAGCTGCTGACTTTCAGCAACAAAAGGTCTTTGGCCTACTTCTATTTATGAATTGTGACACGAGGTTGTTGGTTGTAGTGTGTGGTACTCAAGCTTCAGGAATTATATCAGCGGGTCCAAAAAATCTCTGCCAAAAAAGAGAACTGCTCATTAAACTTTTATGGTCATTTCATCGACTGTGCCTGTTATATATGCAGCCATAATTATGATTCACAATTCATGTGGGTAATCATATTTTCTTAGTCCTATGTATTTTTCTTGACTAATATCCCTAATGTGCAATTTTAATTAGTTTTGCTAAATAAATATATTTAACTGAAATGGACAACTTTAGACTTACAAAAATGATTGAAATATTTGGTCTTATCTCACAAAGTGAGTGGAATCTTTACGAAATAAAATAAATATTTTTAGTAAAAGATGTGCAAGATTACAATATGGAGAAATAGAAAAAATGAAACATGGTTTTTCAATACTTATATATTGTATAAGAATATAAAGTTGGATAATCCAGAAAGCATCTTGCTTGTTTTATATCTATTGAAAGAGGCAAATGAAGGCACAACACTTGTGAACGTCACTTGGATGACACGGTTAACGTATGTAGAGTGTATTCAGGTTAAAAGTTCAAGGTTCGAAGTTGAGTTGAAACATTTATCTAGCTTCCTCTTTCCTAAAATACATCTCAGTCAAGTTGCTTGGTCATCCAATATAGGTGACGTGATAACTGAAATACATCAGTCAAGTTGCTTGGTCATCCAATATAGGTGTCGTGATAGAAAAAATCATGTGGGGGATGAATCCATTAATTAAGCTAATAAGAGATGCCTGTGGATATTATTCACACCTTATCGCGCGAAGCTAGAACCGAGAATTCGAGATACTGAGGTCTCTGCCATCTCCACCAAACCCCTTTTCCTTTGCATTGAAAGAAACTAGAACTGAGGACTAGAGACACTGAGGCCTCTGCCATCTCCACCGAATCACTTTTCCTTTGCATTGTCCAGTCACATCACATATATCTTGCAAGCATGCGTTTTTGATTTTCCATGTTTTTAAAGTGCAATCTGATTCTGCCTCCCACTAACACCAACATCATTGTACTCTTCATATATATATATATTTGTTTTTTTTTAAAAAAAAAAAAAAAAACTGTCTGGAGAATCTTGCATTGGATCTATCATATAGAAAAGGCCCACATAATGATTGGACTGGACCTGGCCTTCTTTCTGACTGCTAGCTGCAGCGACTGCAGCAACTGCAAATCAACAATACAGATATGATACTGCACTTATCTGATCCCAAATTCCCAATAAGAACCTATAATGCATGGCATGCCCAAAATGAATAGCTAGAAAAGAGTAATAAGTAGATGATCAAGAGCTAGGAATTATGAAATGAAGATCACTTATACAGGGATCTAAGACTACAGTGGGGGAATGGAAGGTGCCATGGCTGTGGTGTCTTAACCATCCGTGACCCAGCCCTCCTCCAGCAGCTACAGCATCATCTTCACCAATTAAGCTCCTCAACTAATACCCTTACCAACCAACCAATGTATGAAAAATAACATGATCATCAAATAGATTCAAACTCATTACATTCTTCTCGAAGGATTTGCAACATGTTGGCAGCATGTTGTTGGTGTGCAGGAGGAAATGATGGGAGTCCCATGCGATCCCGGGCGAGAGTCTGGTGCCTCTTGCGCACCGCCTGCGCCGGCGGCTGTATGTCGATCACCATGCCGTCTTCCTCCTCGACCATCTCTGAGATTTCTGCTCTCTTCCTTAGGGTTTCTGCAGCTCGCTCCTTCCGCGCTGCACCATCCTTCATCGACATAATCCAAAAGTGGAAAGAATAGAAATGGGGTTATAATTATTTGATAACCAGAAGCGACTTATTAATGACTCTTACTAGCTTTTCCATTGGATAATACTAGCTGAAATATATAGGAAACTTACATTGAGAAGAGAAGAGTTGGGCATTGGGCATTTGACAGGCTGATCTTCGTCGTTGGGCTCCTGTGGGTGCTCTATAGGTTTGAAATCCACCTCGAATTCGATGCCATGGCCATGCAAGCTGCAGGCTGCGATGGCATCCACGCCAGCAGCAGCAGCGACAGCGCTGCCTCTGGTTTCAGCAGCTGTACTTCCTCCTCTTTCTCCTCCTTCACCAGCAGCTGGATCAGGCACTGCTGCTGCTGCTGCTGCTGCTGCTGTCGATGTCTTTTGGAGGTGGCAGTCCTTTGGATCCTGCGCAAGTGACAGAAAATGGATTGGAAAACTGGAAGGCGAAGCCAATAACATTCTATAATATTGTGAAAACCCCAGAGCAGAGAGAAAGGCAAAGTAAGAAAAAGACAGAGATTTGAGAGGAGGTGAAGGGGTGGTTCTTACTGAGCCATCTCCAGATGAAAAACCCATGGAGATGGTCATTTGCTCCAAGGACTGAGCCTCATCAAAAGCACCAAAAAGAAGTGGAGAGAGAGAGAGGAGGGTGGTAGCTAGCTAGCATGAAAAGAAGAGTACCAAGAAGACGGAATGGAGCCTCCTGTAGCCTTGAAAACGAGAAAAGATTCGCCCCATGTCTCTTTTTCTTTCTTTCTTCTGATCTCCTTTAGCTTTTCCTACAGAAAAAGAGTGCAACAGTGAAAAATCTTCTCCTGCTTTTTCTTCTATTGTGTGTGCGCTTTTGCATGCAAAAGAAAAGAGGGGGAGCGAGGAATTAGTAAAGAATGAGAAGAGAAGCGGTTGTAGTCGAGAGAGAGAGCGTAAAAAGCGTGGAAAGAGCTTTAGCTGTTACGAAAAACCGTTTTTTCCTCCCTTCTTCTTTTATCATCACCACGCGCATATACTACAGTACCTCCTAACTGCTATCGTCATTTACCCTCACTCCATGCTCGCTCCGTAATATTATTCTTTTTAATTTTTTTTTTTCTAAATTTTGTGCCGAACCCTCGAGCTCTTCACCGGACCGATATTTTTTTATTACCCTTTCAAGGAAAATGATTTCACGTTAAGCTTTTGGCCTCATTCCATGGAATGGAATTATTGCTTTGATTTGCATGCTATTACTTGAAAGTTTCATTATGTTATAAAATAATTGTTTTTTATAAGTATATATTTCACCATCATTTCAATTTATATTACAAAAAAGTCCTGAGACATTCTTAAAATTTTTATACAATATTCTAATAGACATCTAACCATACATCTAACCATATCTTAGACTAATCGTGTGTGTGGTGTGATGTCACGACCTGGTGGCATTATAACATAATGGTTAAAATATTAAGTTTGATCTATTTACTCGATCCGGCTAAGTTACCATATCCTTTTCATTAATTTCTTGGGCAACAAATTATTGTAGCAAGATTCTCAAGAATCATTACAGCTAAATCAGATTGATCGAAATTTTTATATAAATCGTGATAGATATATGAACTTATATGAAATTATTATTGCCTCTATGATTAAGTTTTTGAATATCGAAGCCAGGACGGATCTCTAATTGAATTGAATTAATATACAATCTATTAATCAAAAAGGATCGTCGTAAATACAACCGTCAATTTAGATCTTACCCAGGGTCCATTCGGTATGACGTAACAAAAGATGGGAAATTTTTTAAAAAAATAATATAATATAATAAGAGTAATGATTGAGATTAAAGCTAATAAAGATAAAATAAATAGGATAATTATATAAAAGGATATGAAAAAATAATTAGAACGTAAAGAGAATAATAAAAAAATAGGATAGTCAAATAATTAAGATGTTAAATCATATAAAAAATATTTAAGAAGCGGTAGAAAAGTTTTTTTTTACCTAGGGTGTGTTTGGGAAGTGATAAAAATTTTGATTGAAAAATTTTGTGTAAAGTTTTTGAAATGAAAAAAAATCATATGATATTGGAGTGATGATAAAGAGTAAAAAAAAATAAAGTTAAAATATATAGATTAATTGTATAGGTAGCTGAATAAAAATGATTAAAAAATAGAATGGTTGTATAAGAAGAAGAAAAAATAATTTAAAAAATACAGTAATTGTGAAAGAGTAAAAAATTTTATATTAAAAAGTTCTAATTTAAAAAGTTTTTTAGATTACCAAACATACCATTAATATCAAGTGGAACCTAAATGCTATGAGGTTTGAAAAATCAAGATGGTTCTACCCACATGGTCTGACCAATATAGCAAATTCGTCTATTTGTTTCTAAAAATTGTAAATATTCTCACCTACTTTGACAAAAATTGCCAATATTGCAACTAGTCCGACAGGAAATCAGTGATGCTTCTTACTTAGCTGGTTCAATTAGTTAAACCGAATAACCGGGAACCATTTATCTTATTGGTTGGAAACCTGACCCTGTTTTGATTATCTTTCTGTAAATCAACCATAAATGATATCTATCTTCGCTCTAATCTTGGAATCAACATATAAAATCAGCCAAACTAACATCTTTCTTCACGCTCGTCTTGGAATCAGCATATGCTACAAATCAAACATCTCAAGTGCGCGCATATTCGCAATTTGGAAATTTAAAACTTTTTGGGACCCCGATCGTATGCAAATACCCATTTTAAAAATAAAATAAAATTACACAACTACTAATCTCTGTATTTAACATACAAATCAATTTTTATCATTTTGAAAATTTATAAATATTTTTCGGAATTTCTAAAATCAATGACATTGTTAGTAATTTAACTATTAAATTAAATAGATCAGCAATGCCCTATTGTTCGCTTCGGCAGGATTGAGAACGTAGAAAGGAAATTGGTATCGTCAACGAAAGAATCAAACTCGTCTTTGGGAATACTTTGAGAACAACAGAGATGCATTTTCAGTCAACAGAAACGAGAGATTTCTGAAAGGAATCATCCTATTCCAATTCCTCCACAGCAGAGACCAATCCATTGCTAAATGCTGTTGGTTGGAGGGATGTGGGATAGAAAGATTCTTACGTTTGTTTACGGAGAAATCACTATCATTCCCAAAACCCACATTGGTAGACATAACTGTCATGCGCCGGGTACTTTTTTGTTTTTTTAATGGGCAATCAAACTTCATGAAGACCTTCAATCACACACTGCCAAACACTTTACACTCCCTTAAATAATAACGTTCCAAAATTAGTAAGCCTCTACTATCAGCTTTGAAGTTTTTCTTCAAAGCCAATTATCTCCTCATGTCATCCTCATGTGTTATGAGCATTAGTCTCTTCATTGATGTTGTAAGGAAATTTATAAGGATTTATAAGATTGATGTGTAAAGAAATTTGTAAGGATGCATGGGCTTGACTCATAATATTCAGACGGAAAAATGAAAAAAATGAGAATTCGTAGCATACATATCAAAAATTAAAATTGCGTCTTGCATCATGTCAAATGCCCCTTCTCTGATTCATGACAATCTGATGCATCACAATCGCAAGCAAAACCTATGTTTGAGGATCAACATAAAACATCAAGCGGTTGCTACAAAAACCCATCTCGACCATTCAGATCAGTTTGTATATTCCGACTTGGTGAATGAAAGCAGAGACCCAAAAATGAACTTTCCCACAAAAAAAGAAAATACCGAGTCTGATCTGCATTTGGTGGATAATCTGCGAGATTTATGACCGGACAGATATGCGGTGGGGCCTCTGCCATGCATAGCTGAGATGTCTTAGATGCGTCCAATGGGTCCTCTTCTGTATCGACCATTTGCAATTGGCAAAGACTAGATAAATGCATCAGGCAGTTCTACGAAGCAGCAAAGCCAACATGTAGGACAGTGCAGAGTCAATAGAAGACAAGGCAACAATGAGAACGGCCACTAGCACAAGCGTAAGAGTAGCTGTTCTCAGCTGGAAAAAAAAAATGGCACCAGTGAACGGAAAGCTAGGGGTAACAACAAATACAAGTATTGCTTATAATGCTTCTAATGGAGAGCGAAATCAACTGTAAACACGCACTTTTATCAAAGATGAAATGACAAAGCATCTAGGTTTTAGTTATGCAGTTTTTGAGTCAAAAGCACATCTGGGCATAAGATTAGCAGAGCCATTAAAATCAGAAGTTCATCTAAATGCAGCTTTAGTGTTTGATTTGGCTTCCATGATGAAAGTATGCATCCTTGAGAGTAGAATAGATGTCACAAAAAAGATGGGTGATGTAACTTTTAATAAAATAATGTTTCATCCATTCACACTTTCACTTTTCCAGTATCGCAATTGAGGATATTTCAAAAGAAATGCTAATTCCCCATGTGTAGTATGCATGATGATGTGATGATGATGATCAAGTTGGCCCTCCAATGCAACAATAGCATGTGTAATACATGCTGCATCAGCACTCAGTGAATGCATCCAGCTGTTTGAGTCAAATGCAAAAGGTTTCATGTAGGCTTAGTTCAAAGTATTTCAGCTTTCTTTCGACACTCATTTAAATACAAATGACTTCCATCAGCAAGCCTTTCTACAGAGGTAATGATGACTCTTGACATAAAGGCAGAACAATTGTACACTGTTTATAAAGAGCAGTACTGCAATAACAGAAAAATTTTACATCATCAGTGCCTCATTGCAAAGAAACGGCTACCAAGGTCATGTCATACATCCATGTCATGTGAGATCGCCACTATTTCACAATCTTGTAAAGACTGATGGCATGTTTGGCCTCACATTTAAAAGGATTAGACATTCCTTTTCAGTGAAGATAGGATTTTAGCAAAAATTCAATTTGACCAGAACTATATATTTCTTTGATTTTTGTGCCTATAAAAATGTTATTTTATCATGTAACTATATGTTTGCCGAAGTAAGGGATTCTCGCTCACAGTGCCAAAAATCATGTCTTCAGAGAAAGAAGCTGTATGCATAAAGCAGAGACAAATAGGGCCTATGTCTAACTAAGAGTTAGGCTGGCTTCATGCATCACCACCATGATCTACATAGATGGCTTACTAAGAATCTCAGCACCATAATGGCAGTGTTCAAAACCATCTCATGCTATAAGATTGCAAAGGCATGGAGAAATCATAATATCCAACTGTACAATAGACAATAACAGAATCTCAAACAGTCGAACTACAAGAATGTTAAAAATATATATGTAATACATTTACAAATAGACACACACGTTAGGCATTTGGGAAGGCCTAAGGGCCTGTTTGGCCTTGTGCCATGTATCCAGCTTCTCCATTTGAAGATGCGATTTTAGATTGCACATACGAGCGAAAAATCTCACTTCAGTTAAACACTTAGCTATGCAGTAAAATTGTGTTTTCATAGGCATAAAAGCCTTGAATTATCTAATCACAGCCCAGCAAAACAGAAATTTCGCTAAAATCACATTTCTCTGCAAAGGCATATGCCTAACTTATCTAAACATAGGGTGCAACAAACCCTAAACTACTTTTGAGCCCTAAGCATGTGTTCACCTACTACAGGGAGTTCTATAGTAATCTATGTGCCTATACTCAGTTGTTATTAAGGTGTCATTCTACTCACCGTGCTTTGGAAACTTGGCCACTCAATGTATTGCGGCTGCCCAGGCTGCTCAGCTAAAAACGCCAGGAGTGATTTCAAGCCCCTGTTGAAAGGAGCATTTGTCAACATGATATGCCAGCCTTGTGTTTTAGATTTCTAGATATCGAATTCAACCATAACCAGTTAGGGTGCTTATTCATAACCCCTGTTGAAAGGAGCATTTGTCAACATGATATGCCAGCCTTGTGTTTTAGATTTCTAGATATCGAATTCAACCAT